>CM056718.1:52785289-53329579 GCA_029844215.1 Przewalskia tangutica
GGTCGTAGAGTGATCAAGGCTTCGGAGACCGAGTCGGTGGTCTTAGGTTCGCATCGGCTGCGTGATACCGCAGTCGACTGGTTTGATTCGTGGGAGTTGTCCCGGGGAGAGCATGCGCTCCCAGCAGTATGGGACGAGTTCTCAGAGGCATTCCTCACTCACTTCTTGCCTCCGCAGATGAGGAGCACGCGGGCGGCAGATTTGTGATCTTTGAGGCGAGAGGCGTGCGATTCGGGAGTACAACTTGGAGTTTGACTCTTTTGCTCGGTATGTCCCCGTTTTAGTGGCAACCATGGAGGATAGAGTGCACCGCTACGTCACCGGATTAGATGATTGCTTGACAGAGGCTTGTTCGAGTGTAGCTCTTCAGCCGGGCATGGACATTGCCCGCATGCAGGCTCATGCACTGGGATGTGAGGCACGGAGAGGTCGACGGAATGACCAAGATCAGCAGAAGAGGGCCAGAACAACAGGGTCCTTTGGTGACTTTCGAGGCGGACCGCCTCAGCAGCATACTAGTTTTGTACCTCCACCAGTGCAGAGTGGTCCTCCACAACCTTGAGCATCCGAGTATTCGGAGCGGTCGGGGCCCAGGGTTGAGTTTCGGAAGTGAGGTGTTGGCGGATCACGGTCACCCCTACCTCGGTGTGGTCGATGTGGTAGACCGCATTTCGGGGAGTGTCGTAGTGCCAAGGGAGCTTGCTATTTTTGCGGCCAGCGGGGCCATGTTGCGAGGAACTGTCCGACCAAGGGTAGCACGGATGTTACGACTCAGCCTTCAGGATCAGTGGCTGGTTCATCACCTTCACTGTATGCGCCTGCAGCGGGGTGTGATTAGAAAGCGGTAGAGACACGTATATCCTTAACCCTCTAGAGGTTTGTATCCTGATGTGTTTTAGTGTTCTGTTCGGATAGCTTTGTGCTAAATGTGATTTAGACACCAGTTATTGTAGAAGGGTAAGTATGGGGCATGGTAAGTGTGAACCCTGGGATCGCGATTGAGACCTTAGAGGTAAGGTCGTCTTGAGTAAAAGATTCGTTTATGTTTGACCTTTATCAGAGTGCGTAGTATACGTGGGTTTTATTTGTGTGATAAGTCCATGGGTAGTGTGAGATGGAAGTGGTAGCTTTCATGATGTGATTTAGCAGGATTATTCCGTGTCGGGGAACGAGGGCTTGACGCGATTGTGGGTCGGGTTGAGGACGTCATACGGGTCAACCGTGCCGGATTAAGGTGGGGTCAGTTAGGTGGTCCCGCCCGGTGGTAGGGTCACGAGGATGCTAGGTCCAAGTTTGTATGACCATCGTATGAGTTCGTGGACGCGTTCGACCAGAAGCGGTTCGTAAAGGCCGGGAATGGCCTTAAGGAAGTTTGAGGTTAGTAAGATGACCAAGTTTGGAGGTAGTGACTCCAAAGATTTGTGGGAACGGAAGTAATGGTGAAGTATGGTGCGTCTTGGGAGAGTTCAAGTGTTCGAGAAGGGCACGACGAGTAAGGAAGGAAGAGAACGTGTGTTATTTCGTGGCCAAGCTGTGGCGTCGGCAACTTGTTAGAGGAACTTTATCGTTATCCGACTTGAGAAGGAACATTCGGGAAGAATGTTTCTAAGGAGGGGAGAATGTTATACCCCGTAGTTGCAGGGTATGTATGTGAGGACGTACGTACGAGAGTGCAGCGAAATTTTGAAAAGAAAGAAAGATGTGAGTTTTCACGGAAAAGTTTCGGTAATTTGTGAAGAAAAAGGTTCGTTAATGAGAATTGGTTTCCCAGTTTGGTATATGGGCTTCTTAAATTATATTATAATTTTGAGATTTTATTTTGGAAATGGTCACGTGGGGCCACGGGAGAAATTCTGGTTTTGTGGGCCCGCTTTGTTTTGAGATTTCGGTATTGTGGATATTTTTGAAAGACGTTTTATGAGGGCGATAGGAGGGTGACACGTGTCACCCCGCCAGGTGGCTTAGCGAAGTTACCTTTGTGCACAACACCCGGTTAGAGTCGTTTTTCGACGAAACGTTTTGCGTAACTTGCGAAGGGAAAATTCCGGCTATGTCGTTTTGTATTTTTGCGGATTTTTCCGAGCGGCGGAACATTTTGGGCCAACAAGAGGGTGACAAGTGGACGCCTTAGGGTCGGTTTGGCCTTGGCCGATTGGTGCCTTGTTGTGGCATTGTTTTGTGCAATGTTTTGTGCAATGTTTTGTGGCTTGTTTTGTGGAGTAGGGACTAGGGTGCACTTGGCTTGATCTTGGCCTTACACTTGCCTTGCACATGGCTTGATCTTGGCCATTGGTTGGCCTTTGGTTTTGCTATAAATACCCCCCTTAGCTTGAAGATTTCATTCATCCAAAACTTCCAAGTCTTGAAACCCTCTCCTCCCCCTTTGTGAGCTCTTAGCCGAGAGCCTTCCCCCTCCCCCTTTTCGTGTGGCCTTTGGCCGAGGGGTTCCCCTTCCCCCCCTTTGTGGTGCTAGCCGTGGGGTACCCCCCCCCTAGCCTAGTTGTTTTCGTATAATACCTCTCCCTTGTGGTATTGAAATACTTCTCCTAGTATTGTTATAATGCCCAAAATACCTTAGCCTTTACCTTGTTGTATTCCAAAAGTTACCTCTATACGTAGAGCCCGGAAATACTACCTTTTGTCCTTTTAGTCTCAAACCGAAACCCTAAGGAAATCTTCATAGTTGGTTGAAGTATTTTGAGTAGAAGTTGGTTAGAACTTCTAAGGGTTGTTTGGAGCGGATTGGAGCGCACGGAGTAGGAGCTAAACCTTGCTCAGGATCGACATTATAACTTGGATAATTTTGGGCTTATCGAGGTAAATATTCTTGTCCCCTTATTGTAATTGGAGATTACATGTAGTAGGAATATATAGTTGAAGTATACTATATGTAGAATGAACTTTGTATTTGCAATGTCTTTTGACTTAAGCTGAAGAGTAAAGAAAAGAATGAATGTATTTACATGGGGTGTATTGCGGAGACTTGTGTAGTATTGCTGAGTAGGATGGTACACATCCGGTTAGACGTGTAAACCCCCCCCCCCCCTGGTTGGCTTGGTAGCCGACCTCGATAGAGGAGGAGATTTACGCTGTTGCGGGAAAATCTTGCGAATTTTACGTAGAAGATAGAAACTTGTGTTTTGGGGTTAATAGACGTTTGTGACCTTTATAGGTGAAAGTACTAAGAGTAGCGTATTCTACTCGAGGAGTGGAAAGGGCTAGCAAGGTTGTAGTACTTGGAGCATTTTGCTTATTATCGATAAATCGTCGCGAGGTATGTGAACCTCTTCCTATCTTTTCTAGCATGATTGTTGTGAACTATGTAGTACGGTAGACATACATGTGCTAAGTGATTTGGTTGGTTTAAAACATAGGGTGTTATAATAGCTTTATGGGAAGTTAGTTATAACGACCTTATGTAGGTGAAAATGGTTTACTGATGTTAGAAGTTAAGAGACTTGATCTTATAAGATAAGAGACTTAACTTATTTGTTTTAATGTGGATGTTGTGTGAAACCTCATTCGTGAGTAATGAGTACTTGGTTTTTAAAGGGATAATGTTTTACTGATTTCGGAAATCAGAATGTGTATCGACAGACCATTGCAGCGTTAATAAAGGAAAATGTATTGAATAATGATGTGTTGTATTAAAACCAGTAGAAACCTCCATCTGCATAGAAGCTAAGATGAGACAAAATGATATTACATTTTCTAGATCACGGTCTTTGTAATAAGATCGTTATAAACAAGAATAAACTACTCACATATATGACATATGTTACTCAATTGTTTTAAAAGAGATTAAGACTATGAGTTATGAAACCTTTCTAAAATAAGTGACTTGAGCATTTGAAATTAGGCAAATTTGAACGTTTGGAAAATAATGTTGTTACTTGATTTTACAAAGGGAAGTGTCTTGTTTACTTAAAAAGATAGTCACGATTTTTATACTACGGGTATTGTGTGGCTTATGTGAAAGTACTTTGAGTTGTGTGAAACTTGCCTATGCTTGTGATGATAGCCTTTGTTGTACAAGTGTTGTATTTACGTATACCGTCTCTCGATGGAGGTCGGTTGACTTGTTGAGAACTTACTTGGACATGCCGCGTTGATGGAGAAATTCCACGCATGCGTTCGTTGATTGTGTTACTTTTGCTAATCGCTTTGGACATACCGACACGATCGTGAGCGCTGCGGGTATGCTTCCAAGTTGATCTCGCTTTATTGTTTCCCTTTGGGCATCTCGACCGCGATCGTAGCGCGCGGGTATGTTTCCATTTGGAATCTGCCTTATTGTTTCCTTTTGGACATACCGACACGACGCGTAGCGCGCGGGTATGCTTCCATTTGATTCTGTCTTGTGGTTCCCTTTTGGACATACCGACACGATCGTAGCGCCGGGTATGCTTCCATTTGAATTGTCAATCTGACTTTGGCATCAGGTAGGACTTGGTGTGCTGGTGTACTTCTTGGTGTTATCATATCATATACTGCCGGCAGTGATGAAGGCATTCCACGGGCATGATTGATGTGGAGGGCGTGAGACCCTGACTTGATATAACTGATATATGTGTGTACTGTAGTTTGGTTATCATTCATGTCTCCTGCTTTATATAGACCGCTATGATTTCATTTACAGTATTTTGATTTCACATACTTGGTACTGTTGTCTTGACCTCGCCGGGGTTGCGTTCATGCCGCGGTAGAGGTACATCGTCGTGGATCCTCGCCTTAGGATCTCGATTCAGCGTTTTGGGAAGCTCCGTTTCTCGGAGGCTTATCTTTTGGTATGTGTTCCACGAGTTGTAGGTTCTTGTACATTCAGGGTATGGCGGGCCCTGTCGTCATAGTTGTTGTAAATCTTAGAGTGCATGTAAATCTTTGTTGTGGGCAGGGTTTGTAAAAAGGGATTAAACTGTTCGTTTTGAAAGAGTTGTATTTATTTATGTTATTGGAAGGTAACCGTTGGGTTGGCCTGTTTTATGTTCATATATCTTGTTTCTTGTTTAAAGTTTTATTTTCCGCTGGTTTTCTCTGATGATTGTATCACTAGGGTGCCCGGGATAAGGCACCAGTCACGGGCCCGAATTTCGGGGTGTGACAGTATAAGTCATGTGATACGTGTAACATGTCTCGGCCCATCTCATAGGCTCGAGGTGGAATCACGTGGAATACATGTCTCGGCCCATCTCATGGTACTCGATAGGAATCGTATGGAATACATGTCTCGGCCCATCTCATGGGACTCGATAGAAATCGCACATGTCTCAGCCCATCTCATGGGACTCGATAGAAATCGCACATGTCTCGGCCCATCTCATGGGACTCGATAGAAATCACACATGTCTCGGCCCATCTCATGGGACTCGATAGAAATCGCACATGTCTCGGCCCATCTCATGGGACTCGATAGAAATCGCACATGTCTCGGCCCATCTCATGGGACTCGATAGAAATCGCACATGTCTCGGCCCATCTCATGGGACTCGATAGAAATCGCACATGTCTCGGCCCATCTCATGGGACTCGATAGAAATCGCACATGTCTCAGCCCATCTCATGGGACTCGATAGAAATCGCACATGTCTCGGCCCATCTCATGGGACTCGATAGGAATCGCATGGAATACATTCCCGGTTCATCCCATGAACGCGGTGTCGCATGAAGTACATTCCCGGTCCATCTCATGGACTCGGTATCGAATCAGGTGAAATACATTCCCGGTTCATCCCATGAACGCGGTAGTCGAGTGAAATACATTCCCGGTTCATCCCATGAACGCGGTGTCGTGTGGTCATAACATTTAAACGCTCTTTTAAGACAGATTAAGGTAATACCATATGTTCCTTTTAAAACAACTAAGGTAACATTATGCCCTTCTCTTTAAACCAAAACACTTTCCTTCTTAAAGTCAAGTAACAACATTCTTTTTCAAAAGTCCAAGTTTGCCTAATTTCAAATATTCACATTTCTTACTTTCGAAAGGTTTCATAGTTCATAGTATTAATCATTTAATAACATAATTCTCCTTTTTAAAATAGTTGAGTAATATATGCCTTATGTGTAAGTAGGTTATTCTTGATTATAACAATCTTATTAAAGCAGCCATGATCTAGGAAATGTAATATAATTTTGTCTCATCTTAGCTTCTATGAAGATGGATGTTTCTACTGGTTTTAGTAATACTTTATTAGTCATTACATTTCCCTTTATTAACGCTGCTGTGGTTTGTTCGATACTTATTCTCATTTTCGAAATCAGTAAAACATTATTCCTTTTACAAACCAAGTACTCATTGCTCACGAATGAGGTTTCACACTTTTTAACAAAATTCATATCGATTCAATTAAGTCAAGTCTCTTACCTTTTAAGATCAAGTCTCTTAACTTCTAAAATCAATAAACCATTCTTTTTATATTTTTTAAGTCGTTATACCTAACTTCCCATAAAGCTAGTATAACTCTTAAGCTTTTAAAACCAAGTGTTACTCTTCTTTCAAAAAGGTTTCTTAATTCTTTTGAAATACTTCAAGATTCTTCTTATTCAGGCTTAAGTCAAAAGACATTGCCGTACAACTACGTTCAGTTAACACACGTACGTCTACCGTACTATATATATATTCTTTTGAAAATATCATGCTCAAGAGTATAGGAAGAATCACATACCTCGCGACGATTATCGACTATTAGCAAATAGCTCCAAAGTATTGTAATCCTGCTAGCCTCTTCCACCCTTCGAGTAGAATACGCTGCTCGCAGTACTTCAACCTATAACGGTCATTCAAGTCTATCAATGTCTATACTACACTGTAGAATAATTCTACGGAAAATTGGGCAGCACTTCCCTACCCGCCAACTACACAAGTTTACTGTGAATACAGTCCTATGTAAGTTCAGTTCAAACTTCTTCTGTAATATCCTTCTATTACAGTTCAATTCTCTTCTATGTATCTTATATACATTTCTATACTACTACAGTATGTAATTTCCAATTACAATAGAAGGTCAAGAGTATTTACCTCGATAAGCCCAAAATTATCCGAGATAAAAGTCGATCCTGAGCAAGGTTTAGCTCCTACTCCGTGCGCTCCAATTCGCTCCAAGAAACCCTTAGAAGTTCTACACACTTCTACTAAGTACTCCAACCAATTATGGAGATTTTTCCATAGGGTTTCGTTTAGTGGCTAAAGGAAAGTATAGTAGTATTTTCCGGGCTTTTCGTAAAGAGGGTACTTGGAAATTCTACAAAGGTTTTGGGCTAGAGTATTTTGGCATTAAAACAATACTTGGAGAAGTATTTCTCAACCAAGGGGGGGTGGTATTTTACGAGAACAACTAGGCAAGGGGGGGGGGATACTTCTCGGCCAAGGCCTCTCAAAGGGGGAGGGGGACCTTGGACGAAAACTACACTAAGGGGGGGAGAAGGGGGCTCTCGGCTAGAGCTCTCAAGAGGGGGGGAAAGGGATTTCAAGACTTAGAAATCATTTGAGGGATGAAGAAACCTTCAAGTTAGGGGAGTATTTATAGGCCAACCAATGGCCAACCAATGGCCAAGATGAAGCCAAGTGCTAGGCAAGTGTAAGGCCAAGATTTGGGCAAGTGTACCTTATCCATCTACCACCAAAATATCCTACCAACTCCTTGACCACAAACAAGGCAAAAAACGTGCCAATGTTCTCGCCCAAACCGTCCACTTGAGGGTGACAAGTGTCACCCTCTCGTTGGTCCAAAATATTTCATCTCTCGGAAAAATCCGCAAAAATAATAAATGACATAGCTGTGTTTTTCCCTTCGCAAAGTTTGGAAAACGTTTCGTCGGAAAACGATTTTTTTCGTGTGTTGTGCACAGAATTTCGTCCTTGCCTAACCTTAAGGCTTAGACTTTTATACGTACGCCCTTTCGTACATACTCTGGATATACGGGGTATAACATTCTCCCCTCCTTAGAAACATTTGTCCCGAATGTTCCTTCTCAAGACAGATAACGATAAAGTTCCTCTTAACTTAAACAAGTTGCCAATGCCACACATGGCCACGAAATAACACACGCGTAAATACTTAAATCTAAGTCCACGAGGAATCACCTCGATCATTACAAAACTCCCACCCAAGGTCTAAAAGATATTCCCCTCGCATCTTCACTTCACAAAAGAAATGATCGCCTGCTCATAACACATGCTCGCTTCCTTCCTTTCTCGTCGCACTTTCTGAACACTTGAACTCTTCCTAGTATAATGCATTCATACCTCGCCGTCACTCGCCTCCAAAATTTCTCGAGCCACTACTTCCAAACTTGGTCATCTTACTAGCCTCTATCTTCTTTAAGGCCATTTCCGGCTTTCACGATCCGATTCTAGTCGAACATATCCACGAACTCATACGATGGTCACCTAAACCTGGGCCTAGCACCCTCGTGACTCGCCGACGGACCACCTCGAACCGACCACATTTCAGTCGCGGTTGACCCGCGATTGGTCCTCAACCCGACCCGCCATCGCGCTAAACACTTGTTCCCCGATCCGAATAATCTCACAACTCAAGTCAGAAAACCTGGTGGTCTTCTTAGCTCAACTACCCTCTTTCATTTCAATCCACTCGGTGACTTTGTAACGACCTGCCCGGTTCGCATCGGTGCCTTACCTGGGCACCCTAGTGATACATACATCGTAGAAAATCAGCGAACATAAAACATGAGTCATTTAACAAGAGATATAATAAATAAACAGCAACCAAAACAGCTTGCCTTCAAGATATACATAAAACCGAACAGCTTTAATCCTTTACAACCCCGCCCACAACAAGATTACTGCACTTAAGATATACACGACTATGACGGACAGGGCCTCGCCATACCCCGAATGTACAAGAACCTACAACTCAGTGGAACACCTACTAAAAGATAAGCCTCCGAAACGGAGCTTCAAATGCTACAATCGTGATCCTATGGCGAGGATCCACGATCGATGTACTCTACCGCTGATTTAACGCAGCTTCAAGGAGGTCGCATAACAGTACCAAGTATGTGAAATCTGCATAACATCAGAATGAAATCATACTAGTCTATATGAAGCAGAGACATGTATGATAACCAAACTACAGCTCACAACATAAAATATCATCACTCCAATATAACTATGGGTCTCACGCCCACCACATCAATCGTTCGTGATTATGGCCGCATGCCCTGAATATCGTGATCGGTGTAGACATGTCCATGATGCAACAATAATACCAAGGTCCCATGGCCACATGCCCGACTCGTGATCGTGTAGACATGTCCATGTGACTCAACAACAAGACAAAGAATCCAAATGGAAGCATACCCGCGCTACGATCGTGTCGTGATGCCCAAAGGGAAAATAAGACAACATTCCAAATGGACGATACCCGTGCGCTACGATCGTGGTCGTGATGTCCAAAGGGAAATATAAGACAACATTCCAAATGGACGATACCCGCAGCGCCACGATCGTCGAAGATGTCCAAAGGGAAATATAAGACAACATTCCAAATGGACGCATACCCGGGCGCTACGCATCGTGTCAGTATGTCCACAGGGAAACAACAAGGCGGTAATCTAAATGGAAGCATACCCGCGGCGCTACGATCGCGGTCAAGATGTCCATAGCGATGCACAACAATAATACTATCGCGAACGCGTGCGGAATTTCTCCGTCACCGCCGCAAGACGCCCAAGTAAGTTCTCAACTACCAACCGACTCCATCGAGACGCGTAACACGTAAATACAACGCTTTGCACAACAAAGGTTATCACAATAAGCATAGCCAAGCTTCACAACAACAAGCATAGGCAAGTTTCACAACAACACAAAGTAATTTCATTTTATACCAAGTCCGGGTTTTAGCCCTAAAGTACTACGTACGTTAAATTTTGTAAAAGAGATCCATTACTTTTATCAAAGTCACCCGATACCCGTAGTATTAGAATGACCAACCCATATTTTTAAGTAAACCAGAACACTTTCCTTTTAAAATCAAGTACCAACATTCTTTTCCTAAGTTCCGCTTGCCTAGTTTCAATTACTCCAACTTCTCATTTTCAAAAGGTTTCATAGTTCCCAAACTTAATCACTGATTCCTTTTAGAACAATTGAGTAACATATGTCATATATGTGAGTAGTTTATTCTTGTTTATAACGATCTTATTACATCACCATGATCTAGAAAATGTAATATCATTTTGTCTCATCTTAGCTTCATGCAGATGGAGGTTTCTACCGGTTTTAATACAACACATCATTATTCAATACATTTTCCTTTTATTAACGCTGCAGGGTGCTGTCGATACACATTCGATTCCCAAATCAAGAAACATTATCCCTTTAAAAAACCAAGTACTCATTACTCACGAATGAGGTTTCACACAAACATCCACATTAAAACAAATAAGTTAAGTCTCTTATCTTATAAGATCAAGTCTCTTAACTTCTAACATCAGTAAACCATTTTCACTTACATAAGGTCGTTATAACTAACTTCCCATAAAGCTATTATAACACCCTATGTTTTAAACCAACCAAATCACTTAGCACATGTACGTCTACCGTACTACATAGTTCACAACAATCATGCTAGAAAAGATAGGAAGAGGTTCACATACCTCGCGACGATTTATCGACAATAAGCAAAATGCTCCAAGTACTACAACCTTGCTAGCCCTTTCCACTCCTCGAGTAGAATACGCTACTCTTAGTACTTTCACCTATAACGGTCACAAACGTCTATTAACCCCAAAACACAAGTTTCTATCTTTCTATAGAAAATTCGCAAGACCTCCCGCAACAACAGAAATCTCCTCCTCTATCGAGGCCGCTACCAAGCCAACTGTGGGGTTTACACGCCTAACCGGACGTGTACAATTCTACACAAGTCTACTGCAATACAGTCCTATGTAAATACAGTTCAGTTCAGTTCTTTATTCTTCAGGCTTAAGTCAAAAGACATTGCCGAATACTAAGTATAGTTCCATATATAGTATACTTCAACTATATATCCTAACAAACATGTAATTTCCAATTACAATAGAGGGACAAGATAATTACCTCGATAAGCCCAAAATTATCCAAGTTATAATGTCGATCCTGAGCAAGGTTTAGCTCCACTCCGTGCGCTCCAAACCACTCCAAACAACCCTTAGAAGTTCTAACCAACTTCTACTCAAATACTTCAACCAACTATGAAGATTTCCTTAGGGTTTCGGTTTGAGACTAAAAGGACAAAAGGTAGTATTTCCGGACTCTACGTAAAGAGGTATCTTTGGAATACTACAAGGTACAAGGCTAAGGTATTTTGGGCATTATAACAATACTAGGGGAGTATTTCTATACCACAACAAGGGGTATTATACGAAAACAACTAGGCTAGGGGGGGGTACCCCACGGCCAAGACACCACAAAGGGGGAGGGAGGAGGCCCTCGGCCAAGACTCTCAAAAGAGGGGGGGATGAGTTGGACGAACTCAACACTAGAGGAGGGAGGGATTTTTAGGCTTGGAAGGTTTCATTTGTGGATGAAGAGTTCATCAACATAAGGTATTTATAGCAAAACCAAAGGCCAACCAATGGCCAAGATCAAGCCATGTGCAAGGCAAGTGTAAGGCCAAGATCAAGCCAAGTGCACCCTAAACCCTACTCCACAAAACACTCCACAAAACAATGCACCAAACAAGGCCAAAACAAGGCACAAAACAAGGAGAAGACGCCCCCTCGCTTACCTAAACCGTCACTGAGGTGACAAGTGTCACCCTCTCGTTGCCCAAAGATGTTCCGTCGCCGGAAAAATCCGCAAAATACAAAACGACATAGTCGGAATTTTCCTCGCAAGTTATGCAAAACGTTTCAAAAAACGACTCTAATCGTGTTGTGCACAAAGGTAATTCGCCATGGTGCCACACGGGTGACACGTGTCGCCCGATTCACCTGAATATTTCGTCTTCCAAAATATCCAAAATACCGGAAATCTCAAAAACAAAGCTTACAAAACCAGAATTTCTCCGTGGGCCCACGTGACCATTTCCAAAATAAAATCTCAAAATTCTAATATAATCTATGAAGTCCAAATACCAAAACTGGGAATCCAATTCCCATTAACGAACCTTTTCTTCACAAATAACCGAAACTTTTCCGCCGAAAAACTCACATCTTTCTTTCTTTTCAAAATTTTCTCGTACTCGCACGCACGTCCTCACATACATACCCCGCAACTACGGGTATAACATTCTCCTCCTTAGAAACATTCGTCCCGAATGTTCCTTCTCAAGTCGAATAACGATAAAGTTCCTCTAACAAGTTGCCAATGCCATACCGCCACGAAATAACACACGTTATCTTCCTCCCTTACTCGTTGTTCCTTCTCGAACACTCGAACTCTCCCAAGACGTACCATACTTCACCATTACCTGCCTCGAAAATCTCCGAGTCACTACCTCCAAACTTGGTCATCTTACTAACCTCAAACTTCCTTAAGGCCATTCCCGCCTTTACGAACCGCTCGTCGAACGCGTCCACGAACTCATACGATGATCATACAAACTTGGGCCTAGCATCCTCGTGACCCTACCACTGGCGGGACCACCTAACTGACCCCACCCCAAACCGTTACGAGTTGACCCGCAAATGGTCCTCAACCCGACCCCCAACCGCGCCAAACTCTTGTTCCCCGATCCGGAACAATCTTACTAATTCACATCATGAAAGCTACCACTTCCATCTCACACTACCCACGGACTTATCACACAAATAAATCCCACGTATACTACTACTCTGATAAGGGTCAAAAATAAATCTTTAACTCAAGACGACCTTACCCTAAGGTCTCAGTCGTGACATAGTCTAAGGTTCACACTTACCATGCCCCCATACGTATCCTCCCAACTAAGCATGTTTTCTAACTCATAATTAACACAACGCTATTCGTACATAGCACATAATAATGAGACCATCATAACAAGCATACCAAAACTCTAGAGGGTTAAGGATATACCTGAAGCTACCGCCTCTCTAATCATAGGCACGCTGCAGGCGCATAGCAGAAGGTGATGAACCACCACAGATCCCGGCGTCGAAGTCGTAACATCCGCGCTTCCTTGGTCGGACAGCCTCGCAAATGGCCCCGCTGGCCGCATGCAAAACAAACTCCCAATCTAGCACGACACTCTCCAAAATGGAGTCTACCACAATGGTCACAACGAGGTAGGGTGGCTTCACCGTTAACACCCCGCTCGCTAAAATCAACCTCGAGCCACGACCGCTCACGAAGACGGTGGAGGACCACTGCATCGGTGGGGTATATAACTAGCTGCCGAGGCGGTCCGCTCGAAAGCCACCAAAGGACCTCGCCGCCCCGGCCTCTTCTGGCGATCCAGGTCATTCCGCCGACCCTCCGTGCCTCACATCCTAGTGCGTGAGCTGCGTGCGGCAATGTCCATGCCGTGAAGAGAAACACCCGCACAAGACTCACCATATAATCATCTAGCGGTGACGAGCGATGCACCCTATCCTCCATATTCGCAACTAGCGCAGGGACATATCGAGCCAAAGAATCGAACTCGACATTGTACTCCCGACGGCGCCTCTCTGCCTCGCAAGAACAAAAATGCTTTACCGCGCCCTCCTCATCTGCGGAGGCAAGAAGTGCGTGAGAAAGCCCCAAAACTCATCCCATACTGCTGAGGTGCATGCTCTCCCGAGAAAGCTCCCATGAATCAAACCAATCGATTGCGGTATCACGCACCGATGCGAACCAAAGGTCACAGACTGGTTCAAGCCTTGATCACCCGTGACGATCCGTCAGAATCGCCGGATGAACTCCTGCGGATCATCCTCGTGCCTCGACCCATAAAACTGGCGGGCTACAACTCGTAAAGTCCCGTAGCCTCAAACTATTCGCCGGGGTGAACCATCGGTGCATCTGAATCTGAATCGCCAGATCCAAATTATCCTCATATCGGCCACGACACTCGCCAGAATCGCCATCTCCTTGTAACCCATCTCCTTCGCCTGCATGTGGACCTGAGGCTCGTGTATCGCGCGGTCTCGGCAGCCATTGCCGCGCTCTAACCTCGCTGGGCCGGCGGCGCCACAAAACCCGCCGTCAAGCACAACCTCAGTCTATCGGGCTCGCGCCTGCACTTCTCTCAGTATCTCACTAGCGGCACCGCTGCCTTGCCCTTCTCGGGCTCGTTGTTTGCATGAGGCATAATCGGTAAAAACGAGATACGTCGGAGGGTCCAACTTACAACATGACTCTAAGGCACGATCTCGAATGAGAAGAATGGAAACTAATCCTAAATGTCTCAGCCTCCGATTATAGATGTGGTGCACAACACATCGATAATCAAGACTCTACTAGACACGGTCAGACACTTTCCGAGGATTAATCGCTCGATACCACTTTTGTAACGACTGCCCGGGGCGCATCGTGCCTTACCTG
Source organism: Przewalskia tangutica (assembly GCA_029844215.1). Taxonomy (NCBI): domain Eukaryota; kingdom Viridiplantae; phylum Streptophyta; class Magnoliopsida; order Solanales; family Solanaceae; genus Przewalskia; species Przewalskia tangutica. The sequence continues at coordinate 52,799,739 of CM056718.1, forward strand.
GCACCCTAGTGATACATACATCGAGAAAATCAGAACATAAAACATGAGTCATTTAACAAGAGATATAATAAATAAACAGCCAACCAAAACAGCTTGCCTTCAGATATACATAAAACACGAACAGCTTTAATCCTTTTTAGAACCCCGCCACAACAGCATTTATAGACTCTAAGATATACATGACTATGACGGACAGGGCCCCGCCATACCCCGAATGTACAAGAACCTACAACTCAGTGGAACACCTACTAAAAGATAAGCCTCGGAGAAACGGAGCTTCAAATGCGTTGAATCGTGATCCTATGGCGAGGATCCACGATCGATGTATTTACTGCGGCATGAACGCGGCCGGCGAGGTCGCGACAACAGTACCAAGTATGTGAAATCTGCATAACATCAGAAATGAAATCATACTAGTCTATAAAGGCGAGACATGTATGATAACCAAACTACAGTTCACAACATAAAACAGTCATCACTCCAATATAACTATGGGTCTCACGCCCACCACATCAATCAGGTTCGCATTATGGCCGCATGCCCCCGGAATACTGCATCGGTGTAGACATGTCCATGATGCAACAATAATACCAAGGTCCCATGGCCACATGCCCGACTCTGATCGGTGTAGACATGTCCATGTGACCTCAACAACAAGACAAAGAATCCAAATGGAAGCATACCCGCGCTACGATCGTGTCGTGATGCCCAAAGGGAAAAATAAGACAACATTCCAAATGGACGCATACCCGTGCGCTACGCATCGTGTCAGTATGTCCAAAGGGAAATATAAGACAACATTCCAAATGGACGCATACCCGTGCGCTACGCATCGTGTCAGTATGTCCAAAGGGAAATATAAGACAACATTCCAAATGGACGCATACCCGTGCGCTACGCATCGTGTCAGTATGTCCAAAGGGAAACAACAAGGCGGTAATCTAAATGGAAGCATACCCGTGCGCTACGCATCGTGTCAGTATGTCCATAGCGATGCACAACAATAATACTATCAGCGAACGCATCTGCGGAATTTCTCCGTCACACGCAAGACGCCCAAGTAAGTTCTCAACTACCAACCGAATTCTCCATCGAGACGCCAGAACACGTAAATACAACGCTTTGCACAACAAAGGTTATCACAATAAGCATAGCCAACCTTCACAACATCAACCATAGGCAAGTTTCTCAACAAGAATATGTTCTTTAATTTTATACCAAAGTCCGGTTTTAGCCTAAAGTACAACGTACGTTAAATTTTGTAAAAGAGATCCATGACTTTGATCAAAGTCACCCGATACCCGTAGTATTAGAATGACCAACCCACATTTTTAAGTAAACCGTAACACTTTCCTTTTAAAATCAAGTACCAACATTCTTTTCCTAAGTTCCAGCTTGCCTAGTTTCAATTACTCCAACTTCTCATTTTCAAAAGGTTTCATAGTTCCCAAACTTAATCACTTGATTCCTTTTAGAACAATTGAGTAACATATGTCATATATGTGAGTAGTTTATTCTTGTTTATAACGATCTTATTACAAAGACCATGATCTAGAAAATGTAATATCATTTTGTCTCATCTTAGCTTTCATGCAGATGGAGGTTTCTACCGGTTTTAATACAACACATCATTATTCAATACATTTTCCTTTTATTAACGCCGCAGTTGGTGCTGTCGATACACATTCCGATTCCCAAATCAAAACATTATCCCTTTAAAACCAAGTACTCATTACTCACGAATGAGGTTTCACACAAACATCCACATTAAAACAAATAAGTTAAGTCTCTTATCTTATAAGATCAAGTCTCTTAACTTCTAACATCAGTAAACCATTTTCACTTACATAAGGTCGTTATAACTAACTTCCCATAAAGCTATTATAACACCCTATGTTTTAAACCAACCAAATCACTTAGCACATGTACGTCTACCGTACTACATAGTTCACAACAATCATGCTAGAAAAGATAGGAAGAGGTTCACATACCTCGCGACGATTTATCGACAATAAGCAAAATGCTCCAAGTACTACAACCTTGCTAGCCCTTTCCACTCCTCGAGTAGAATACGCTACTCTTAGTACTTTCACCTATAACGGTCACAAACGTCTATTAACCCCAAAACACAAGTTTCTATCTTTCTATAGAAAATTCGGCAGCACCTCCCCCCCCCGCAACAGCGTAAATCTCCTCCTCTATCGAGGCCGGCTACCAAGCCAACCAGGGGGGGGGGGGGTTTACACGTCTAACCGGACGTGTACAATTCTACACAAGTCTACTGCAATACAGTCCTATGTAAATACAGTTCAGTTCAGTTCTTTATTCTTCAGCTTAAGTCAAAAGACATTGCGAATACTAAGTATAGTTCCATATATAGTATACTTCAACTATATATGCTAACAAACATGTAATTTGCAATTACAATAGAGTGACAAGCTAATTACCTCGATAAGCCCAAAATTATCCCAGTTATAATGTCGAGCATGAGCAAGGTTTAGCTCCACTTCGTGCGCTCGAAACCACTCCAAACAACCCTAGAAGTTCTAACTAACTTCTACTCAAATACTTCAACCAACTGAAGATTTCCTTGGTTTGAGTTTGAGACTAAAAAGGACAAAAGGTAGTATTTCCGGACTCTACGTAAAGAGGTATCTTTGGAATACTACAAGGTACAAGGCTAAGGTATTTTGGGCATTATAACAATACTAGGGGAGTATTTCTATACCACAACAAGGGGTATTATACGAAAACAACTAGGCTAGGGGGGGGGGTACCCCACGGCCAAGACACCACAAAGGGGGAGGGAGGAGGCCCTCGGCCAAGACTCTCAAAAGAGGGGGGGGATGAGTTGGACGAACTCAACACTAGAGGAGGGAGGGATTTTTAGGCTTGGAAGGTTTCATTTGTGGATGAAGAGTTCATCAACATAAGGGGGGTATTTATAGCAAAACCAAAGGCCAACCAATGGCCAAGATCAAGCCATGTGCAAGGCAAGTGTAAGGCCAAGATCAAGCCAAGTGCACCCTAAACCCTACTCCACAAAACACTCCACAAAACAATGCACCAAACAAGGCCAAAACAAGGCACAAAACAAGGGAGGAAGACGTCCCCCCCTTGCCTACCCAAACCGTCACTTGAGGGTGACAAGTGTCACCCTCTCGTTGGCCCAAAGATGTTCCGTCGCTCGGAAAAATCCGCAAAAATACAAAACGACATAGTCGGAATTTTCCCCTCGCAAGTTATGCAAAACGCTTCATTTAAAAAACGACTTAATCGTGTTGCACAAAGGTAAATTCGCCAAGGGTGCCACATGGGGTGACACGTGTCGCCCGATTCGCCAGAATATTTCGTCTTAGAAAATATCCAAAATACCGGAAATCTCAAAAACAAAGCGGGCCCACAAAATCAGAAATTTCTCCGTGGGCCCCACGTGACCATTTCCAAAATAAAATCTCAAAATTCTAATATAATCTATGAAGTCCAAATACCAAAACTGGGAATCCAATTCCCATTAACGAACCTTTTTCTTCACAAATAACCGGAAACTTTTCCGTCGAAAACTCACATCTTTCTTTCTTTTCAAAATTTTCTGCCGTACTCTCGTTAATCCGAAATGGTCATTTACCATAGTCTTGTATGACTAAGTCTTGCAACTTGTGAGCATGAGATTATTGACCAAGTCAAAGGAGTCAATTAGTCTTGATATTTAGCAAGAGCTCATCCTAGCCACCCAAATGGTCGTGATTCGACCCTCCAAGGTTCTATATAACACTACTAGTAGCAAGACCAAGTTTGACACTTAGAAAAATTTCCAAGAATTTCAAGAACCCTTTGAGGTGCTGTCGGGTTAGGCTAGCTTCCCACAAGAAATTTTTTTGTTTGTTATCCAATAATCTTCCCACTTTAAACCAAGGTTCCTAAGTGTATTGTAAGCGTGTCTCAATAGAAAAATCCCGGAAAAAGATGGTTTTCGTGTTAGTCGCAAGAAGAAAACCTAGTTGTCTTTCTAGGTTTTGTTGAGAAGTTTGAAGGAAAATTGGTGGTGTGGTTCTAAGGGTCTCAAGTAGCGGATTGAAGTATCTTGAAGAGGCTCTAGGTTGCTAAGGAGCGACTTCGGATTTGGAGTTGGATTAGGATTCGTTGAGGTATAATCTTGTAATTTGAAAGTGTTACAAGATTATTTATATTGTTGTTATCTATACTTGTTGCTAGCATGAAGTATATGTGTTGAAGTTTGTAAGGATTATGGATTGATTGTGGCCTTGGAAATCCGAAATGTAATGTGAGCCATGTTAAGTTAGATTACAATTTGGTCGTTATTAGAATCGTCGCATGTTATTGACTTAAAGATTATAGTAGTTATAATTGGTTGCGACTTGATATCATGTTATGCTAACAACTTGGATTGAATTGTAAATTGGATAAGAATTAATGTTGTAGTACCTCAATGTAGCCGAATTGGCCAAGTAGGTTGTATTAAATTAATATCGTTTGTGGGGCGGAATTTTACACGTCTAGTAGGCGTGTAATCCCCTATTGTTGATTGCATTGGCGTGCCCTTAAATGTGGCGTGTTTGGTTATTGTATTCGGCCTTGAAAAAGGTGGCAAAGTAAGTAAAACAAAGGAGGTGCTGTCCGATTTTCCGTAGAATTTAGCGACTTAGCACCTAGAATATTCTGCCGTACTCTCGTACGTACGTCCTCACATACATACCCTGCAACTACGGGGTATAACAGACTTATCACACAAATATATCCCACGTATACTATGCACCCCGACAAAGATCAACACAAACATAAATCTTTTACTCAAGATGGCCTCGCATCTAAGGTCTCTACGTGTAATATTCTAAGGTTCACAATTTCTCTGTCCCCAAACTTACCCTTCTAACTAACCATGTTTTCTAATCACCATTTTAACATAATGTTATCTGAACATAATACTTAACACCTCACCATAACATCAACGCATACTAGTCTCTAGAGGGGTAAGAATATACCTGTAACATCTGCTCTACTCTAATCGTAGGCCTGCCCTGCAGGGCGCATAGCTGTAGAAGGCGATGAACCTGCCATTGACCAGAGATCGTGTGTCATTCTACCGAATCCTCCTTCAGACGGTCCTCGTCACATGGCCACGATGGCCGCAGTGAAACAAGCACCGATGAAGACGACACTCCGAGATGGCGTTTGCGATCGCACACCGAGGAAAGCATGAACCCGATCGCTAGAACCCATGTATACCGCGGAACGAAGCCTGGAGCTCGACCAGCCCCGAATACCTGAACGTCCACGAAGGCGCGGAGGACCACTGCATCTTGGCGGAGGTACATAACTAACCTGCTGCTGAGGCGGTCCGCCTCGAAAGTTACCAAAGGACCCTGCTGTCCTGGCCCTCTTCTGCTGATCTCGGTCATTCCGTCGACCTCTCCGCTCCTCACACCCCAGTGCATAAGCCTGCATGCGGGCAATGTCCATGCCCGGCTGAAGAGCTACACCCGAACAAGCCTCTGCCAAGTCGTCATCGAGCCCGGTGACGTAGCGGTGCACTCTGTCCTCCATGTCGGCTACTAATGCGGGGACGTACCGAGCTAATGAGTCGAACTCCACATTGTACTCCCGAACCGTACGCCCTCTCTGCCTCAACACCAAAAATCTGTCGGCCCGAGCCCTCCTCATCTGCGGAGGCAAGAAATGTGCAAGAAATGTCTCTGAGAACTCGTTCCAAATAGCTGGAGGCGCATGCTCCCCCCGGGACATCTCCCACGAATTAAACCAGTCGACTGCGGTATCACGCAGCCGATGTGAACCTAAGACCACTGACTCGGTCTCCGAAGCCTTGATCACTCTCATGATCCGCTGTAAATGTCGGATGAACTCCTACGGATCGTCCTCAGGTCTCGATCCATAAAACACTGGCGGGCTGCAACTCAGAAAGTCCCGCAGTCTCAAACTATCCGCTCTCGGGTGAACTACGGGTACTACCGGTACCGGAATCGCTGGGTCCAGCTTATCCTCGTGCCTTGCCACTATCCTGGACAAAAGCTGGGCCATCTCCTTATAACCCATCTCCTCTGCTCCAGGCTGTGGGACTGGAGGCTCAGGTATTGTGGCCTCAGCAGCCACTGCTGCGGCTCTAAACTCTGTCGGGGCTGGCGGCGTCGCAAAACTCGCCGTCTGAAGCGCTATCTCAGGTAAAGACCGGGCCTGCGCCCTCGTACTCCTCTGTACTCTATTCGCAACTCTCTCTGCTGCCTTGCCCTTCTGGGCCCTAGTTGCCTTGCGTGGAGGCATAACTGGTAAAAACGAGAATACGTCAGAGGGGTCCAACTTAACACACAGCTCTAAGGCACGATCTCAGAATGAGAAGAATGGAAACCAATCCTAAATGTCCTGCAGCCTCCTGATTATAGATGTGGTGCACAACACACCGATAATCAAGACTCTACTAGACACGATGCAGAGACACTTTCCGAGGATTAATCGCTTCGATACTTTTGTCACGACCGCCTCGGCACGTGATCGTGCCTTACCCCGGGCACCCTAGTGATACAACATCAGAGAAAAACCAGCGGAAATAAAACATAAACATGAAACAAGAGATATGATAAATAAACAGGCCAACCAAAACGGTTGCCTCCTTGCATATATACAGAAATTTTGAACAGTTACATCCTTTTTTACAAACCCCGCCATAACGATTACATGGACTTAAGAATGTAACAATACCTATGACGGGACAGGGCCCCGCCATACCCCTGAATGTACAAGAACCTACAACTCAGGGAAACATACCAAAAGATAAGCCTCCGGAGAAACGGAGCTTCCCAATATGCTGAACTGTGATCCTATGAGCGAGGATCAACAACCGGTGTACCTCTACCTGCGGCATGAATGCAGCCCAGGAGAGTCGATGCAACAGTACCAAGTATGTGAAACTGAAAAATACTGTAAATGAAATCATAACAGTCTAAAATAAAACAGGAGACATGTATGATAACAAAACTACAGTTCATAAAAGCAGTCATGTCAAGTCAGGGACTCACGCCCTCAAAGTCATCCCTCATGCCCGTGGAACTCCTTCCTCACTGCCGGCAGTCTAGGTATAAGTCATGTGATACGTGTAACATGTCTCGGCCCATCTCATGGGCTCGAGGTGGAATCGCGTGGAATACATGTCTCGGCCCATCTCATGGGACTCGATAGGAATCGTATGGAATACATGTCTCGGCCCATCTCATGGGACTCGATAGAAATCGCACATGTCTCGGCCCATCTCACGGGACTCGATAGAAATCGCACATGTCTCGGCCCATCTCATGGGACTCGATAGAAATCGCACATGTCTCGGCCCATCTCATGGGACTCGATAGAAATCGCACATGTCTCGGCCCATCTCATGGGACTCGATAGAAATCGCACATGTCTCGGCCCATCTCATGGTACTCGATAGAAATCGCACATGTCTCGGCCCATCTCATGGGACTCGATAGAAATCGCACATGTCTCGGCCCATCTCATGGACTCGATAGAAATCGCACATGTCTCGGCCCATCTCATGGGACTCGATAGAAATCGCACATGTCTCGGCCCATCTCATGGGACTCGATAGAAATCGCACATGTCTCGGCCCATCTCATGGGACTCGATAGGAATCGCATGGAATACATTCCCGGTTCATCCCATGAACGCGGTGTCGCATGAAGTACATTCCCGGTCCATCTCATGGACTCGGTATCGAATCAGGTGAAATACATTCACGGTTCATCCCATGAACGCGGTAGTCGAGTGAAATACATTCCCGGTTCATCCCATGAACGCGGTGTCGTGTGGTCATAACATTTAAACGCTCTTTTAAGAAAATTAAGGTAATACCATATGTTCCTTTTAAAACAACTAAGGTAACATTATGCCCTTCTTTTTAAACCAAAACACTTTCCTTCTTAAAGTCAAGTAACAACATTCTTTTTCAAAAGTCCAAGTTTGCCTAATTTCAAATATTCACATTTCTTACTTTCGAAAGGTTTCATAGTTCATAGTATTAATCATTTAATAACATAATTCTCCTTTTTAAAATAGTTGAGTAATATATGCCTTATGTGTAAGTAGGTTATTCTTGATTATAACAATCTTATTAAAGCAGCCATGATCTAGGAAATGTAATATCATTTTGTCTCATCTTAGCTTCTATGCAGATGGATGTTTCTACTGGTTTTAATAATACTTTATTAGTCATTACATTTCCCTTTATTAACGCTGTTGTGGTTTGTTCGATACTTATTCTCATTTTCGAAATCAGTAAAACATTATTCCTTTTACAAACCAAGTACTCATTGCTCACGAATGAGGTTTCACACTTTTTAACAAAATTCATATCGATTCAATTAAGTCAAGTCTCTTACCTTTTAAGATCAAGTCTCTTAACTTCTAAAATCAATAAACCATTATTTTTATCTTTCTTAAGTCGTTATACCTAATTTCCCATAAAGCTAGTATAACTCTTAAGCTTTTAAAACCAAGTGTTACTCTTCTTTCAAAAAGGTTTCTTAATTCTTTTGGAATACTTCAAGATTCTTCTTATTCAGACTTAAGTCAAAAGACATTACCGTACAACTACGTTCAGTTAACACACGTACGTCTACCGTACTATATATATATTCTTTTGAAAATATCATGCTCAAGAGTATAGGAAGAATCACATACCTCGCGACGATTATCGACTATTAGCAAATAGCTCCAAAGTACTGTAATCCTGCTAGCCTCTTCCACCCTTCGTGTAGAATACGCTACTCGCAGTACTTCAACCTATAACGGTCATTCAAGTCTATCAATGTCTAGACTACACTGTAGAATAATTCTACGGAAAATTGGGCAGCACTTCCCTACCCGCCAACTACATAAGTTTACTGTGAATACAGTCCTATGTAAGTACAGTTCAAACTTCTTCTGTAATATCCTTCTATTACAGTTCAATTCTCTTCTATGTATCTTATATACATTTCTATACTACTAAAGTATGTAATTTCCAATTACAATAGAAGGTCAAGAGTATTTACTTCGATAAGCCCAAAATTATCCGAGATAAAAGTCGATCCTGAGCAAGGTTTAGCTCCTACTCCGTGCGCTCCAATTCGCTCCAAGAAACCCTTAGAAGTTCTACACACTTCTACTAAGTACTCCAACCAAATATGGAGATTTTTCCATAGGGTTTCGTTTAGTGGCTAAAGGAAAGTATAGTAGTATTTTCCGGGCTTTTCGTAAAGAGGGTACTTGGAAATTCTACAAAGGTTTTGGGCTAGAGTATTTTGTCATTAAAACAATACTTGGAGAAGTATTTCTCAACCAAGGGGGGGTGGTATTTTACGAGAACAACTAGGCAAGAGGGGGATACTTCTCGGCCAAGGCCTCTCAAAGGGGGAGGGGGACCTTGGACGAAAAATACACTAAGGGGAGAAGGGGCTCTCGGCTGGAAATCTCAGAGGGGAAAGGGATTTCAAGACTTAGAAATAATTTGAGGGATGAAGAAACCTTCAAGTTAGGGGAGTATTTATAGGCCAACCAATGGCCAACCAATGGCCAAGATGAAGTCAAGTGCTAGGCAAGTATAAGGCCAAGATTTGGGCAAGTGTACCTTATCCATCTTCCACCAAAATATCCTACCAACTCCTTGACCACAAACAAGGCAAAAAACGTGCCAATGTTCTCGCCCAAACCGTCCACTTGAGGGTGACAAGTGTCACCCTCTCGTTGGTCCAAAATATTTCATCTCTCGGAAAAATCCGCAAAAATAATAAATGACATAGCCGTATTTTTCCCTTCTCAAAGTTTGGAAAACGTTTCGTCGGAAAACGATTCTTTTCGTGTGTTGTGCACAAAATTTCGTCCTTGCCTAACCTTAAGGCTTAGACTTTTATACGTACGCCCTTTCGTACATACTCTGGAAATACGGGGTATAACATTATATTTGAGTGATGACTTTGAGGGCGTGAGTCCCTGACTTGACATGACTGCTTATTTATTGTGAACTGTAGTTTGGTTATCATACATGTCTCCTGCTTTATATAGACTACTATGATTTCATTTACAGTATTTTCAGTTTCACATACTTGGTACCTGTTGTACTGACCTCCTTCGGGGGGCTGTGTTCATTTCGCAGGTAGAGGTACACCAGTCGTCGATCCTCACTCTTAGATCACAGTTCAGCGTTTTGGGAAGATCCGTTTCTCCGGAGGCTTATCTTTGGTATAGTCCCCTGTCATTGTAGGTACTTACATTCAGGGGTATGGCGGGGCCCTGTCCCATCATTGTTATTATAAAACTCTTAAGTGCTGTAATCTTGTTGTGGCGAGAGTTTGTAAAAGGGGATATGCTATTCAAGTTTATGTTTATATATCTAGAAAAGGCAACTTTTATGAATAAACTGTTTCACACTTCATATTATTTCATGTCTTGTTTTATATTCCGCTGATTACTCTGATGTATGTCTACTTGGGTGCCCGGGGTAAGGCACCAGTCACGGGCCCGGGTTCGGGTCGTGACAAAAGTGGTATCAGAGCAGTTAATCCTCGGAAAGTGTCTACAGACCGTATCTAGTAGAGTCTTGATTATCGGTGTGTTGTGCACCACACCAATAATCAGGAGGCTATAGGATATTTAGGATTGGTTTCCATTCTTCTCACTCTGAGATCGTGCCTTAGAGTTGTGTTATAAGTTGGACCCCTCTAACGTATTTCTTTCCCCTACCAGTTATTCCTCCGCGTAAGACAACTCGGGCGAGAAGGCAAGCGGCGAAGGAGGCTGCGAAATGCAACCTGAAGGGTTACGAGGCACAGCCCAACCATCACCCGAGTGGTGCTTCATTCGAGGAGTTACTGCGCGCGCCATCCCAGCGAGTCTAGCATGCGGCGGCGATTGCTACTGCGGCCATGATATTTGAACCTTCAGTTCCACGACCAGTAGCAGAAAGTATGGACTGCAAAGAGACGACCCTGTTACTAGCTATGGATTTAGCGACCAGAGAGTATATTATGTACCGATTTATCACGGGTCTTGATGAGTATCTAAGAGAGGGTTGTGCAATAGTAGCTCTTGATCGAGCATGAGCATGGCACAGCGTGCGAGCTTATGCGTGGCGAGAAAGCGTGGGATCGACGGGTTAACCAAGATCGTGAAGAGGCGAGCGGCAGGTCCTTTGGTAACTTTCGGCGGACCTTCTCAACAGCAGATCAAGGTTATGCGCCTCCGCCCGGATCTGAGTGGTCCTCCGCGGGGTTCGGGGCGTTCGGGGTATGCAGGAGTTGGTGAGCTCGGGGCTCGGTTCACGAATACACGTAGGTTCGGCCGGCCCGGATTGATTTTCCCTCAGTATTCACAGTGTGGCAGGCGTCATCCCGGGGAATGTCGTCTTGTTGTTGGTGCTTGTTTTACCTGCGGCCGTCAGGGCCATGTGTCGAAAGGGTGTCCTAGTAGGAGGGATGCAAGTAGGAGGACTCAGCCTACCAGATCAGTTGCAAATTCAGTAGTTCGGAGAGGAAAGGGTGTTAGCCAGAGGAGGCCACCCACACCTCGGTGTGGCTGTTGTGGTAAGTGTCATTGTGGGGAGTGTCGTACTTCTTTGACAGCTTGTTATGCTTGCGGCCAGCAGGGCCATTTTGCGAGAAATTGTCCGACCAGAGGTGGCGCAAATGTAGAGACTCAACCTTCAGGATCAGCAGCTAGTTCATCACCTTCCCTAGCTATGCGTCCAACAGGGCAGGATTGATTAAACGACAAAGGGGAGTGAAGCAGTAGATACAGGTACATCCTTAACCCTCTAGAGATTTGTATGTATGATAAGATGAGTATATCTTAAGTGTTATGTTCAGATAACATTGTGTTAATTGTGATTAGAAATCATGGTTAGTTAAAAGGGTAAGGTTTGGGGATAAGGGAAGGTGTGAGCCTTAGAATGTTATACGTGGAGACCTTAGAGGCTAGGCCATCTCGAGTAAAAGATTTATATTTTTATGTTTGACCCTTATCGGAGTGCATAGTACACGTGAGATATGTTTGTGTGATAAGTCCCTAAGTAGTGTGAAATGAAAGAGGGTAGTTGAGCTAAGAATGACCACTAGGTTTTCGTAACTTGATTAGTGAGATTGTTCCGGATCGGGAAACAAGTGTTTGGCGCGATAACGGGTCGGGTTGAGGACCGATCGCGGGTCAACCCGCGGCCTGTAATGTGGTGGGGTCAATTCGAGGTGGTCCCGCTAGGTGGTGGGGTCACGAGGGTGTTAGGCCCAAGTGTAGTTAACCATTGTACGAGTTCGTGAGTGCGTTCGACCAGAAGTCAGACCGATGAGGTCAGCCCATCTTGTCTTTCAGTCAAGACTGTTTACTCGGCAGAGGGTTATGCGAGATGTTATATATCAGGAAGGTTGTAAGGCTGCACGGGGTGCCTACTTTCACCTTATGACAGACAGTGAAGCCGTGTTATGGCTATTTCTTTTGGAAGTTTTACGAGCGGGGTTAGGAACTGGTGAGTCTCAAGATGTGCATTCACCCTCGGGCGGTGTTTTGATTTGAGATAGCGGCGAGGATTATGTGCCTCTTGTTGAGTGAGTATCATTATAGCTACCATTTGATTCGGATGTCGCCTTATGAAGCCTTGTAGGGGCGGAAGTGTAAGTTGCCGGTCGATTGGTTCGATGTTGGCAAGGTTAAGATAGTTGGTTCATACTTGTTTTGGCAGGATGTGGATATGGTGAAGCTTATCCAGAAGAGGTTATTGGCAGCGAGTCAGCGAAGTCGTGCGGATAATCGGCAACGGCTTGGAGTTGAGTTGACGGTGGGTCTTCTTGAAGGTACCACCGGAAAGGTGTGGCGAGTTTTGGAAAGCAGAGGAAATTTAGCTTTGAGGTACTTAGGCGTTTTGAGATCCTTTGGAGGATAGGCGGGTTGCCTATAAGTTAGCTTTGCCGTCCGGCGTGGGAAGGCGGTCGTCCGGTCTTTCTTGTTGCTATGTTCGGAAAAGTATCGGAGATCCATCGAGTGTTCCCGATTAATGATGACCAAGTTGGAGATAGTAACCCGGAGATTTTGGCCAAGCAATATGAAATGTGGTAAGTTATGAGAAAGAGTTCGAGTGTACGAGGAGGGTACGACGAGTAAGGGAAGAAGCGAGCATGTGGTAAGAGAATAGAAGTGATCATTTCTTTTGTAAAGTGAAGGTGCGAAGGGAGTCTATCTTTTAGACCTTGGGTAGGAGCTTTTGTGGTGATAGAGGTGATTCCTCGTGGACTTGGGTTAAGTAATTGCGCGTGTGTTGTTTTGTGGCCAGGTGTGGCACTGGCAACTTGTAGTGAAGCTCTCGTCCAAAGAGCACCCCTCCCCCTTGAGAAGGCCTTTTGGCCGAAAGTACCCCCCCTACCTTGAGAGTTGTTCTCGTAAATACACCCCCTCCCCCCCTTAGTAGAAAATACTCTCCAAGTATAGTTACTATTCCAAAATACCTTGGCCCAAATACCTTGTAGTATTCCAAGGTTACACCTATACTAAAAGCCCAGAAATACTACTATCCTTCCCTTTAGTCACAAAACGAAACCCTAAGGAAAACCTTCATAGTCGGTTGAAGTGTTAAGTAGAAGTTGCGTAGAACTTCTAAGGGTTGTTTGGAGCGGGTTGGAGCGCCCAGAGTAGGAGCTAAACGTTGCTCAGGATCGACATTAAATATTGGATAATTTTGGGCTTATCGAGGTAAATACTTTTGTCCTTATATTGTAATTGGAAATTACATAATGTAGTAGTATAGAAATGAATATATGATTCATAGAAGAGAATTGAACTGTAATAGAAGGATATTACAGATAAGACTCGAACTGAAATCACATCAGAAGAATATTAAAGTAGAGATTGAACTGTACTTACGTAGGACTGTATTCTGATGAGACTTGTGAAGTTTGTGGTAGGAAGTGCTGCCCAATTTTCCGTAGAATCTTGTATCTAGATTTATTCTACCGAGTAGTCTAGACATTGATAAACTTGTATAACCGTTATAGGTTGAAGTACTGCGAGTAGCGTATTCTACTCGAAGGGTGGAAAAGTATAGCAGGATTACAGTACTTTGGAGCTATTTGCTAATAGTCGATAAATCGTCGCGAGGTATGTGATTCTTCCTATCCTCTTGAGCATGATATTTTAAAAGGAATATATTTAGTACGGTAGGCGACGTGTGTTAGCGAACGTAGTTTTACGGCAATGTCTTTTGACTTAAGCCTGAATAATAAGAATCTTGAAGTATTTCAAGAGAATTAAGAAACCTTTTTTTAAAGAAGGATAATACTTGGTTTTAAAAGCTTAAGAGTTATACTAGCTTTATGGGAAGTTAGGTATAACGACTTAAGAGAGGTAAAAAGAATGGTTTACTGATGTTAGAAGTTAAGAGACTTGATCTTAAAAGATAAGAGACTTGACTTAATTATATTAATATGAATTTTGTTAAAAAGTGTGAAACCTCATTCGTGAGTAATGAGTATTTGGTTTTTAAAAGGAATAATGTTTCTTGATTTGAAATCAGAATAAGTATCGAACAAACCACTGTAGCGTTAATAAAGGGAAATGTATTGACTAATTAAGTATTATTAAAACCAGTAGAAACCTCCATCTGCATAGAAGCTAAGATGAGACAAAATGATATTACATTTCCTAGATCATGACTGCTCTAATAAGATTGTTATAAACAAGAATAACCTACTCACATATAAGGCATATGTTTCTCAAATTGTTTAAAGGATAATTATATTCTTAAGTGATTAAGACTATGAACTACGAAACCTTTCGAAAATGAGAAACTTGAGTATTTGAAATTAGGCAAACTTGAACGTTTGGAGAATAATGTTGTTACTTGATTTTTACAAAGGGAAGTGTTTTGGTTTACTTAAAAAGATAGTCACTCTATTTTTATACTACGGGTATTGTGTGACTTTTGTGAAAGAAACGGATCTTTTAAAGAGTTAATGTATGACGTACTTTGGAGAAAAAAAACCGAACTTGCTAACATAAAGTAGAAAGTACCTTGTGTGAATAACTTGATTGTGTTGGTTTGTGATAGCCTTGTAATACTTTCTTGTTGATTTGATAAGTAAACATGTTAGGATGCTACGTGTGTTAGTATCTTGTGATGTTTGTGTAAAGGGGTTTCCCTTGTTGTGCTTATGTTGTTTAACGATAAGCTGTTATGTTAGTATTATATCACTCACCTCTTGACATGATTAGGGGTTAGCGCCCTCCGTCGCGGGGTAGACTCATGCGGTCTGTGTGACCTATGATTCGAGAATACCTAAATGCGGAGTGCATGTGACCTATGCGGAGCTACGAGAGTTCCAGGTTAGTGTGCGGCCTTTGTGGTCATGCGGTCTATATGGCCATGCGGACTGCGAGTCCAGGACGTTGCCGGGGAGTAGCTACTGTTACACTCCGTATTTACAGGACTTGTTTTAAGAACGTACGAAAGAACTCACAAGTGTTAAGATTTGAGACTTGTAAAAATTTATCGGAATTATGGAATTGTCGGAAAACGTAATATTGTGATGAATGGGAGGGCGACACGTGTCACCCCCCTTATGATGCCTTGGACGAAATAAGGCATGGCCAAAATGGTCATTTACCATAGTCTTGTATGACTAAGTCTTGCAACTTGTGAGCATGAGATTATTTACCACAAAGAAATACCACCAGCGGTCACTGTTGATCCCCAAATAGAAAGTCCATACCATCAAGGGCACCCCCTAGAGTTGAGAGATGTAGGGAATTTCACTGATCCCTACATTATAGAGAGCCTAAAAGACAAGCATGACTTGTGTACTTGGAGGATAATCTTATATCTAAGGCCCTTGTTTGAAAAAGGTGTTGTAGGAAAAGTGAGACCTGCAACAAACACTGTGCGGATTGCAAGCAGTTCGCAGAAGGATCAGTCGGGCACTAGTAAAGGTTAATTGCGTCCGGCTAAAAGACGTTAAAGACAACGCTTGTTGGGAGGAAACCCAATGTTTTTAATTATGTTAGTTTGATTTTTGTCTTTAGTTTGTTTTATTTTGTCTTGAACAGTCTCACGGTCTTGGGTTCTTGTTTTGTGTTGTTGGATGACAGATGGACTGAAATCTAACTCTGAGGAAAAAGGAGCAAAAACGCGGAAAAAAAGGAAAAGTCGTCGTCAGCGCCACGGCGCCCAGAATCAACGCCGTGGCGCCGGAACTTCAGAGCCGCGATGCCAGGCGCCACCGCGCCGAATTGCAGGGTCGTGGCGCCGAAGGTTCATAGGCCCAGACGCAATGCATATTTCAGAATTTTTCCTCCCAGACCTCCGTTATGACCGTTGTGTTGTGTCAGTAAGTTGTCCCTATTTTTAGTCTTCACACATTGGGGATAATGTGTCGATTAAGTTTGGGGGAGTGTCTTATTGTTTTTGAGTCTTTTTGATTTGTTTTGTGTGTTTTTGAGTATTTTTCGAAAGAACTCACAAGTGTTAAGATTTGAGACTTGTAAAAATTTATCAGAATTATGGAATTGTCGGAAAACGTAATATTGTGACGAATGGGAGGGCGACACGTGTCACCCCCCCTTATGATGCCTTGGACGAAATAAGGCATGGCCAAAATGGTCATTTACCATAGTCTTGTATGACTAAGTCTTGCAACTTGTGAGCATGAGATTATTGACCAAGTCAAAGGAGTCAATTAGTCTTGATATTTAGCAAGAGCTCATCCTAGCCACCCAAATGGTTGCATCTTGACCTCCAGTTCTATATAACACTACTAGTAGCAAGACCAAGTTTGACACTTAGAAAAATTTCCAAGAATTTCAAGAACCCTTTGAGGTGCTCTCGGGTTAGGCTAGCTTCCCACAAGAAATTTTTTTGTTTGTTATCCAATAATCTTCCCACTTTAAACCAAGGTTCCTAAGTGTATTGTAAGCGTGTCTCAATAGAAAAATCCCGGAAAAGGATGGTTTTCGTGTTAGTCGCAAGAAGAAAACCTAGTTGTCTTTCTAGGTTTTGTTGAGAAGTTTGAAGGAAAATTGTTGGTGTGGTTCTAAGGGTCTCAAGTAGCGGATTGAAGTATCTTGAAGAGGATCTAGTTTGCTAAGGAACGACTTCGGATTTGGAGTTGGATTAGGATTCGTTGAGGTATAATCTTGTTCTTTGAAAGTGTTACAAGATTATTTATATTGTTGTTAGCTATACTTGTTGCTAGCATGAAGTATATGTGTTGAAGTTTGTAAGGATTATGGATTGATTGTGGCCTTGGAAATCCGAAATGTAATGTGAGCCATGTTAAGTTAGATTACAATTTGGTCGTTATTAGAATCGTCGCATGTTATTGACTTGAAGATTATAGTAGTTATAATTGGTTGCGACTTGATCTCATGTTATGCTAACAACTTGGATTGAATTGGAAATTGGATAAGAATTAATGTTGTAGTACCTCAATGTAGCCGAATTGGCCAAGTAGGTTGTATTAAATTAATATCGTTTGTGGGGCGGAATTTTACACGTCTAGTAGGCGTGTAATCCCCTATTGTTGATTGCATTAGCGTGCCCTTAAATGTGGCGTGTTTGGTTATTGTATTCGGCCTTGAAAAAGGTGGCAAAGTAAGTAAAACAAAGGAGGTGCTGTCCGATTTTCCGTAGAATTTAGCGACTTAGCACCTAGAATATTCTACGTTTGAAGTAAGAGGTTAATGGACGTATTGTGACCATTATAGGTTGAAGTACTAAGTACAGCGTATCCTACTTGAAGGATGGATTAGCTATCAAGATTGAAGTACTTTGGAGCATTTTGCTACTTGTCGATAATCGTCGCGAGGTATGTGAACCTCTTCCTTCCTTTGGCATGATTCTATGTATGGAATATACATGTGGTATCATTTCATGTTTCGTTCTACTCTTAGAAGTTAAGAGGTAGTTGTGTGATTTGCTCTATGTAGAACTTTTCCTATCTTTTGAGCATGACTAGTTGCATGTATGTAGTACGGTGAGCGTCTGACACCTTGATATCCTTTACTAGTTTTATAAATAGCCAAGTCAGGTGAGTTAGGAGATTAACTCATTTCTTTGAAAGAATAAAGGATGTCTTAAGTTTTATTAAAGTTAAGGGACTTGAAGAGTTTTAAAGTATGTGATACTTGTTTCGTTTTAAACGTATAAGTCCCTTGGATAGGAAATTATATTTTTGGCTAAGGCATAAAGTGAATATAACGACTTTATGGGGAGTTGGTTATATTTGCTTTATGGAAAGATAAATGACTTGATTTTATAAAAAGGCAACTTGATTTTAAGGCATCAATTGTCTAAGGTTTTATAATAAAAGGAGTCACTTGAGTTCTAAAGGTTAAGAGACTAATTGTATTTTTTTTGAAAGTTAAGAGAATTGATTTGAAAGTATACAATACTTGGTTTTTAAAAGTAGAAGTCTCTTGGTTATAAAAGAAAAGAGTTTTGTCTAAAACCATAAAGGGTTATAACGGCTTTATGGGAAGTTGGTTATAACGGCTTTATGGAAAGTTAAGAGAATGGTTTTCTCTAATAAAGTAATCACAGGATTAACTTGTATTAAGGAAGGGCAATGTGATTTAAAGGTATCACTTGCTTAAAGCTTTTAGGTAAGGGTCACTTGATTTTAGAAGCCGAGAAATGTATTTCTAAAAGTATCGTGACTTATGTGAAATGTACACAAGCCTGGATACTACGGGTGTTAGTATCATGGGGTTTTACACAAAAAGGAGTCTCTTAAAAAGAATGTACGTACGTAGTACTTTGGCCTGTTTAATTGAGAATAATTCTATGTGATGCCTTGATTAGTACTTTGGCTTGATAAATTGAGAATTTGTCTAAGTGTTCCTTGATAAGTACTTTGGCTTGATTAATTGAGAATTTGTCTAAGTATGCCTTGATAAGTACTTTGGCTTGTTAAATGAGAATTATTCTATTTATGCCTTGATAAGTACTTTGGCTTGATTAATTTAGAATTAGTCTAAGTGTGCCTTGATAAGTACTTTGGCTTGTTAGTTGAGAATTAGCCTATGTGTGCTGGTGATAGCCTTTGAGTGCAAGTATTATGTTTTATTACGTTGCCGCGACTCTCGGTTGGAGTACTGTCTTGTTGTAAAGTACTTGGGCGTCGAAGCGATGATGTGGGATTCCACGGGTATGCTTAGTTATTAGTAGTACTTGGGTTAAATTCTGGATTTTTATAGAAGTCATGGTAGTGCTTACATTTGTTTGACGCCAGGTTGAGATAGGGTAAGAGTATAAGTGAGGGTAAACCCCAAGATGCTATACCACCTTCTCCAGGGTAAGAGTATAAGTGAGGGGTAAACCCCCAAGACATTATACCCCCTGCTTGTTTTGTTTGATGGTCGGTCGAGATAGGGTAAGAGCATAAGTGAGGGGTAAATCCCCAAGATGCTATACCACCTTCTCCAGGGTAAGAGTATAAGTGAGGGTAGACCCCAAGATGCTATACCACCGCTACCACCTTCTCGGGGTAAGAGTATAAGTGAGGGTAGACCAAGACGTTATACCAGGTGGGACTTGGTGTTCATGTATGCCTATTGGTGTATTATTATACCTGGATCGCGCGGTGATGTGGGATTCCACGGGCAGGAGATATATATATATGTGTTGTGTATGTGTACGCCGACAGTGAGGTGGGATGCCACGGGCGCATCACATGATTATATTTTACACTTATAGCTGTCGGCAGTGATGGGGGATTCCACGGACACGCTTGATATTTGTGTGATTTGATCGCGTCCCAGATTGGGCCGGGTAGTAAATGTGCCCTCCTTAAAGGGCCGGATTATACTTATGAAAGATAAGTAAGTTATATAGAAATGAACTTAATGATTTTTTTTCCTAATCATGTGCGTAAGAATGTGACTATAACCTTTATTGAAAATGGGAAAAGATATTGATGTGAAATTAAGTTCATAAGTGGTAATGACACGGCATGATCTGGTATGTACTTTTTATACTTGTCCCTGTCATTCTTTTGTAGATTTATGGTGCATTTCTTGTCACGTTATTTACATTCCATATTAAATTTTGTTATCGACCCCCGAAGCTGCGTTCATGCCGCGAGTTTTAGGTACCAGGTTGGTGATCCTTGCTCTTAGGATCTAGGTTCTGTTTTTAGAAAATATCCATTTGCTCGGGAGGCTTATCTCTTGTGCAGTTTCCCGAGGTAGTAGACTCATGTATATTCAGGTATGGCGGGGCCACTGTCCCGCCTGATTGTTCGATTGTTATTCCTAAGTGCGTATTCACATATGTGGTTGGCTGTAGAACCGAGTTGTACTTTTGATTATGTTTATATTATGGAAGCGGCTGATCGGCTAGCTCCGTGACGTTTTTATTTACACATGTTTATGTTGTGTATGTTCATTGCTATTCTCGATGTATACGAATGGGGTGCCTGGGTAGGGCATCGATCGCGACCGGGTCGGGTCGTGACAAAAGTGGTATCGAGCGATTAGTCCTCGGAAAGTGTCTACAGACCGTGTCTAGTAGAGTCTTGATTATCGATGTGTTGTGCACCACATCTATAATCAGGAGGCTGCAGGACATTTAGGATTGATTTCCATTCTTCTCACTCTGAGATCGTGCGATAGAGCTGTGTTGGTAGGGTCGTCTCTCCCTAACGAGTTATGTTGATTGCAGCTACGAGAAATGCAGTGATGACCGGGAAGGACTATTTGGATAGCGTATCCAGGTTGGTAATGATATAGTATAGTTGGTATTGTGACATACATCTATACGGAGTTATGTATGAGGGTCATTTATTGGTTGCCTAGAATGGTTTTAGATTTACCAAGAGTGGTAAAGACTAACTAGTTACCGGGAAGGTATGGAATAGTTAATGAATTCTCGCCAAGATCTTATGTGTTGTTTTGAGATAATTAGGAAGGGATGAGCTGTCTGATAGGGTAGTGAACCCTTAAGAAGCCATGTTAAGGAACTTAAAAGAATGTCATGTAAATAGATTAAGCTGCGTAGTAGGCTTAAGAGAATTGTACGGATGAGGTCCGTATAGAGTAAGTAATGGTGGTTGTGATCAAGACGGCACGATTATGGTATTATGAGGAGTTTTTTTTTTTGTACCCGATTACGGGGAGACTGATAAGATAGGCTTGGAGCATGGAAATTGCGAGCCTAAGAATGTTGAAGACCGCTGAGACCTTAGATGTACAAGGTCTTCTCGGGTAGAAAGATTTATTATAGACCAAGAATAAGAGTTAAGTGCGACGGCGGGTCGGGGTGAGGACCTGTTACGGGTCTCCCCATGGCTTGGAGTGGAGTGGGATCAGTTGGTAGTAATTCTGCTACGTGACAGGGCCACGAGGGTGCAAGACCCAAGTCTAGCTAATTGTTTTACGGGTTCGTGGACGCGTTCCACCGGAACCAGGTCGTGGGAGTCGGAAATGGCCTTATGTTGTTTAAAGAGAGTGACTCCATGTCACGACCCGATTCCGGGCCCGTGACTGGTGCCTTACCCCGGGCACCCTAGTGATACAACATCAGAGTAATCAGCGGAACATAAAACGATACAAGACATATTATGAAATATGAAACAATAATCTGAGAAAAACTTGCCTTTCGGCATATATGTGAATAACAACTTTTTCAACATGAACAGTTTAATCCTTTTTACAAACCCCGCTTACAAAAGTACTACGGACCTAAGAATGATATGACAACAATGGCGGGACGGGCCGCCAAACCCCCGAATGTAAACACTTACTACGACGGGGACTATACCACGATAAGCCTCAGGAAACGGAGCTTCCCAACGCCAAATGGCGTGACCACGAGCTAGGATCAACGGCGGTGTACCTCAACCTACGGCATGAACGCAGCCCGAAGGAGGTCGATCTAACAGTGCAAAGTATGTGAAACTAAAAATCACGTAAATGAAATCATAATAGTCTATAAAGCGAGACATGTATGATAAGCAAACTACGATTCACAACAAATAGCGGTCATGTCAAGTCGGGGACTCACGCCTCAAAGTTATCACAATAAAACCGTGCGGGGCAAATGCGAAGGCATAGCCGACTACTAAGACCCACGATACCAAAAATACCACAAAGCGTATCCGAGGTCTTTCTAGCGCACCACATGATCGAAGCGGCCCACTCGCGCAATATCAATGTCGCGGCGTCTATCCACTGGAACTCTCGCGACTCGCATAGGTCACACACGGACCGCGTGAGGTATTCCTCGAATCATGGTCCTGCATCGCTGAGGTATACCGCGTCGGGCGGCTAACCTCGGTATCCGCCAGGCTCCGCAACCCGCATAGTCTCAAAAGACCGCATAGTCTCAACAGACCGCATAGGAATCCCGCGTCGGGCTAAACACCGGAATGATCAATCCACGGAGCTCCGCGCTCCGCGTAGTCACGAGGACCGCATAGGCGTAAAGACCGCATCAAGGGTGGCAAGCCCTCGGTATAATAAGTCAAAGGGTATGTGATACAATAATAGTACAACGGGCTTAACGTTTAACAACGTAAGCACAACAAGAATGACCCACTACATCACGATCACACAAGATACTAACACACGTAACATCCTAACATTTTCACTTATCACATCAACAAGAAAGTATTTACAAGGCTATCTCAAACCAACACAATCAAGTTATTCACACAAGGTACTTTAAGCTAACAAGTTCGGGTATCTACCTAAAGTACTTCATACATTAAATCTTTTAAAAGATCCGTTGCTTTCACATAAGTCACACAATACGTAGTATAAAATAGAGTGGTATGTCTTTTTAAATAAACCAAAACACTTACCTTTGTAAAATCAAGTAACAACATTATTTTCCAAGCGTCCAAGTTTGCCTAATTTCAAATGTTCACGTTTCTTATTTTAGAAAGGTTTAGTAGTTCATAGTCTTATTCATTTAAGAATATAATTCTCTTTTAAACAATCGAGAAACATAAGTCTTATATGTGAGTAGGATATTCTTGTTTATAACAATCTTATTCTGATGGCAGTGATCTAGGAAATATCATTTTGTCTCATCTTAGCTTCTATGCGGATGGAAGTTTCTCTTGGTTTTAATAATACTTAATTAGTCAAAACATTTCCTTTTATTAACGCTGCGATGGTTTGTCGATACGTTCGATTTAGAAATCAAGAAAACATTCTTAAGCCGTTATACCTAACTTCTCATAAAGCTAGTATAACCCTTAAGTTTTCAAAAACCAAGTATTACTTCTTCTTTCAAAATGATTCAAAAATCTTTTGAAATACTTCAAGTTCTTTATTAACACATAACAAGCCGATTATAGTTCAAATCGATTACCTTTTAAAGACCACAAGTATTTTCTTACCAACATAAGTACATTATAACAACTTCCCATAAAGCCGTTATAACACTTTATGTTTTAAATTAATCAAATACGTTTAGCACGTATGCGTCTACCGTACTACATAGTTCACATATCATGCTAGAAGAGATAGGAAGAGGTTCACATACCTCGCGACGAGTATCGACTAATAGCAAAACGCTCAGTACTTCCAAGTCGGCTACTCCTTAAGCCAAGTAGATCGCGCCACGTAGTACTTCAACCTATAAGGCCACAAGGCGCTTATTAACATTTAGATCTCATCGTAGAACATTCTAGAAAATTCGGGCACCTCCCCGCAGCGCAAATCTCCTCTTCATCGGTAGGCTGCCAAGCCAACCGGGGGTTATACGTCTAACCTACGGGTACAATTCTACTCCTTTGTACTACTACACAAGTCTCATGTACAGCCCTATGTAATTCTGATTCGGATTCTTCTTTAAATTGGGCTTAAGTCGCAAGACATTGCGTAAGTATTATTCGGGCTTAAGTCAAAAGACATTGCCGATAACTACGTTCAGTTCTATATATAGTATACTTCAACTATATATTCTAACAATATGTAATTTCCAATCACAAAGAGGACAAGATAATTACCTCGATAAGCCCATAATTATCCTAGTTTAAATGTCGATCTGAGCAAGGTTTAGCTCTACTCAGTGCGCTCAGGCCCGCTCAAACAACCCTTAGAAGTTCTAACCAACTTCTACTTATGACTTCAACTACGGGTGAAGATTTTCCTTAGGGTTTGGTTTTGTGGTAGCGGAGTATAATAGTATTTTACGGGCTTTTGTATAGGTATAACCTTAGAATACAACAAGGTATCTGGCTAAGGTAATTTGGGCATTATAACAATACTTTTGAGAGTATTTCTACCAAGAGGGGTATATTATCACGAGAACAACACCACTAGGAGGGGTGAAGTCTCGGCACAAGGCCACACAGGGGAGGGCTCGGCGAGGGAGGAACGAGAACAACAACAAGAGAGGGGAGGATTTTAACACTTAGAGATTTGTGGAAAAGATGAAGAATTCATCAAAGGGAGAGGGGTATTTATAGGTCAAGGGATGGCCAACCAAAGGCCAAGATTAAACCAAGTGTTAGGCAAGTGTAGGGCTAGGATTTACTACACACAAATATCCTACCAACCCTTGACTTTAGCCAAGGCACAAAAAACGTGCCTTACATAGCCTATTTCGTCCAATTGGACGATTTCAAGCCACCAATTGGAGGGTGCCAAGTGTCGCCCTCCCGTTGGTCCAAAATGTTCGTCTCTCGGAAAAATCCAAAAATACTAAATGACATAGCGGAAATTCCCTACGAAAGTGGAAATGTTTCGCCGAAAAATGACTCTAATCGGGTGTTGTGAACAAATTTAATTCGGCCAAGCCACTTTGCCTACTCAAGGCTTTAAACTTTTATACATACGCCCTCACGTACATACTCTGGAAATACGGGGTATACCATTCTCCCCTCCTTAGAAACATTCGTCCCGAATGTTCCTTCTAAATCTCAAGACAAACGCGCGCCAGTATAGTCTTCACTGCTATACTTACGAAAACAATCCTGCCACACCTGGCCACAGAAACACCCGCGCACATACTTCTATCTAAGTCCACGAGGAAAACACCTCTAATCATCACCACAAAACACTTCTCACCGGGGTCTAAAATATACTTCCTTCGCACCTTCTCTTTACATAAGAAATGATCACATCTATGCTCGCCATACATGCTCGCTTCTCTCTTTACTCGTCGTAGATACCACTTTGTCACTTTGCCTGAGGCATTAACCTTCTCAGGCGACCCAACAAATGGTACCGCTTTTGTCACTCTGTCGCGAGCCTTGCTCCGACGACCCAACAAATGGTACCGGCTGCTTGCGATCCCTGAGGCATGCCCTCACGGCCATCTTCTCGGGACGTGCCATACGGAGAGCCACGGTTCGGGTCTGTTCCCGTGGTAGAGGCTCTGGCCTCTTTATACGCTCAGCCCCCCGATCCGGAACAATCTCACTAATCACGTTTCGAAAACCTAGCGGTCTTCTTAGCTCAACTACCCCCTTTCATTCCACACTACTAGGGACCTATCCCAACATAACTCACGTGCACTGCCAGATAAGGGTCAAACATAACACTACACCTTTTCTCGAGATGGCCTCACCTCTAAGGTCTTTACGTAAAAAGCTCTAAGGCTCACACCTTCTCTATCCCCCAAAATCTTACTCGGTTAAACAACCATGATCTAATCACGACTAACACACTGCTATCAGAACATAGCACTTAAGGTAGACTCACCTTATCACACATACTTGTTATACCCCGTATTTCCAGAGTATGTACGTAAGGACGTACGTGGAGAATTTGAGCCTTAAGTTAGGCTTTGGTTCGAAATTTGGGCACAAGTGCCGAATAGAGTCGTTTTTAGAAGCGTTTCCACACTTACGTTGGGAAAATTCGGCTATGTCATTTAGTATTTTGCGAATTTTTAGAGAGACGAAATGTTTTGGACCAACGGGAGGGTGACACTTGTCACCCTCAGTGAAGCGTTGGGTTGGCCGATTGGGTCACGTTTCTATGGCCTATTGGCTCCTTGTTTTGGCCTTGTTTTGTGGCTTGTTTGGTGCCATGTTTTGTGCCTTGTTTTGTGGAGTAGGGTTTAGGGTGCACTTGGCTTAATCTTGTCCTTACACTTGCTATACACTTGGAAGGATCTTGGCCTTGGTTGGCCTTTGGTTTTGCTATAAATACCCCTAAATGTGAAGACTTCATCCATTCCAAAAACTTCCAAGTCTTGAAACCCTCTCCTCCCCTTTGTGAGCTCTAAACCGAGCCTTCCCCCTCCCCTTTTAGGTGTGGCCTTTGGCGAGAACACCCTCCCCAGCCTAGTGTGCTAGCAGGCCTACCCACTTGGTAGAAAGTTGTCTTCCAGTATTGTTATAATGCCCAAAATACCTTAGCCTTGTACCTTGTAGTATTCCAAAGATACCTCTATCGTAGAGCAGAAAATACTACCACTTTTGTCCCTTTAGTCTCAAACCGAAACCCTAAGAAAATCTTCGTTGATTGATTGAAGTATTTAAGTAGAAGTTGGTTAGAACTTCTAAGGGTTGTTTGGAGCGGGATGGAGCACCGGAGTTGGAGCTAAGCGTTGCTAAGGATCGACATTTAACTTGGATAATTATGGGCTTATCGAGGTAATTATCTTGTCCTCTATTTGTAATTGGAAATTACATGTTATTAGAATATATAGTTGAAGTATACTATATATAGAACTAAGCTTAATCGCGGCAATGTCTTTTGACTTAAGCACGAAGAATAAAGAAAAGAAGCGCCTTTGTATTTACATAGGGTGTATTGCGGTAGACTTGTGTAGTATTCGAGTAGAATTGTACACGTCGGTTAGGCGTGTAAACCCCTGGTTGGCTTGATGGCGGCCTCGATAGAGGAGGAGATTTCTGTTGTTGCGGGGAAGTCTTGCGAATTTTACGTAGAAATGGAACCTTGTGTTTTGAAGTTAATAGACGTTTGTGGCCTTTATAGGTGAAAGTACTAAGAGTAGCGTATTCTACTTGAGGAGTGGAAAGGGCTAGCAAGGTTGTAGTACTTGGAGCATTTTGCTTATTGTCGATACTCGTCGCGAGGTATGTGAACCTCTTCCTATCTGTTCTAGCATGATATGTGTGTAGCTATGTATGTAGTACGGTGGGCGTGCAGTGCTAAGTGTATTTGTTTGGTTTAAACATAAAGTGTTATAACGGCTTTATGGGAAGTTGGTTATAACGACTTTATGTAGGTAAGAAAATGGTTTACTGATGTTAGAAGTTAAGAGACTTGATCTTATAAGATAAGAGACTTAACTTATTTGTTTTAATGTGGATGTTTGTGTGAAACCTCATTCGTGAGTAATGAGTACTTGGTTTTTAAAGGGATAATGTTTCTTGATTTGAAATCGAATGTGTATCGACAGACCACTGCAGCGTTAATAAAGGAAAATGTATTGAATAATGATGTGTTGTATTAAAACAAGTAGAAACCTCCAACTGCATAGAAGCTAAGATGAGACAAAATGATATTACATTTTCTATATCATGCATTTCTTTGTAATAAGATCGTTATAAACAAGAATAAACTACTCACATATATGACATATGTTACTCAATTGTTTTAAAAGAGATTAAGACTATGAGTTATGAAACCTTTCTAAAATAAGTGACTTGAGCATTTGAAAATGAGAAGCTTGAGTAATTGAAACTAGGCAAAATGGAACTTAGGAAAAGAATGTTGTTACTTTATTTTGAAAAGGAATGTGGGTTGGTCATTCTAATACTACGGGTATAGGGTGACTTTTATAAAAGTAATGGATCTCTTTTAAAAGAACTTAACGTATGTAGTACTTTGGGGTTAAAAACCGGACTTTGGCATAAAATGAAAGTACTTTGAGTTGTGTGAAACTTGCCTATGCTTGTTGTTGTGAAACTTGCCTATGTTTGTTGTTGTGAAACTTGCCTATGCTTGTGATGATAGCCTTTGTTGTGCAAGTGTGGTATTTACGTATTCTGGCGTCTCTCGATAGAGTGGTCGACTTGTTGAGAACTTACTTGGGCGTCTTTGGCGGTGATGGAGAATTCCACGGGTATGTTTCCATTTTGATTCTTGTCTTGTTGTTGATGTCACATGGACATGTCTACAGGAGTAGAATTAGGGGCATGTGGCCGTGCGGCGGGGTTGATCACCAGTATATTATTGTTGATGTCACGTGGGCGTGTCTACAGAGGTAGAATTCGGGGCATGTGGCCATGGGGCATTGGTATTATTGTTGCATCATGGACATGTCTACCGATCTGGAATTCGGGGCATGCGGCCGTGATGCGAACATGATTGATGTTGTGGGCGTGAGACCCATAGTTATATTTGAGTGATGACTTGAGGCGTGAGTCACATTGGACATATCGCTTTTATGTTGTGAGCGTAGTTTGGTTATCATACATGTCTCTGCTTTATATAGACTAGTATGATTTCATTCTGATATTTTCTGATTTCACATACTTGGTACTGTTGTCTTGACCTCCTTGAAGCTGCGTTCATCCGCGAGTAGAATACATCGATCGTGGATCCTCGCTCTTAGGATCTCGATTCAGCGTTTTGGGAAGCTCCGTTTCTCGGAGGCTTATCTTTTAGTATGTGTTCCACGAGTTGTAGGTTCTTGTACATTCGGGGTATGGCGAACCTGTCGTCACGATTGTTGTAAATCTTAGAAGTGCATGAAATCTTGTTGTGGCGGGGTTTGTAAAAAGATTAAAGCTATTCGTTTTGTAAGAGTTGTATTTATATATGTTATTGGAAGGTAGCAGTTGGGTTGGCTTTGTTTATGATCATATATCTTGTTTCTTGTTTAAAGTTTTATTTTCATTGGTTTTCTCGATGTTGTGTCACTAGGGTGCAGGGATAAGGCACGATGAAGACCCGGGGCCAGTCGTTACAAAAGTGGTATCGAGCGATTAATCCTCGGAAAGTGTCTGACCGTGTCTAGTAGAGTCTTGATTATCGATGTGTTGTGCACCACGTCTATAATCGGAGGCTGAGACATTTAGGATTAGTTTCCATTCTTCTCATTACGAGATCGTGCCTTAGAAGTGTGTTGTAAGTTGGACCCCTCGGCGTATCTCGTTTTTACCGATTATGCCTCGCGCAGGCAACCAGAGCCACGAAGGGCAAGACAGCCCGAGGAACCGCTAGTGAGATCTGAGAGAGAATGCGAGCGCGAGCCCGAGCGATTACGAGGTTGTGCTTGAGCGGCGGGTTTTGTGAAGCCGCCCGGCCCAGCGAAGGTTAAGCGCGGCAATGGCTGCGAGACGCGATACACGAGCCTCAGTCCCGATGCAGAGGCGGAGGAGATGGGTTACAAGGAGATGGCGATTCTTGGCGAGTCGTGGCGAATATCGAGATAAATTTGGATCACGGCGGTTCGATTCGATGCACGATGGTTCACCCCGGCGAGATAGTTTGAGGCTACGGGACTTTACGAGTTGTAGCGCGAGTTTTATGGGTCGAGGCACGAGGATGATCCGCGAGGAGTTCATCCGGCGATTCTGCGGATCATGCGGGTGATCAAGCTTGAGACCGAGTCTGTGACCTTTGGTTCGCATCGGTGCGTGATACCGCGATCGATTGGTTTGATTCATGGGAGCTTTCGGGAGAGCATGCCTCCAGCGGTATGGGATGAGTTTTGGGGCTTTCCTCACTCACTTCTTGCCTCATGAGATGAGGAGAACGCGGTAAACGATTTTGATGCTTAGGCAGGCGGGCGTACGGTTCGGGAGTACAATGTGGAGTTCGACTCATTGGCCCGGTACGTCCCAGCGTTGGTAGCTAGTATGGAGGATCGAGTGCACCGATATGTTATAGGGCTCGATGATTACATGTCAGAGGAATGTTCGAGTAGCTCTTGGTAGGGCATGGACATTGCGCGTGCGACTCATCTGCCGGGATGTGAGGCACGGAGAGGTCGGCGGAATGACGAATCGTGAAGAGGCGAGAACAACGAGGTCCTGGTGACTTTCGAGGCGGATCGCCTCGGCGACATACTAGTTTTGTACCTCCGCCCGGTCAGAGTGGTCCTCCACACCTTGAGTATTCGGGGCGGTCGAGGGCTCGAGGTTGAGTTTCGGGGAAGTAAGGGTGTTGGCGGATCGCGGTCACCCTACCTCGGTGTGGTCGATGTGGTAGACCGCATTTGAAGTGTCGTGGTGCGGGGAGCTTGTTATTTTTGCGGCGGCGAGGCCATTTGCGGAACTTGTCCGGCCAAAGGGTAGCACGGATGTTCTGACTCGACCTCTGGATCGATGGTGGTTCATCGCGCCTTCTACGATTATGCGCCTGCGGTGGCCTATGATTAGAGTGGAGCGGTAGCCGGGTATATCCTTAACCCTCTAGAGTTTTGGTATGCTTGTTATGATGGTCTCATTATTATGTGCTATGTACGAATAGCGTTGTGTTAATTGTGAGTTAGAAAACATGCTTAGTTGGGAGGATACGTATGGGGGCATGGTAAGTGTGAACCTTAGACTATGTCACGACTGAGACCTTAGGGGTAAGGTCGTCTTGAGTTAAAGATTTATTTTATGTTTGACCCTTATCAGAGTAGTAGTACGTGGGATTTATTTGTGTGATAAGTCCGTGGGTAGTGTGAGATGGAAGTGGTAGCTTTCATGATGTGAATTAGTAAGATTGTTAGGATCGGGAACAAGAGTTTAGCGGTTGGGGGTCGGGTTGAGGACCATTTGCGGGTCAACCGTAACCGGTTTGGGGTAAGTCGATTCTGGGTGGTCCCTCGGTGGTAGGGTCACGAGGATGCTAGGCCCGTGTTTGTTTGACCATCGTATGAGTTGGTGGATATGTTCGACGAGCGGATCGTGGAGGCGGGAGCGGCCTTAGAAAAGATCGAAGTTAGTAAGATGACCAAGTTTGGAGGTAGTGACTCAAGGGTTGGAAAGCAGCGTTGTGGAAGTGTGGTGCAGATACTATAAAGAGTTTGAGTATTCGAGAAGGGTACAACAAGATAGGGGTAAAGTGAACGTGTGTGATCGTTTCTTTTGTGAAATGAAGGTGTGAAGGGAGTATATTTTAGACCTCAGGTAAGGGGTTTGTGTGATGATTAGAGGTGTTTCCTCGTTGACACAGGTTTAAGTATTGGTGCGTTTGTTATTTTTATGGCGGTGTGGCATGATTGTTTTCGTGCGTATAGCAGTGAAGGCTATACTAGCGCATGTTTGTGTTGAGACTTGAGAAGGAACATTCGGGACGAATGTTTCTAAGGAGGGGAGAATGTTATACCCCGTATTTCCAGAGTATGTACGTAAGGACGTACGTGGAGAATTTGAGCCTTAAGTTAGGCTTTGGTTCGAAATTTGGGCCCAAGTGCCGAATAGAGTCGTTTCAGGCGAAGCGTTTCCACGACTACGTTGGGAAAATTCCGGCTATGTCATTTAGTATTTTTGCGAATTTTTCCGAGAGGCGAAATGTTTTGGACCAACGGGAGGGTGACACTTGTCACCCTCAAGTGGGCGTTTGGGTTGGCCGATTGGGTCACGTTTCTATGGCCTATTGGCTCCTTGTTTTGGCCTTGTTTTGTGGCTTGTTTGGTGCCATGTTTTGTGCCTTGTTTTGTGGAGTAGGGTTTAGGGTGCACTTGGCTTAATCTTGTCCTTACACTTGCTATACACTTGGAAGGATCTTGGCCCTTGGTTGGCCTTTGGTTTTGCTATAAATACCCCCCTAAATGTGAAGACTTCATCCATTCCAAAACTTCCAAGTCTTGAAACCCTCTCCTCCCCCTTTGTGAGCTCTAAACCAGAGCCTTCCTCCCCTTTTAGGTGTGGCCTTTGGCGAGAACACCCTCCCACAGCCTAGTGTGCTGGCCAGAGCCTACCCCACTTGGTAGAAAGTTGTCTTCCAGTATTGTTATAATGCCCAAAATACCTTAGCCTTGTACCTTGTAGTATTCCAAAGATACCTCTATCGTAGAGCAGAAAATACTACCCTTTTGTCCCTTTAGTCTCAAACGAAACCCTAAGAAAATCTTCGTTGATTGATTGAAGTATTTAAGTAGAAGTTGGTTAGAACTTCTAAGGGTTGTTTGGAGCGGGATGGAGCACCGGAGTTGGAGCTAAGCGTTGCTAAGGATCGACATTTAACTTGGATAATTATGGGCTTATCGAGGTAATTATCTTGTCCTCTATTTGTAATTGGAAATTACATGTTATTAGAATATATAGTTGAAGTATACTATATATAGAACTAAGCTTAATCTTGCGGCAATGTCTTTTGACTTAAGCTGAAGAATAAAGAAAAGAAGCGCCTTTGTATTTACATAGGGTGTATTGCGGTAGACTTGTGTAGTATTCTTGAGTAGAATTGTACGTCAGGTTAGGCGTGTAAACCCCCTGGTTGGCTTGATGGCGGCCTCGATAGAGGAGGAGATTTCTGTTGCGGGGAAAGGTCTTTGAATTTTACGTAGAAATGGAACCTTGTGTTTTGAAGTTAATAGACGTTTGTGACCTTTCTAGGTGAAAGTACTAAGAGTAGCGTATTCTACTTGAGGAGTGGAAAGGGCTAGCAAGGTTGTAGTACTTGGAGCATTTTGCTTATTGTCGATACTCGTCGCGAGGTATGTGAACCTCTTCCTATCTGTTCTAGCATGATATGTGTGTAGCTATGTAGTACGGTGGACGTACAGTGCTAAGTGTATTTGTTTGGTTTAAACATAAAGTGTTATAACGGCTTTATGGGAAGTTGGTTATAACGACTTTATGTAGGTAAGAAAATGGTTTCTTGATGTTAGAAGTTAAGAGACTTGATCTTATAAGATAAGAGACTTAACTTATTTGTTTTAATGTGGATGTTTGTGTGAAACCTCATTCGTGAGTAATGAGTACTTGGTTTTAAAGGGATAATGTTTCTTGATTTGGAAATCGAGAATGTGTATCGACAGCACCAGCTGCGGCGTTAATAAAGGAAAATGTATTGAATAATGATGTGTTGTATTAAAACCGGTAGAAACCTCCATCTGCATAGAAGCTAAGATGAGACAAAATGATATTACATTTTCTAGATCATGGTCTTTGTAATAAGATCGTTATAAACAAGAATAAACTACTCACATATATGACATATGTTACTCAATTGTTTTAAAAGAGATTAAGACTATGAGTTATGAAACCTTTCTAAAATAAGTGACTTGAGCATTTGAAAATGAGAAGCTTGAGTAATTGAAACTAGGCAAACTGGAACTTAGGAAAAGAATGTTGTTACTTGATTTTGAAAAGGAATGTGGGTTGGTCATTCTAATACTACGGGTATAGGGTGACTTTTATAAAAGTAATGGATCTCTTTTAAAAGAACTTAACGTATGTAGTACTTTGGGGTTAAAACTTAGGACTTTGGCATAAAATGAAAGTACTTTGAGTTGTGTGAAACTTGCCTATGCTTGTTGTTGTGAAACTTGCCTATGCTTGTTGTTGTGAAACTTGCCTATGCTTGTGATGATAGCCTTTGTTGTGCAAGTGTGGTATTTACGTATTCTGGCGTCTCTCGATGAAGGCGGTCGACTTGTTGAGAACTTACTTGGACGTGCTGGCAGTGATGGAGAATTCCACGGGTATGTTTCCATTTTGATTACTGTCTTGTTGTTGATGTCACATGGACATGTCTACACCGAGGTAGAATTCCGGGGGCATGTGGCCATGCGGCAGGGTTGATCACCCAGTATATTATTGTTGATGTCACATGGACGTGTCTACACCGAGGTAGAATTCCGGGGGCATGTGGCCATGGGGCATTGGTATTATTGTTGCATCATGGACATGTCTACACCGATGCAGAATTCCGGGGGCATGCGGCCATGATGCGAACATGATTGATGTTGTGGGCGTGAGACCCATAGTTATATTTGAGTGATGACTTGAGGGCGTGAGTCCCTGACTGGACATGACTGCTTTTATGTTGTGAACTGTAGTTTGGTTATCATACATGTCCTGCTCTATATAGACTAGTATGATTTCATTCTGATATTTTCTGATTTCACATACTTGGTACTGTTATCTTGACCTCCTTGAAGCTGCGTTCATGCCGCAGCGAGTACATCGATCGTGGATCCTCGCTCTTAGGATCTCGATTCAGCGTTTTGGGAAGCTCCGTTTCTCAGGAGGCTTATCTTTTGGTATGTGTTCCTGAGTTGTAGGTTCTTGTACATTCGTGGTATGGCGAGCCTGTCCGTCACGATTGTTGTAAATCTTAGAGTGCAGTAAATCTTGTTGTGGGCGGGGTTTGTAAAAAGGATTAAACTGTTCGTTTTGTAAGAGTTGTATTTATA
The DNA here is from genome assembly GCA_029844215.1 of Przewalskia tangutica. Lineage (NCBI taxonomy): Eukaryota > Viridiplantae > Streptophyta > Magnoliopsida > Solanales > Solanaceae > Przewalskia > Przewalskia tangutica. Next base: position 52,834,006 of record CM056718.1, read on the forward strand.
TATGTTATTGGAAGGTAACAGTTGGGTTGGCTTTGTTTATGATCATATATCTTGTTTCTTGTTTAAAGTTTTATTTTCCTGGTTTTCTCGATGTTGTGTCACTAGGGTGCAGGATAAGGCACCGATGCAGACCGGGGCGGAGTCGTTACAATACGATCTCTAGAGGTTAAAGATATATCTATATCTCTTGCTTCACTCCTAGTCGTTCTAATCAAACTCGCCCGTAGGCGATAGCTAAGGAAGGTGACGAACTACCCGATGCGAAGGCAAAGTCCTCCTACTAGGTCACCCATTCGACACATACGGCGGCGCGAGTACAACAAGTACCAACTAAAAGCGACATTCCGGGATGGCGTGCATCGCCAATGAACCGGAAGCCACAGGTTGACCAACTCTGCATACCCGAATATGCGAACCCCGTGGAGGACCTCTTTGCACTGGTGGACGTGCATAATCTAATCCGCTGGTGAGGTGACTCGCCTAGAAAGTTACCAAAGGACCTTGCTGCTCTGGCCCTCTTCTGCTGTCCTTCGTTAACCCGTCGATCTCTACGTTTTCTCGGCTTGCTGCGCATAAGCCCGTACACAGGCCATGCTCAAGCCTAACTGAAGAATTACTCTTGCACAACCCTCTCTTAGATAGTCGTCAAGACCCGTGGTACATCGGTATACTCTCTGGTAGCCAAATCCATAGCTAGTAATGTGGTAGTCTTGCGATCTAAATTCACTGTTCGGTCGTGGGCGAAGGTTCATATATCATGGCGCGATGAGCCTTTGCTCTGGCCGTACTAAACTCTGCTGGGGCTAGTGACGTCGCAGAACTCCCCGAATGAAGCACTACCCTAGGTAATGATTGGGCTGTGCCCTCGCCACCTCTCGAACTCTACTCGCGGCTCGCCGGTGCCTTGCCTCCCGGGCGGGTTGCCTGCGCGGAGGCATAGCGGTAAGGGAAAGAAATCGTCGGAGGGTCCAACTTACAACACGGCTCTAAGGCACGATCTCGGAATGAGAAGAATAGAAACCAATCCTAAATACCTATAGCCTCACGATTATTGGTGTGGTGCACAACACACCGATAATCAAGACTTCATGTATACGATGCGTAGACACTTTCCGAGGATTAAGCGCTCGATACCACTTTGTCACGACCGATTCCGGGCCGTGATCGTGCCTTACCCGCACCCTAGTGATACAACATCAGTAATCGTGAGAACATAAACGATACAGACATATTATGAAATATGAAACAATAATCTGAGAACAACTTGCCTTTCGGCATATAGGTGAATACCCACTGTTTCAACATGCGCAGGTGAATCCTTTTACAAACCACGCCCACAGCGATTACTACAGACCTCTAAGAATGATATGACAACAATGGCGGGACGGGGCCCGCCAAACCTGAATGTAAACACTTACTACGACGGGGACTATACGTGATAAGCCTCAGTGGAAAGCGAGCTTCCCAAACGCTGGCGTGACCACGAGCTAGGATCAACGACTGGTGTACCTCAACCTGCGGCATGAACGCAGCCCCCGAAGGAGGTCAGTACAACAGGTACCGAGTATGTGAAACTAAAAAATACTGTAAATGAAATCATAATAGTCTATAAAGCAGGAGACATGTATGATGAGCAAACTACAGTTCACAACAAATAGCGATTATGTCAAGTCGGGGACTCACGCCTCAAAGTTATCATAATAAAATCGTACGGGGCAAGTACGAAGGCATAGCCGACTACTAAGACCCACAGTACCAAAAATACCACAAACTGTATCCCGAGGTCTTTCTAGACCGCACCACATGATCGAAGCTGGCCACTCGCCCGCAATATCAATGTGCGCGTCTATCCCTGGAACTCTCGCAGCTCCGCATAGGTCACACACGGACCCGCATGAGGTATTCCTCGAATCATGGTCCCAGACCGCCTGAGGTATACCCCGCATCGAAGGCAGCTAACCCTCGGTATCCGCTGGGCTCCGCAACCCGCATAGTCTCAAAAGATCGCATAGTCTCAATAGACCGCATAGGGAATCCCCCGCATCAGGCTAAACACCCGGAATGATCAATCCTGGAGCTACCGCACTCCGCATAGTCACGAGGACCGCATAGGCCGTAAAGACCCGCATCAAGGGTGGCAAGCCCTCGGTATAATAAGTCAAAGGGGTATGTGATACAATAACAGTACAACGGGCTTAACGTTTAACAACGTAAGCACAACAAGAATGACCCCCTTACATCACGATCACACAAGATACTAACACACGTAACATCCTAACATTTTCACTTATCACATCAACAAGAAAGTATTTACAAGGCTATCTCAAACCAACACAATCAAGTTATTCACACAAGGTACTTTAAGCTAACAAGTTCGGGTATCTACCCCTAAAGTACTTCATACATTAAATCTTTTAAAAGATCCGTTGCTTTCACATAAGTCACACAATACCCGTAGTATAAAATAGAGTGACTGTCTTTTTAAATAAACCAAAACACTTACCTTTGTAAAATCAAGTAACAACATTATTTTCCAAACGTCCAAGTTTGCCTAATTTCAAATGTTCACGTTTCTTATTTTAGAAAGGTTTCGTAGTTCATAGTCTTATTCATTTAAGAATATAATTCTCTTTTAAACAATCTGAGAAACATAAGTCTTATATGTGAGTAGGATATTCTTGTTTATAACAATCTTATTACGATGTAGTGATCTAGGAAATATCATTTTGTCTCATCTTAGCTTCTATGCGGATGGAAGTTTCTCTGGTTTTAATAATACTTAATTAGTCAAAACATTTCCTTTTATTAACGCTGCAGTGGTTTGTCGATACACATTCTAATTTCCGAAATCAGCAAAACATTCTTAAGCCGTTATACCTAACTTCTCATAAAGCTAGTATAACCCTTAAGTTTTTCAAAAACCAAGTATTACTTCTTCTTTCAAAATGATTCAAAAATCTTTTGAAATACTTCAAGTTCTTTATTAACACATAACAAGCCAGTTATAGTTCAAATCAGTTACCTTTTAAAGACCACAGTATTTTCTTACCAACATAAGGTTTATTATAACCAACTTCCCATAAAGCGTTATAACACTTTATGTTTTAAATCAATCAAATACGTTTAGCACGTATGACGTCTGGTACTAAATAGTTCACACATATCATGCTAGAAGAGATAGGAAGAGGTTCACATACCTCGCGGCAGTATCGACTAATAGCAAGCAGCTCAAGTACTTCCAACCGTCGGCTACTCCTTAAGCCAAGTAGATCGCGCCACACGTAGTACTTCAACCTATAAGGCCACAAGGCGCTTATTAACATGTAGATCTCATCGTAGAACATTCTACCGAAAATTCGCACACATGCCGCAGCAAATCTCTCTCTACCGAGGCGGGCTACCAAGCCAACAAGGGGGTTATACGTCTAACCCTAACGGGTACAATTCTACTCCACGGTACTACTACACAAGTCTACTGTAATACAGCCCTATGTAATTACAGTTCAGTATTCTTCTTTAAATTCAGGCTTAAGTCGCAAGACATTGCCGTAAGTATTATTCAGGCTTAAGTCAAAAGACATTGCCGATAACTACGTTCAGTTCTATATATAGTATACTTCAACTATATATTCTAACAATATGTAATTTCCAATCACAAAAGAGGGACAAGATAATTACCTCGATAAGCCCATAATTATCCTAGTTTAAATGTCGATCCTGAGCAAGGTTTAGCTCCTACTCCGTGCGCTCCGACCCGCTCCAAACAACCCTTAGAAGTTCTAACCAACTTCTACTTATGACTTCAACTACGGGTGAAGATTTTCCTTAGGGTTTCGGTTTTGTGACTGACGGAAGTATAATAGTATTTTCTGGGCTTTTCGTATAGGTATAACCTTAGAATACAACAAGGTATACGGCTAAGGTAATTTGGGCATTATAACAATACTTTTGAGAGTATTTCTACCAAGAGGGGGGGTATATTATACGAGAACAACACCACTAGGAGGGGGGGTGAAGTCTCGGCCACAAGGCCACACAAGGGGGAGGGGCTCTCGGCCAAGGGGGGAGGAACGAGAACAACAACAAGAGAGGGGAGGATTTTAACACTTAGAGATTTGTGGAAAGGATGAAGAATTCATCAAAGGGAGAGGGGTATTTATAGGTCAAGGGATGGCCAACCAAAGGCCAAGATTAAACCAAGTGTTAGGCAAGTGTAGGGCTAGGATTTACTACACACAAATATCCTACCAACCCTTGACTTTAGCCAAGGCACAAAAAACGTGCCTTACATAGCCTATTTCGTCCAATTGGACGATTTCAAGCCACCAATTGGAGGGTGCCAAGTGTCGCCCTCCCGTTGGTCTAAAATGTTTCGTCTCTCGGAAAAATCCGCAAAAATACTAAATGACATAGCCGGAAATTCCCCTACGAAAGCTGTGGAAACGTTTCGCCGAAAAATGACTCTAATCGGGTGTTGTGAACAAATTTAATTCGGCCAAGCCACTTTGCCTACTCAAGGCTTTAAACTTTTATACGTACGCCCTCACGTACATACTCTGGAAATACGGGGTATAACACTCCAAAAGATTGGAGGCCACCATCGGTATGGAAGTTATGTATACTAGTATGAGTTGGAAGTACGGAAAGAGTGCGACCAGTAAGAAAGATAACAACCAAGTGTAAAGGAATAGAGCCTGAATCCATAAGAACCTTTCGAGGTAACTACACCCGTGAGTGTGTGGGGGGTGGTAGCTGAGCGGGAATATGAGGTTTTCCCGGTGATGATACAGTCGTCAGACCCTAGTAGACCTAGTAGAGAGGATTATGACAGACTTTGAGGTCATTATAAGTATGGGCTAGTTGGCTTCGTGAGTGCCAAGGTTGACATCTTAGTATAAATATTGTTATGTGGCCATGGGTGGCATATGTCGTAAGAAGGGTGTAGTATAAGGAGACTATGTCGCGCTTTAATTAGATTGGACTCCGAAAGAACATTCGGGGACGAATGTTTCTAAGGGGGGAAGAATGTTACACCCCGTATTTACAGGACTTGTTTTAAGAACGTACGAAAGAACTCACAAGTGTTAAGATTTGAGACTTGTAAAAATTTATCGGAATTATGGAATTGTCGGAAAACGTAATATTGTGACGAATGGGAGGGCGACACGTGTCACCCCCCTTATGATGCCTTGGACGAAATAAGGCATGGCCAAAATGGTCATTTACCATAGTCTTGTATGACTAAGTCTTGCAACTTGTGAGCATGAGATTATTGACCAAGTCAAAGGAGTCAATTAGTCTTGATATTTAGCAAGAGCTCATCCTAGCCACCCAAATGGTTGCATCTTGACCCTCCAAGGTTCTATATAACACTACTAGTAGCAAGACCAAGTTTGACACTTAGAAAAATTTCCAAGAATTTCAAGAACCCTTTGAGGTGCTCTCGGGTTAGGCTAGCTTCCCACAAGAAATTTTTTTGTTTGTTATCCAATAATCTTCCCACTTTAAACCAAGGTTCCTAAGTGTATTGTAAGCGTGTCTCAATAGAAAAATCCCGGAAAAAGATGGTTTTCGTGTTAGTCGCAAGAAGAAAACCTAGTTGTCTTTCTAGGTTTTGTTGAGAAGTTTGAAGGAAAATTGTTGGTGTGGTTCTAAGGGTCTCAAGTAGCGGATTGAAGTATCTTGAAGAGGCTCTAGGTTGCTAAGGAGCGACTTCGGATTTGGAGTTGGATTAGGATTCGTTGAGGTATAATCTTGTTCTTTGAAAGTGTTACAAGATTATTTATATTGTTGTTAGCTATACTTGTTGCTAGCATGAAGTATATGTGTTGACGTTTGTAAGGATTATGGATTGATTGTGGCCTTGGAAATCCGAAATGTAATGTGAGCCATGTTAAGTTAGATTACAATTTGGTCGTTATTAGAATCGTCGCATGTTATTGACTTGAAGATTATAGTAGTTATAATGTTATACCCCGTATTTTCAGAGTATGTACGTGAGGGCGTACGTATAAGAATTTGAGCCTTAAGATTAGGCAAGGTTCGAAATTGGGCACAAGTGCCGAAAAGTCGCTTTTCAGGCGAAACGTTTCCACAGCTTACGTAGGGAAAATTCCGGCTATATCATTAATAATTTTTGCGGATTTTTCCGAGAGACGAAACATTTTGGACCAACGGGAGGGTGACAAGTGTCACCCTCACATTGGAAGCAAGTGGACGGCAAAGCTTGACCATTGGCACGTTTTTGGTGTTGAAATTTTGGTCAAGGGTTAGGTAGGATATTTTGTGTAGATGGATAAGGTAGCACATGGCTAAATCTTGGTCTTACACTTGCTATGCACTTGTCTTCATCTTGGCCATTGGTTGGCCTTCACTTGACCTATAAATACACCTCTAAGTTGAAGACTTTCTTCATCCTCACTTGAGCAATCTATCTAAGTCTCAATATACTCCCTCCCTCTTGTTCTTTCGTCCACCACACCCCCCTCCCCCTTTGAGAAGGCCCTTTGGCCGAGAGCTTCCCCTCCTGTAGTGGTTAGCGTGGTAGGGTACCCACGACCTAGTTGTCTCGTATAATACCCCTTGTTGTGGTATAGAAATACTCTCCTAGTATTGTTATAATGTCCAAATACCTTGGCCCAAATACCTTGTAGTTTTCCCAAGGTTACACTTATACAAAAGCCCAGAAAATACTATTATACTTCCTTTAGCCACTAAACGAAACCCTAAGGAAATCTTCATTGATAGTTGAAGTAATTGAGTAGAAGTTGGTTAGAACTTCTAAGGGTTGTTTGGAGCGGGTTGGAGCGCACGGAGTAGGAGCTAAACCTTGCTCAGGATCGACATATAAACTCGGATAATTTTGGGCTTATCGAGGTAAACACTCTTGACCTTCTATTGTAATTGGAAATTACATGTTGTAGGAGTATATAGTTGAAGTATACTATATATATAACTGAACATTATAATTGTGCGGCAATGTCTTTTGACTTAAGCCTGAATAATACTTACGGCAATGTCTTGCGACTTAAGCCTGAATTTAAATAAGAGAACTGAACTGTAATTACATAGGACTGTATTACAGTAGACTTGTGTAGCATTGCTGTGTAGTAGAATTGTACACGTCCGGTTAGACGTGCAAACCCCCCCCTCTAGGGAGTTGTTGGCACATTGTGAGCCGATGAAGGAGGAGATTTCTGTTGTTGCGGGGAGAGTCTGCCGAATTTTCTGTAGAATATTCTACATTGAGATCTAAGATGTTAATAGGCGCCTTGTGGCCTCTATAGGTTGAAATACTGCGTGTGGCGTGGTCTACTTGGCTTAAGGTGTAGCCGACGGTTTGAGGTACTTGGAGCGTTTTGCTATTAGTCGATAATCGTCGCGAGGTATGTGAACCTCTTCCTATCTTTTCTAGCATGATATGTGTGTAACTATGTAGTGCGGTGAGCGTCATGTGCTAAATGTATTTGATTGGTTTAAAACATAAAGTGTTATAACAGCTTTATGGGAAGTTGGTTATAACCGCTTTATGTAGGTAACTGATTTGACTTATAACTGACTTGTTGTGTAATAGTAAAGAATCTTGAAGTATTTCAAAAGAATGCTGAATCATCTTTATGAAGAGTAATACTTGGTTTTGAAAACATAAGAGTTATACTAGCTTTATGGGAAGTTAGGCATAACGTCTTAAGAGAGAATGGTTACTGATTTTTAGAAGTTAAGAGACTTAATCTTAAAAGATAAGAGACTTGACTTGATATGGATGTTAGTGTGAAACCTCATTCGTGAGTAATGAGTACCTGGTTGTAAAAGGAATAATGTTTTACTGATTCGGAAATCAGAATAAGTATCGAACAAACCACTGCAGCGCTAATAAAGGAAAATGTAATGACTAATGAAGTATTATTAAAACCAGTAGAAACCTCCATCTGCATAGAAGCTAAGATGAGACAAAATGAGATTACATTTTCTAGATCATGACTGCTTAATAAGATTGATTATGAACAAGAATAACCTACTACTTTAGGGCATATGTTACTCAATTGTTTTAAAAAGAGATTAAGACATTGAACTATGAAACTTTTCTAAAAAGAGACGGGCGTAATTGAAATTAGGCAAACTGGAACTTTAGGGTAAAGAAAGGCATTGTGTTGTCTTAAAATGGTTTAAAACATAAAGTGTTATAACAGCCTTATGGGAAGTTGGTTATAACGACTTTATGAAAACAAAAGAAGGGTTTTTATCACTGGTTTTAATGTGGTAACTTGACTTTAAAAAGAGAAGTGTTTTGGTCTAAAAAGAAGGCATGGTATTGCCTTAATTTGGTTTTAAAAAGGATAGTATAGAAGTTGTTTTGGTTTACTTAAAGGATATAAGTCACTCTATTTTATGCTACGGGTATCGGGTGACTTTTATAAAAGGGAATGGATCTTTAAAAGGAACTTAACGTACGTAGTACTTTAGGATTAAAACCCGGACTTTGACATAAAATGAAAGTACCTTGAGTTGTGGATAACTTGCCTATGCTTGTTGTTGTGTAACTTGCCTATGCTTGTTGTTGTGTAACTTGCCTATGCTTGTTGTGATAGCCTTTGTTATGCAAGAATTGTGTTCTATATTACCGCGTCTCTCAATGGAGGGTCGGTTGACTTGTTGAGGACTTACTTGGACGTACCGGCAGTGACGGAAAATTTCACGGGTATGCTCCTGATGATAGTGTTATTCCATGGACTAGCTCTCCATGAGGTTTCTTACTGTTCGGCCTTGGTACCTGGTGGTCGGCTTTCGTACTTGCCCCGTCTCGTGGCTGATACGGCCTTGGTACCTGGTAGTTAGCCCTCGCACTTGCCCCGTTCAGTGTAGTGGCGAAGTCTCGTGATACGGCCTTGGTACCTGGTGGTCAGCCCTCGTACTTGCCCCGGTCAGCTACGTGACCGGCCTTGGTATCTGGTAGTCGGCTCTCGCACTTGCCCCGTGTCAGCTTCGTGGTTTGGTTGTATTGTATTGTTATTACGGCTTTGGCATCAGGTAGGACTTGGTGTTCAGGTGTACTTCTTGATGTTATCATATCATAGACTGCCGGCAGTGAGGAAGGTATTCCACGGGCATGACTGATGTTGTGGGCGTGAGACCCATAATTATATTTGAGTAAATGACCCGGAGGGCGTGAGACCCTGACTTGATATAACTGTTATATGTGTGTACTGTAGTTTGGTTATCATACATGTCTCCTGCTTTATATAGACTATTATGATTTCATTTACAATATTCTGATTTCACATACTGTACTGTTGTCTTGACCTCTCCTGAAGTGCGTTCATGCCGCAGGTAGAAGTACATCGGCTGTCGATCCCCGCTTTTAGGATCACCTTTCAGCGTATTGGGAAGCTCCGTTCCTTCGGAGGCTTATCTTTGGTATGTTACCCTGATGTCTGTAGGTTCTTGTACATTCAGGGGTATGGCGGGGCCCTGTCCCGTCATAGTTGTTGTAAAAATCTTAGAGTGCAGCTTTGTTGTGGGCGTGGTTGTAAGGATTATGCTTGTTCAAACGCTTATATATATATGTTGAAAGGCAAGCTGTTTTGGTTGCTTTGTTTATTTATAATATCTCATTTCATGATTATGTTTTATTTCGTGATTTTCTCGATGTTGTATCACTAGGGTGCGGGGTAAGGCACGATCCGCGGGCGGATTCGCGTCCCGACAAAGTGGTATCGAGCGATTAGTCCTCGGAAAGTGTCTGCACCGTGTCTAGTAGAGTCTTGATTATCGGTGTGTTGTGCACCACATCTATAATCGTGAGGTCGCAGGACATTTAGGGTTGGTTCCATTCTTCTCATTCCGAGATCGTGCTTTAGAAATTGTAATAAGATCGGACCCTCCGACATACCGTTTTTACGATTATGCCTCGCGTAAGGCAACCGGGACGAAGGGCAAAGCGGCGAGGAGAGTGCGAGTAGAGCGGCGAGAGACCACAATACACGAGCCTCCATCCAGCGATGCAGGCGAGAGAGATGAGTTACAAAGTGGGCGATTAATGGCGGGGTTGTGGCAGAACTTGAGGATAGGGCCAGGCGGTTCAAGAGCACCGATGGTTCACCTAGATCGAGATAGTTCGAGGCTACGGGATTTTACGAGTTGTAGGCCGCGAGTTTTATGGGTCGGCGTGAGGATGATCCGCGAGGAGTTCATCCGACAATTCTGACGGATCGTGAGTGATCAAGGCATCGGAGACCGAGTCGGGGGTCCTAGGTTCGCATCAGCTGCGTGATACCGCAGTCGACGTGTTTGATTCGTGGGAGCTGTCCCGGGGAGAGCATGCACTTCCAGCGTTAGGGGACGAATTCTCAGAGGCCTTTCTTGCATATTTCTTGCCTCGCGGATGAGGAGGGCTCGGCGCATGATTTTTGGTGTTGCGGCGAGCAGGCGTGCGGTTCGGGAGTACAATGTGAGTTCGACTCATTGGCGATGCGTCCGCGTTGGTAGCTAGTATGGAGGATCGAGTGCACCGATATGTTCTGAGGCTCGATGATCACCTAGCGAAGTTGTTGGTGTAGCTCTTCACCGGGCATGGACATTGCCGCGTGCAGCGTATGCACTTGGATGTGAGGCGGATAAATCGACGGAATGACTAGGGTCGCAGAAGAGGGCGAGCAGCGAGGTCCTTTGGTGACTTTCGAGGCGGACCGCCTCAAGGCGAGCGATTATGCGCCTCGCGACAGAGTGGTCCTCGCGGCGCCGGGACCTTTGGGATATTCAGGAGCGGTCGGGGCTCCTGTGTTTCAGATTTCGAGTAGTGAGTGCTCGCGGATGAGGTTGCCCTTGTCTCGGTGTGGCGTTGTGGAAAACTTCATAAGGAGAGTGTCGCATCGACTTGGGAGATTGTTATTCTTGCGGCCAATAGGGCCATCTGGCGAGCTTGTCCGACTGTGGTAGCGCTGGTAGGATAGCCAGACTACTTAGAAGCGATTGCGGGTTACACCTTCCATGCCAGCAGGATGTTCGTACCGCAGCCCCGGTAGGTCGCGGTGGGAGTTCGATTTTAGCGGTCCTTTGAACCGCCTATTTTCAGTATATCCTTAACCCTCTAGAGTTTTGTATGTATTGATGTTATGATGATGTGTTTAGTGTTATGTTCGGATAGCCTTGTGCTAAAATGTGATTTAGAAACACAGTTGGTAAAAGGGTAAGCAAAGGGGTGAGAAAGTGATGAACCTTAGAATATTACAGTTGAGACCTTAGATGTAAGGCCATCTTGAGTACAAGATTTCATGGGGATCTTTGTCGAAATGTGTAAGTATCGTGGTGTAATTGTGGAAAAATTTCCTTGGGTGGTGTAAATGGAAGTGGTAGCTTTCATGACTGTATAAAGATTGTCGGATCGAGAAATGAGAGAGTCGACGTGTGAGGCTCGGGTTGAGGACGTGTTGCGTGTCAACCCGTGGCCGGAATGAGTGGGTCGGATCGAGGTGGTCCCGCCAGTGGTAGGGTCACGAGGTGCTAGGCCCAGTTTAGATGACCGTCGTATGAGTTCGTGGTTATGTTCGACTGAGCGGATCGTGAAGGCGGGAATGGCCTTAGAGAGGTGAAGCTAGTAAGATGACCAAGTTTGGAGGTGGTGACTCCAAAGTTTTGGGAACCGTAGCGATGATGAAGTGTGAATGCGTATACTAGAAGAGTTCGGTGTTCGAGAAGCGGCACGACGAGTAAGGAAGGAAGAGAACGTGTGTTATTTCGTGGCCAGGTGTGGCGTTGGCAATTTGTTAGAAGAACTTCATCGTTATCCGTCTTGAGAAGGAACATTCGGGACGAATGTTTCTAAGGAGGGGAGAATCATATACCGTATTTCCGGTATGTGCGTGAGGCCTACGTATAAGAATTTGAGCCTTAAGATTAGGCAAGGTTCGAAATTGGGCACAAGTGCCGAAAAGAGTCGTTTTCCGACGAAACGTTTCCACATCTTACGTAGGGAAAATTCCGGCTATGTCATTAATAATTTTTGCGGATTTTTCCGAGAGACGAAACATTTTGGACCAACGGGAGGGTGACAAGTGTCACCCTCACATTGGAAGCAAGTGGACGGTAAAGCTTGACCATTGGCACGTTTTTGGTGTTGAAATTTTGGTCAAGGGTTAGGTAGGATATTTTGTGTAGATGGATAAGGTAGCACATGGCTAAATCTTGGTCTTACACTTGCTATGCACTTGTCTTCATCTTGGCCATTGGTTGGCCTTCACTTGACCTATAAATACCCCTCTAAGTTGAAGACTTTCTTCATCCTCACTTGAGCAATCTATCTAAGTCTCAATATACTCCTCCTCTTGTTCTTTCGTCCACCACACCCCCCCTTTGAGAAGGCCCTTTGGCGAGAGCTTCCCCTCAGAAGTGGTTAGCGTGGGTACCCACTGACTAGTTTTTTTCGTATAAAAACCCTTGGTGTGGTATAGAAATACTCTCCTAGTATTGTTATAATGTCCAAATACCTTGGCCCATATACCTTGTAGTTTTCCCAAGGTTACACTTATACAAAAGCCCAGAAAATACTATTATACTTCCTTTAGCCACTAAACGAAACCCTAAGGAAATCTTCATTGATAGTTGAAGTAATTGAGTAGAAGTTGGTTAGAACTTCTAAGGGTTGTTTGGAGCGGATTGGAGCGCACGGAGTAGGAGCTAAACCTTGCTCAGGATCGACATATAAACTCGGATAATTTTGGGCTTATCGAGGTAAACACTCTTGACCTTCTATTGTAATTGGAAATTACATGTTGTAGGAGTATATAGTTGAAGTATACTATATATAGAACTGAACATTATAATTGTGTGGCAATGTCTTTTTACTTAAGCCTGAATAATACTTACAATGATGTCTTGCGACTTAAGCTGAATTTAAAAGAGAATTGAGCAGTAATTACATAGGGTGTATTCAGATGAACTTGTGTAGCATTGTTGTGTAGTAGAATTGTACACGTCCGGTTAGACGTGCAAACCCCCCCCTCTAGGGAGTTGTTGGCTGCATGAGCCCGATAGAGGAGATTTCTGTCATGCGGGGAGGTCGCGAATTTTCTATAGAATATTCTACATTGAGATCTAAGATGTTAATAGGCGCCTTGTGGCCTCTATAGGTTGAAATACTGCGTGTGGCGTGGTCTACTTGGCTTAAGGTGTAGCCGACGGTTTGAGGTACTTGGAGCGTTTTGCTATTAGTCGATAATCGTCGCGAGGTATGTGAACCTCTTCCTATCTTTTCTAGCATGATATGTGTGTAACTATGTAGTACGGTAGACGTACATGTGCTAAATGTATTTGATTGGTTTAAAACATAAAGTGTTATAACAGCTTTATGGGAAGTTGGTTATAACCGCTTTATGTAGGTAACTGATTTGACTTATAACTGACTTGTTGTGTAATAGTAAAGAATCTTGAAGTATTTCAAAAGAATCTTTGAATCATCTTTATGTAAGAGTAATACTTGGTTTTGAAAACATAAGAGTTATACTAGCTTTATGGGAAGTTAGGCATAACGTCTTAAGAGAGAATGGTTTTACTGATTTTTAGAAGTTAAGAGACTTAATCTTAAAAGATAAGAGACTTGACTTGATATGGATGTTAGTGTGAAACCTCATTCGTGAGTAATGAGTACCTGGTTGTAAAAGGAATAATGTTTCTTGATTGAAATCAGAATAAGTATCGAACAAACCACTACAACGCTAATAAAGGAAAATGTAATGACTAATGAAGTATTATTAAAACCAGTAGAAACCTCCATCTGCATAGAAGCTAAGATGAGACAAAATGAGATTACATTTTCTAGATCATGGTCGCTTAATAAGATTGATTATGAACAAGAATAACCTACTACTTTAGGGCATATGTTACTCAATTGTTTTAAAAGAGATTAAGACATTGAACTATGAAACTTTTCTAAAAAGAGACTGGCGTAATTGAAATTAGGCAAACTGGAACTTTAGGGTAAAGAAAGGCATTGTGTTGTCTTAAAATGGTTTAAAACATAAAGTGTTATAACAGCCTTATGGGAAGTTGGTTATAACGACTTTATGAAAACAAAAGAAGGGTTTTTATCACTGGTTTTAATGTGGTAACTTGACTTTAAAAGGAGAAGTGTTTTGGTCTAAAAAAGAAGGCATGGTATTGCCTTAATTTGGTTTTAAAAGGATAGTATAGAAGTTGTTTTGGTTTACTTAAAGGATATAAGTCACTCTATTTTATGCTACGTATCGGGTGACTTTTATAAAGGAATGGATCTTTAAAAGGAACTTAACGTCGTAGTACTTTAGGATTAAAACCCGGACTGTGACCTAAAATGAAAGTACCTTGAGTTGTGGATAACTTGCCTATGCTTGTTGTTGTGTAACTTGCCTATGCTTGTTGTTGTGTAACTTGCCTATGCTTGTTGTTGTGTAACTTGCCTATGCTTGTTGTGATAGCCTTTGTTATGCAAGAATTGTGTTCTATATTACCGCGTCTCGATGGAGGCGGTTGACTTGTTGAGGACTTACTTGGACGTCTGCGTGTGACGGAAAATTTCACGGGTATGCTCACGATGATAGTGTTATTCCATGGACTAGCTCTCCGTGAGGTTTCTTCGCTCGGCCTTGGTACACGGTGGTCGGCTTCGTACTTGCCGCCTCGTGGTCGACCTTAGTACACAGTAGTTAGCCCTCGTGACTTGCCCCGCTCGGTGTAGTGGCGAAGTCTCGTGATACGCTTGGTACTGTGGTCACCCTCGTACTTGCCGTCGGCTACGTGGCCGGCCTTGGTATCCGGTAGTCGGCTCTGCCCCGTGTCGCCCGTGGTTTGGTTGTATTGTATTGTTATTACGGCTTTGGCATCGGTAGGACTTGGTGTTGGTGTACTTCGATGTTATCATATCATAGACTGCCGGCAGTGAGGAAGGTGTTCCACGGGCATGACTGATGTTGTGGGCGTGAGACCCATAATTATATTTGAGTAAATGACCCGGAGGGCGTGAGACCCTGACTTGATATAACTGTTATATGTGTGTACTGTAGTTTGGTTATCATACATGTCTCCTGCTTTATATAGACTATTATGATTTCATTTACAATATTCTGATTTCACATACTTGGTACTGTTATCGACCTCCTTCGGGGCTACGTTCATCTGCAGTAGAAGTACATCGGTATCGATCCCCGCTTTAGGATCACCTTTCGTATTGGGAAGCTCCGTTCCTTGGAGGCTTATCTTTGGTATGTTACCACGATGTGCAGGTTCTTGTACATTGAGGTATGGCGGCCCTGTCCGTCATAGTTGTTGTAAAAATCTTAGAGTGCATGCTTTGTTGTGGCGGGGTTGTAAGGATTATGCTGTTCAAACGTTTATATATATATGTTGAAAGGAAACTGTTTTGGTTGGCCTGTTTATTTATAATATCTCTCATTTCATGATTATGTTTTATTTCCGCTGATTTTCTCTGATGTTGTATCACTAGGGTGCCCGGGGTAAGGCACAAGTCACGGGCCCGGATTCGCGGGTCCTGACATATAATTGGTTGCGACTTGATATCATGTTATGCTAACAACTTGGATTGAATTGGAAATTGGATAAGAATTAATGTTGTAGTACCTCAATGTAGCCGAATTGGCCAAGTAGGTTGTATTAAATTAATATCGTTTGTGGGGCGGAATTTTACACGTCTAGTAGGCGTGTAATCCCCTATTGTTGATTGCATTAGTGTGCCCTTAAATGTTGCGTGTTTGGTTATTGTATTCGGCCTTGAAAAAGGTGGCAAAGTAAGTAAAAACAAAGGAGGTGCTGTCCGATTTTCCGTAGAATTTAGCGACTTAGCACCTAGAATATTCTACGTTTGAAGTAAGAGGTTAATGGACGTATTGTGACCATTATAGGTTGAAGTACTAAGTATAGCGTATCCTACTTGAAGGATGGATTAGCTATCAAGATTGAAGTACTTTGGAGCATTTTGCTACTTGTCGATAATCGTCGCGAGGTATGTGAACCTCTTCCTTCCTTTGGCATGATTCTATGTATGGAATATACCTGTGGTATCATTTCATGTTTCCTTCTACTCTTAGAAGTTAAGAGGTAGTTGTGTGATTTGCTCTATGTAGAACTTTTCCTATCTTTTGAGCATGACTAGTTGCATGTATGTAGTACGGTAGACGTACAACACCTTGATATCCTTTACTAGTTTTATAAATAGCCAAGTCAGGTGAGTTAGGAGATTAACTCATTTCTTTGAAAGAATAAAGGATGTCTTAAGTTTTATTAAAGTTAAGGGACTTGAAGAGTTTTAAAGTATGTGATACTTGTTTCGTTTTAAACGTATAAGTCCCTTGGATAGGAAATTATATTTTGGCTAAGGCATAAAGTGAATATAACGACTTTATGGGGAGTTGGTTATATTTGCTTTATGGAAAGATAAATGACTTGATTTTAGTAAAAAGGCAACTTGATTTTAAGGCATCAATTGTCTAAGGTTTTATAATAAAAGGAGTCACTTGAGTTCTAAAGGTTAAGAGACTAATTGTATTTTTTTGAAAGTTAAGAGAATTGATTTGAAAGTATACAATACTTGGTTTTTTAAAAGTAGAAGTCTCTTGGTTATAAAAGAAAAGAGTTTTGTCTAAAACCATAAAGGGTTATAACGGCTTTATGGGAAGTTGGTTATAACGGCTTTATGGAAAGTTAAGAGAATGGTTTTCTCTAATAAAGTAATCACAGGATTAACTTGTATTAAGGAAGGGCAATGTGATTTAAAGGTATCACTTGCTTAAAGCTTTTAGGTAAGGGTCACTTGATTTTAGAAGCCGAGAAATGTATTTCTAAAAGTATCGTGACTTATGTGAAATGTACACAAGCCTGGATACTACGGGTGTTAGTATCATGGGGTTTTACACAAAAATGAGTCTCTTAAAAAGAATGTACGTACGTAGTACTTTGGCCTGTTTAATTGAGAATAATTCTATGTGATGCCTTGATTAGTACTTTGGCTTGATAAATTGAGAATTTGTCTAAGTGTGCCTTGATAAGTACTTTGGCTTGATTAATTGAGAATTTGTCTAAGTATGCCTTGATAAGTACTTTGGCTTGTTAAATGAGAATTATTCTATTTGTGCCTTGATAAGTACTTTGGCTTGATTAATTGAGAATTAGTCTAAGTGTGCCTTGATAAGTATTTTGGCTTGTTAGTTGATAATTAGCCTATGTGTGCTGGTGATAGCCTTTGAGTGCAAGTATTATGTTTTATTACGTTGCCGCGACTCTCGGTTGAAATCGTCTTGTTGTAAAGTACTTGGACGTACCGACAGTGATGTGGGATTCCACGGGTATGCATCCGTTATTAGTAGTACTTGGGTTAAATTCCTGGATTTTTATAGAAGTCATGGTAGTGCTTCTGTTTGTTTGACGGCCGGTTGAGATAGGGTAAGAGTATAAGTGAGGGGTAAACCCCCAAGATGCTATACCACCTTCTCCACGGTAAGTGTATAAGTGAGGGGTAAACCCCCAAGACATTATACCCTCTGCTTGTTTTGTTTGATGGTCGGTCGAGATAGGGTAAGAGTATAAGTGAGGGGTAAATCCCCAAGATGCTATACCACCTTCTCCAGGGTAAGAGTATAAGTGAGGGTAGACCTCAAGATGATATACCACCGCTTTACCACCTCTCGTGGTAAGAGTATAAGTGAGGGTAGACCCCAAGACGCTATACCAGGTGGGACTTGGTGTTCATGTATGTCTATTGGTGTATTATTATACCTGGATCGGCGATGATGTGGGATTCCACGGGCGGGAGATATATATATATGTGTTGTGTATGTATGCAGCAAGCGGTGAGGTGGGATGCCACAGCGCATCACATGATTATATTTTACACTTATAGTATCGGCGGTGATGGGGATTCCACGGACACGTTTGATATTTGTGTGATTTGATCGCGTCCCAGTTAGTAGGGTAGTAAATGTGCCCTCCTTAAAGGGCGGATTATACTTATGAAAGATAAGTAAGTTATATAGAAATGAACTTAATGATTTTTTCCTAATCGTATGCGTAAGAATGTGACTATAACCTTTATTGAAAATGGGAAAAGATATTGATGTGAAATTAAGTTCATAAGTGGTAATGACACGGCAGGATCCGGTATGTACTTTTATACCGTCCCTGTCATTCTTTTGTCTGATTATGGTCTGCATTTCAGACGTTATTTACATTCCATATTAAATTTTGTTATCGACTTCGCCGAGGCTGCGTTAAATGCCATGAGTTTTAGGTACCTGGTTGGTGATCCTTGCTCTTAGGATCTCGGTTGATTTTGAGAAAAGCTCCATTTGCTCCGAGGCTTATCTCTTGGTGCAGTTTCCGAGGTAGTAGATTCATGTATATTCGTGGTATGGCGGGGCCTGTCGCCACGATTGTTCGATTGTTATTCCAAGTGCGTATTCACATACGTGGTTGGGTGTAAGGCGAGTTGTACTTTTGATTATGTTTATATTATGGAAGGCGACCTGATCGGCTAGCCTGTGACGTTTTTATTTACACATGTGTTTATGTTGTGTATGTTCCGCTGCTATTCTCTGATGTATACCTGAATGGGGTGCCCAGGTAGGGCATCAGTCGCGGCCCCGGGGTCGGGTCGTGACAGCTACCCTCGATGCGGGGAATACCTCATGCGGGCCATTGGGGTGGCCTATGCGGAGCTGCGGGAAGTTCCAGGACTAGACGCGCACATTTGATACTCGCGAGTGGCGGCTCGATCATGTGGCGGTCTAGACAGATCTCATGATACAGTTTATGACCTTGTTGGTACTGTGGGTTTTAGTAGTCGGCTATTCCTTTGTACTTACCCCGTACGGTTTTATTATGACACAGGTGGGACCTGGTGTTCATGTGTATTCCTTGGTGCTTTTATATCATAGACTGCCGGCAGTGAGGAAGGTATTCCACGGGCATGATTGATGTTGTGGGCGTGATACCCATAGTTGTATTTGAGTGATGACTTTGAGGGCGTGAGTCCCTGACTTGACATGAATGCTTATTTATTGTGAACTGTAGTTTGATTATCATACATGTCTCCTGCTTTATATAGACTACTATGATTTCATTTCTGATATTTTCGTTTCACATACTTGGTACTGTTGATCGACCTCGCCCGGGGCTGCGTTCATGCCGCAGTAGAGGTACACCGATTGTTGATCCTCGCTCATAGGGTCACGATTCAGCGTTTGGGAAGCTCCGTTTCTCGGAGGCTTATCGATGTCTGATCCTGTCGTTGTAGGTACTTGCATTCGGGTATGGCGGGGCCCGTCGCCATTGTTATCATATCATTCTTAAGTGCAGTAATCGTTGTGGGCGTGGTTTGTAATAGGGGATGTAACTATTCAAGCTTATATATATATATAGCCGAAAAGGCAACTTTCCTCGAATAAACTATTTTTATTTCATGTCTTGTTTTATATTCCTGATTACTCGATGTATGTCTACTTGGGTGACCGGGTAAGGCACGATCCACGGGCAGGTTGGTCGTGACAAAAGTGGTATCGTGAGCGATTAATCCTCGGAAAGTGTCTACGCATCGTATCCATGAAGTCTTGATTATCGGTGTGTTGTGCACCACACCAATAATCGATGAGCTATAGGATATTTAGGATTGGTTTCCATTCTTCTCACTCGAGATCGTGCTTAGAGTCGTGTTATAAGTTGGACCTCTAACGTATTGCTTTCACCGCAGTTATGCCTCCGCATAAGGCAATCCGCCCGAAGGGCAAGCGGCGAGGAAAGGCGTGAGTAGAGCACGAGAGGTTACGAGGCACAGCCCAATCATCACCAGGGTGGTGCTTCATTCGGGGAGTTCGCGGCGTCGCGGCCCAAAGAGTTTAGCGCGGCGGCGATTCCTACTGCGGCCATGATACTTGAACCTTCAGTTCCACGACCAGTAGGTGAAAGTATAGATTGCAAAGAGACGACCTTGTTACTAACTAAAGATGTAGCTACCAGAGAGTATATGATGTACCGTTTTATCACGGGTCTTGATGACTATCTAAGAGAGGGTTGTGAAAAAATAGCTCTTCAGTCAGGCATGAGCATGGCCTGCGTACGGGCTTATGCGCCGAGAAAGCGTAGAGATCGACGCGTTAACCAAAATCAGCAAAGGGCGAGCGGCGAGGTCCTTTGGTAACTTTCGAGGCGAATCGTCTCGCCAGAGATCGATACGCGCCTCCGCCCGATGCAGAACGGTCCTCGCGGGGTTCGGGGCGTTCGGTATGCAGAGTTGGTCGAGCTCAGGGCTTGATTCACGGATACTGCGTCTGCTCCGGCCGGATTCATTGGTTCGGAAAGGAAGGGGTGCTAGCCAGAGGAGGCCACCCCCACCTCGGTGTGGCTGTTGTGGTAGATTTCATTGTGGGGAGTGTCGTACTTCTTCGACAACTTGTTTTGCTTGCGGCAGCGAGGCCATTTACGAGAAATTGTCCAGGCAGTGGCGCGGATGTAGAGACTCGGCCTTGAGGATCGGTGGCTAGTTCGTCACCTTCCTTAGCTATCGCCCAATAGAGGCGGTTGATTAGAACGACAAAGGGGAGTGAAGCAGTAGATACATGTTTATCCTTAACCCTCTAGAGATTAGTACGTGTGATAAGATAAGTATATCTTAAGTGTTATGTTCAGATAACTTAAGTGTTAATTGTGATTAGAAATCATGGTTAGTTAAAGGGGTAATATTGGGGTTAGGGAAAGTGTGAGCCTTAGAGTTTTATACGTGGAGACCTTAGAGGCGAGGCCATCTTGAGTAAAAGATTATATTTGTGTTTGACCCTTATCGGAGTGCATAGTACACGTGAGATATGTTTGTGTGATAAGTCCCTGAGTAGTGTGGTATGAAAGAGGGTAGTTGAGCTAAGAAGACCACTAGGTTTTCGTGACTTGATTGTGAGATTGTTCCGGATCGGGGAACAAAAGTTTTTGAGCGATAGCAGGTCGGGTTGAGACCGTCGCGGGTCAACCCGCGGCTGCTTTATAGTAAATTCGGTTCGGTGGTCCCGGTGGTAGGTCACGAGGGTGTTAGGCCCAAGTTTAGTTAACCAGCGTATGAGTTCGTGGATGCGTTCGACCAGTAGTCGGGCCGATGAGGTCAGCCCATCTTATCTTTTAGTCAAGACCGTTTACTCGGCAGAGGGTTATGCGAGATGATTATATCAGGAAGGTTGTAAGGCTGCACGAGGTGCCTACCTTCACCTTATGTCAGGCAGTGGAGCCCAGGTTACGACTATTTTCTTTTTCTGGAAGTTTTACCAGGCAGGGTTAGGAACTCAGGTGAGTCTCAGTATCGCATTCGCCCTCGGGCCAGTGTTTGGATTTCAGGGGTAGCTGTGAGGATTGTTGTCTCCTGTTGAGGGAGTGTTTAATAGCTACCATATCAGTATTCGGATATCGCCTTATGACGCCTTGTAGGGGCGGAAGTATAAGTTGCCGGTCGATTTGGTTCGATGTTGGCAAGGTTCAGATAGCTGGTTCATTCTTGTTTCAGCAGGATGTGGATAGGGTGAAGCCTATCCAGGAGAGGTTATCGGCAGCTCAGAGTCAACAGAAGTCGTGCGGATAATCGGCGACGACGCTTGGAGTTCAGGTTGACGGTAGGTCTTCTTGAAGGTACCACCCCGGAAAGGGTGCGACGAGTTTTGGAAAACAGAGAAAACTTAGCCCGAGTTACTTTGGGCCTTTTCAGGTCATGTGAAGAATAGGCCAGGTTACCTATAGTTAGCATTTCCGTCCAACGTGGGATGCAGTGCGTCCGGTCTTTCATGTTGTTATGTTCGAAAAAGTATCGGAGATCCATCCAGAGTGTTCCCAGTTAATGATGATCAAGTTGGAGGTAGTAACCCAAAGATTTTGGAAAGCGAAGCGATAGAAATGTGGTAAGTTATGAAAGAGTTCAAATTTACGAGAAGGCGACGAGTAAGGAAGAAGCGAGCATGTGTTACGAGCATAGATGTGATCATTTCTTTTGTAAAGTGAAGGTCTGAAGGAGTATATTTTAGACCTCGAGTGGGAGCTTTTGTAGTAATGGAGGTGATTCCTCGTGGACTTGGGTTAAAGTATTACGCGTGTGTAAATTTGTGGCCAGGTGTGGCATTGGCAACTTGTTTAAGTTAAGAGGAACTTTATCGTTATCTGTATCGAGAAGGAACATTCGGGACGAATGTTTCTAAGGAGGGGAGAATGTTATACCCCGTATTTCGGTATATGCGTGAGGACGTCGTCACGAAGTTTAAGCCTTAAGATTAGGCAAGGGACGAAAAGTTTGTTCACAACTACCGAAAAGAATCGTTTTTCAACTAAACGTTTTACAAAACTTGCGAAGGGAAAATTACGGCTATGTCATTTATATTTTTTTGCGGATTTTTCCGAGTGATGAAATATTTTGGACCAACGGGAGGGTTACATGTGTCACCCTCAAAGTGGACGGCATTGTGGGCTCAAGTTGGATGATTTCTAGTCAGAGAGTTGGTAGGATATTTTGTGATATTTTGGTGGTAGATGGATAAGGTACACTTGCCCAAATCCTCACCCTACACTTGCCCACCACTTGGCTTCATCTTGGCCATTAATTTCCCTATAAATACCCCCCCCCCCCCCTTTGTTGAAGACTTCTTCATCCACAACAAAACTTTCTATGTCTTGAAAAATCCTTCCCTCCCTTGTAGTGAAGCTCTCGTCCAAAGAGCACCCCTCCCCCTTGAGAAGGCCTTTTGGCCGAGAGTACCCCCTACCTTGAGAGTTGTTCTCGTAAATACACCCCCCCCCCTTAGTAGAAAATACTCTCCAAGTATATTTACTATTCCAAAATACCTTGGCCTAAATACCTTGTAGTATTCCAAGGTTACACCTATACTAAAAGCCCAGAAATACTACTATACTTCCCTTCAGTCACAAAACGAAACCCTAAGGAAAACCTTCATAGTCGGTTGAAGTGTTAAGTAGAAGTTGCGTAGAACTTCTAAGGGTTGTTTGGAGCGGGTTGAGCGCCGAGTAGGAGCTAAACGTTGCTCGGGATCGACATTAAATCTTGGATAATTTTGGGCTTATCGAGGTAAATACTCTTGTCCTTATATCAGAATGGAAATTACATCTTGTAGTAGTATAGAAATGAATATATGATTCATAGAAGAGAATTGAACTGTAATAGAAGGATATTACAGGATAAGACTCGAATGAAATCACATCGAGAAGAATATTAAAGTAGAGATTGAGCATACTTACGTAGGATCAGTATTCTGATAGACTTGTGAAGTTTGTGGGTAGGGAAGTCTTGCCCAATTTTCCGTAGAATCTTGTATCTAGATTTATTCTACCGAGTAGTCTAGACATTGATAGAATTGTATAACCGTTATAGGTTGAAGTACTGCGACTAGCGTATTCTACTCGAAGGGTGGAAAAGGCTAGCAGGATTACTGATTGGAGCTATTTGCTAATAGTCGATAAATCGTCGCGGTATGTGATTCTTCCTATCCTCTTGAGCATGATATTTTAAAAGGAATATATTTAGTACGGTAGACGTACGTGTGTTAACTGAACGTAGTTTTACGGCAATGTCTTTTGACTTAAGCCTGAATAATAAGAATCTTGAAGTATTTCAAGAGAATTAAGAAACCTTTTTAAAGAAGGATAATACTTGGTTTTAAAAGCTTAAGAGTTATACTAGCTTTATGGGAAGTTAGGTATAACGACTTAAGAGAGGTAAAAAGAATGGTTTACTGATGTTAGAAGTTAAGAGACTTGATCTTAAAAGATAAGAGACTTGACTTAATTATATTAATATGAATTTTGTTAAAAGTGTGAAACCTCATTCATGAGTAATGAGTATTTGGTTTTAAAAGGAATAATGTTTCTTGATTTGAAATCAGAATAAGTATCGAACAAACCACTGCAGCGTTAATAAAGGGAAATGTATTGACTAATTAAGTATTATTAAAACCAGTAGAAACCTCCATCTGCATAGAAGCTAAGATGAGACAAAATGATATGACATTTCCTAGATCATGGCTGCTCTAATAAGATTGTTATAAACAAGAATAACCTACTCACATATAAGGCATATGTTTCTCAAATTGTTTAAAGGATAATTATATTCTTAAGTGATTAAGACTATGAACTACGAAACCTTTCGAAAATGAGAAACTTGAGTATTTGAAATTAGGCAAACTTGAACGTTTGGAGAATAATGTTGTTACTTGATTTTTACAAAGGGAAGTGTTTTGGTTTACTTAAAAAGATAGTCACTCTATTTTTATACTACGGGTATTGTGTGACTTTTGTGAAAGAAACAGATCTTTTAAAGAGTTAATGTATGAAGTACTTTGGGGGAAAAAAAACCGAACTTGCTAACATAAAGTAGAAAGTACCTTGTGTGAATAACTTGATTGTGTTGGTTTGTGATAGCCTTGTAATACTTTCTTGTTGATTTGATAAGTAAACATGTTAGGATGCTACGTGTGTTAGTATCTTGTGATGTTTGTGTAAAGGGGTTTCCCTTGTTGTGCTTATGTTGTTTAACGATAAGCTGTTATGTTAGTATTATATCACTCACCTCTTGACATGATTCCTGGGGTTAAGCGCCTCCGTCTGGGGGTAGACTCATGCAGTCCTGTGTGACCTATGATTCGAGAATACCTCATGCGGGTGCGTGTGACCTATGCGAGCTACGAGAGTTCGTGTTAGTGTGCGGCCTTTGTGGTTATGCGGTCTATGTGGCCATGCGGGCTGCGAGTCCAGAACGTTGCCGGGGAGTAGCTACCCTCGATGCGGGGAATACCTCATGCGGGCCATTGGAGTGGCCTATGCGGAGCTGCGGGAAGTTCCAGGACTAGACGCGCACATTAGATACTGCGGGCGAGTGGCGGCCGATCATGTGGCGGTCTAGACAGATCTCATGATACAATTTATGACCTTGTTGGTACTGTGGGTTTTAGTAGTCGGCTATTCCTTCGTACTTACCCCGTACGGTTTTATTATGACACAGGTGGGACCTGGTGTTCATGTGTATTCCTTGGTGCTTTTATATCATAGACTGCCGGCAGTGAGGAAGGTATTCCACGGGCATGATTGATATTGTGGGCGTGAGACCCATAGTTGTATTTGAGTGATGACTTTGAGGGCGTGAGTCCCTGACTTGACATGACTGCTTATTTATTGTGAACTGTAGTTTGATTATCATACATGTCTCCTGCTTTATATAGACTACTATGATTTCATTTACAGTATTTTCATTTTTACATACTTGGTACCTGTTGTACTGACCTCCTTCGGGGGACTGCGTTCATGCCGCAGGTAGAGGTACACCAGTTGTTGATCCTCGCTCATAGGGTCACAGTTCAGCGTTTGGGAAGCTCCGTTTCTCCGGAGGCTTATCGCTGATCCCCGTCGTTGTAGGTACTTGCATTCAGGGGTATGGCGGGGCCCTGTCCCGCCATTGTTGTCATATCATTCTTAGAGGTTTGTAGTACTGTTGTGTTAGTATCGTGTGATGTTTGTGTAAAGGGGTGTCCCTTGATTGTGCTTACGTTGTTTAACGATAAGCTGTTATGTTAGTATTGTACCACTCACCTCTTGACATGATATACCGGGGTTGCCGCCCCGTGCGAGGATACCTCACGCGGTGCAGTGTGACCTATGCGAGCTACGAGAGTTCCGTGTTAGTGTGCGGGGGATACCTCATGCGGTCCATGTGGCCATGCGGACTACGAAAGTCCAGGACGATGCCGAGGAGTAGCTACCCTCGATGCGGGGATTACCTCATGCGGGCCTAGGTGGCCTATGCAGAGCTGCGGTGAGTTCCAGGATTTGACGCGCACATTGATACTGAGGGAAAGTGGCCCGCTTCGATGATATGGCGGAAATACCTCGTGATACAGTTTTAGTAGTCGGCTATGCCTTCGTACTTACCCCGTACGGTTTTATTATGACACAGGTGGGACCTGGTGTTCATGTGTATTCCTTGGTACTTTTATATCATGATCGCGGTGAGGAAGGTATTCCAAGGGCATGATAGATGTTGTGGGCGTGATACACATAGTTATACTTTAGTGATGACGTTGAGGGCGTGAGTCCCTGACTTGACATGATCGCTTATTTATCAGGAATCGTAGTTTGGTTATCATACATGTCTCCGCTTTATATAGACTACTATGATTTCATTCTGATATTTTGATTTCACATACTTGGTACATGTTGTCGACCTCGCCCGGCTGCGTTCATGCCGCAGGTAGAGGTACACCAGTCGTCGATCTTCGCTCTTAGGATCACAGTTCAGCGTTTTGGGAAGCTCCGTTTCTCCGGAGGCTTATCTTTAGTATAGTCCCCTGTCATTGTAGGTACTTACATTCAGGGGTATGGCGGGGCCCTGTCCCGTCGTTGTTATTATAAAACTCTTAGAGTGCATGTAATCTGTTGTGGCGAGTTTGTAAAAGGGGATATCGCTTCAAGTTTATGTTTATATATGCCTAAAGGCAACTTTTCGCTGATAAACTGTTTCACACTTCATATTATTTCATGTCTTGTTTTATATTCCGCTGATTACTCTGATGTATGTCTACTTGGGTGCCGGGTAGGCACTACCACGCCCGGTTCGGGTCGTGACAATATTTTGGAATAGTAACAATACTTCAAGACATTTTTCTCTACCAAGGGGTTTGTGAAATCAACAAGAAGGGGGGGGGGGGAGAGGGAGTTTTGAGACTTGGAATTTGTTAAGTGGATGAAGAGTCTTGAAACTTAAGGGGGGTATTTATAGGACCCCAACGGCAAATTAAAACATGTGTAGGGTGGATATTTGGATCCAAGTGAAGAATGAAGTCTTCCAACCAAGTGTACACCACAATAATGGGACATATGTCCACCACAACTTTGGGACATATGTCCCCCACAACAAAGAGACATGTGGCCATCCACATGCTCAAGAAAACGCCCCACACCTACTCCCACTATCCCAAAGAAATGTCTTGCAAGACTTTGACTTCTTGACTTGGCCACTTGCCCATTATTTCGTCCAACATGCCACCTAAGGGTGCCACATGTCACCCTCCTATTGGTCCAAATATTTCATCTCTCGGAAAAATCCGTAATGCCAAAAAACCGAAAATAAAGTGGGCCCCACAAAACCGTAAATCCTCCCGTGGGCCCCGCGTGACCAATTCCGTAAATAAAATT
This sequence comes from Przewalskia tangutica, assembly GCA_029844215.1. Classification (NCBI taxonomy): domain Eukaryota; kingdom Viridiplantae; phylum Streptophyta; class Magnoliopsida; order Solanales; family Solanaceae; genus Przewalskia; species Przewalskia tangutica. The sequence goes on from CM056718.1 coordinate 52,861,204, forward strand.
CCAATACTTCTAAAATAATCCCAGAAGTCCGAATACCGAATCTGGAACTCCAATTCCCATTAACGAACCTTTTTCCTTCACAAAAACCGGAAACTTTTCCGTCGAAAAATCACATATTTCTTCCTTTCCAATCTTAATGTCGTATTCTCGTACGTACGTCCTCATATACATACTCTGGAACTACGGGGTGTAACAGAACCTTGTGAAGGAAATTTTACGTTTTTATTATTATTATGGAATTTTTCCGAGAGATAAAATATTTGGACCAATAGGAGGGCGACATGTGTCACCCCAAGATGCCATGTTGGACGTTTTTTCAAGGCAAGTGGGCAAGACAAGTGGCCAAAAGTCTTGCATGGCATTGCATGGCCTAGTTGGACGTTTTTTTAGAGTTAGTGGGCTAGTCAAATGGTCAAAGTCTTGCATGGCATTTGTGGGACAAGTGGAGAGAGGAACCTACACAAACAATCTATACCATAAACATGTTTCAATCCTAACCCTTGGTTGTCCTATATAAACACCTCTAGTTGATGAAAATCTTCCACACTTAGAACATTTCAAGACTTGAAAATATTTTCCTCTCCCTCCCTAGTGCTCTCGTCCAACCCCTTTATTTCTTGAGCAAATGTTGTCCAAAAATTCTTAAACTTATAAGTGTTCTTCCTTAATGTATTAGGAAGATTATTAACCAAGAGTTAGACAAGATTTCACACCCCTAGCCTCAAAAACCCCCCCTTGGCCGAGAGTGGGCAGATTTTCGGGACTGTTTTGGGCAGATTTTTAGTCAAATTTGGAAGGGAATATCTCCTAGAATATTAGGAGTTTTTGGGTGTTTCAAAAGCCTAAAATGAATTTCGTCGAGTCTAGTTTCCAACGCAACAAACCGCTCGTCGATAGGACACTGGAGTAGAGAGTTATCGACGTTACAAGTTCAGCTGACGAAACAGTGGCTAAAAAAATCTGGACAGTCACGTTTTTTGGGCTATTTTGAGGTAATGAACCTTAACCTCTTTGTGAAGTTGATTATTATGTATATATGGATATTATACATATACTGGAAGTACATTATGAAGTATGAGACATAAGGAAAGATTTGGATCTTGTTAAGATGTTAAAAGGAGAATTGGCATATTAGCCATTAAAATGGTAAAAATGTATCCATTACTTACTAAGAAGTTAACAACAAAGAAACTATAACTTATATAAAGATTGGAATATAAGTTGAAGGACTAATGAAGTAATTAGATAAGTAAAATTGTAAAAGTTGGCCAAGGACCCCAACTTAAGGACTATATTTACTTTGGACCGTATTTACTTTGGACTGTATTTACTTTGGACCGTATTTACATTGTTGTTATGAAGGAGATATTGTTAATCGCGTTCCGTTTGGGTGTGTTATCCCCTTCTTTAATTATTGTTGTTATGAAGGAGAGATTGTTAATCGCGTTCCGTTTGGGCGTGTTATCCCCTTCTTTAATTATTGTTGTTATGAAAGAGAGATTGTTAATCGCGTTCCGTTTGGGCGTGTTATCCCCTTCTTAATTATCGTTGTTATGAAGGAGAGATTGTTAATCGCGTTCCGTTTGGGCGTGTGATCCCCTTCTTTAAATTTTGGAATTATTGCGTCTTATTTATGGCATGTTGGTTACTATTATCGGGCCTTGATAAAAGTGGAGAATTGAGTAGAAACGGGGGAAGTGCTGCCCAATTTTTCGTAGACTAAGAGAAGTCTTACTTAGAAGAATCCCACGTAAAACGAGAAGTTGATAGGCGTGTTTTGACTATTATAGGTTGACACTCTGCGCGCGACATATCAGACTTGGCAAGCGGATTTAGCCGAGGAGGTATGTGATTCTTCCTATTCTCTTGAGCATGATATTTGTGAAATACATATATATAGTGCGGTAGACGCACGTGTGTTGAAGGAGTTGATTTCCCTTTTATGTCCTTGACTTGATTCTAGTTAAGTGACTTGTTATAAAATGTTAAGGACTTGAATTATGTTAAAAAGTTGTAAAACCTCATTCGTGAGTAATTAGTACTTGGTCTTTAAAAGAATAAGTTATCTTGAATTCAGAAATGAGAGTAGTTGTCCTTGGATGGTTTAAAACATAAAATGTTATAATAGCTTTATGGGAAGTTAGTTATAACGACTTTATGAAAATGAAGAAATGGTTTTATTATTGGTTTTAAAATGGTAACTTGACAGTTGTTTTAAAAAAGATGTGAGACTTGATCGTTCCCCGTCATGGGATTTGGTTTAAAAGTAAGAGACTTGAGAAATTGAAGTTTGAAACTTAAACTAGTTCGAGAAACGATTTGACATAGAAAAGGAAGGCATGGTATTGTCTTGATTTTTATTTAAAAAGAAAGTATGGAAATTGTTTGGTTTACCTTAATATAATAGTTACTCTATTTTGGATACTACGAGTATTAGTATCATGTGACTTTTGTGAAAGAGATGGATCTTTTGAAAGAGTTAAAGCATGTAGTACTTTGGGGTTAAAACCCGGATTTTTGGCATAAAAATGAAAGTACCTTAAGTGTAAGTAACCTGCCTATGTTTGCTTGTGATAGCCTTGTTGTTCAAGTATGGTATCCTTATGTTACTGCGTCTCTCGATGGAGGGCCGGTCGTGTGTTCTGGATCATCTTGGGCATACTGACTCGATGGAGGGTCCACGGGTATGCAGCCATGATGAGGGTTCGTTTCCCTGTTGATAGTGTTATTCCATGGATTAGCCCTCCATGTGTTTTAGTGATGCAGGTGGTATCTAGTAGTTAGCTTTCGTACCTACACCGGTCGTGGTTGATGCAGGTGGTATCTGGTAGTTAGACTTTCGTACTTGCCCCGGTCGACATTATGGCGGAGTCTTGTGACGCAGGAGGTATCTAGTAGTTAGCTTTCGTACCTTCCCCGGTTAGAGACGTGATGCAGGTGGTATCTGGTAGTGGCTTTCGTACTTTCCCCGGTCAGCTTCGTGGTACGATTATCTGATATTGTTAGTGCGGTAGGTATCGGTAGTTAACCGTACTTGCCGGCCAGTGGTGGCGGGAGGTATCGGTAGTCACCAGACTTACCGTCACGGATCTTATGACACAGGTGGGACCTGGTGCTCACGTGTACTCCTTAGTGTTGGTATAGCATAGACGGTCGACAGTGAGGAAGGAATCCCACGGACACGTTTTATATCGTTGGGCATGAGACCCGAGTTTATATTTGAGTAATGACTTTGAGGGCATGTGTCCCTGACTTGACACGATTGTTTATAGATTGTGAAATGGTATCTTTTTAGAGACAATGTTGATGTACATTACTCTTGTTGTTAGCCGGGCTTTGTGAAAAGCATTTTGATTGTCATACATGTCTCCTGCTTTATATAGACTATTATGATTTAATTACAGTATTTTCAGTTTCACATACTTGGTACCTGTTGTACTGACCTCCTTCGGGGGGCTGCGTTCATGCGCGAGTTGAGTGCGTAGCTGGCTGATTCGCTCCTAGGATCACTATTACGCTTTTGGAAAAGCCCGTTTCTCGGAGGCTTGTCTTTTAGTCTGATTTCCTGTCATTGTAGGTTTATGTACATTGGGGTATGGCGGGGCCACTGTCCGTCATAGTTGTATAAAAACTCTTAGAGTGCATGTAATCTTGTGGGCAAGGTTTGTAAAAGGATTTAATTGTTCAAGTTTTTAATTTATATCTGAAAGGTAACCGTTTTGGTTGCTTTGTTCTTATGTTAATCTATTGTTTCATGTCTTTGATTTTATTTCCTGATTTTCTCGATGTTGTATCACTAGGGTGCCGGGTAAGGCACGATCGCAGTTCGAGGCGGGTCGTGACATGGGAAGAAGGGGAAACTTAGCCCAAGGTACATTGGGCCTTATCAGATTGTCCGTAGGGTAGGAAAGGTTGCCTATGAGTTGGATCTGTCGTCCGATCTGGAGGCAGTACATCCGGTTTTTCATGTGTCTATGTTGCGGAAGTGTATTGGAGATCCATCTAGAGTGCACCCGATTTGTGATGTCTAGGTGACAGAGGGGCTATCATATGAGGAGAGTCCTATAGCGATACTCGATCGTCAGGTTAGGCGACTACGGACAAAGGATGTGACTTCCGTCAAGGTCTTATGGCGGAACGAGAACAGGGAGGAAATGACATGGGAAGCACAGGAGGACATGATGAAGAAGTATCCTCACTTGTTCCCTACACCTCCAGGTATCCCACTTTCCTGCTTATTAGTTTTAATTTGGCGTATATGCTTAAGTATTGTCGTGGCCATGTAGAGCGTCCTTATTTACAGAAGAATAGTTAAGAGGGTCTATGTCGATATTGTGATTTGAGTAAGCCTAGAAGGAACATTCGGGACGAATGTTTCTAAGGGGGGGAGAATGTTACACCCCGTAGTTCGGGTCCTGCTTATGGGGACGTACGAAAGGAGTTAAGATTTAAATTTTTGAAAGATGGGTTGACAGAATGTTTCGGACAGGTTTTAGTCAACTTTGAGGCAGTTTGTGTCCAGTTACATTGAGGGTTCCTAGGTGTTTCAAAGGCCTAGTACGTAGTTCGCTGAGTCTAGTTTCCAACGCAACCAACCGTTCGTCGATAGGATATCGGAGTAGGAAGTTATGGAAGGTACAAGTTCGTGTTGTTAGCGAGAATGAATTTGCGGTCGAGCGGCAGCGCCGCTGAATCTGCGAACATGGCGCCAAATATTCTGAGGGTTTGCTGAAGTTGCAGCGCCACGGCGCCGGAAAGCAAGGCCGCAGCGCCAAAAGTTCTGATAGTTGGCAGAGGTTTTGTACAGGCGAGTTTTCATGGCGGGAAAATCAGATATTTTCTTTTAAAAAAGTCATGGGAGGGTGACAAGTGTCCCCCCCCCCCCATCTGATTTTTTTGCATGTCCTATTTATTGACCAACTCTTGAAGACTTGGTCATTCTTCAAAGCTCTTCCTTCTCTCTAAAATTAAAAGCTCTCCCTTCTCTCTAGAAATTCAAGGAGGAAACAAAGCTTAGAGAAAAATTTGAAAAGGTGGCAAGAAGGAAACTTGTTGGCAAGCTTGTAGGAGTTTTTGTGGAGGTGATTGTGGAAAGAAGACAAGTGAAATTGTTGGACTATTTTGGGTAAACTATAAGGTAACAATCCTTTCCCTTTTTGCTAGTAAATTGTGTTGCATGTGAAGAAGAAAGGATTTGTAGTTATCAATATTGCTCTTAGATATATTTCATGTAAGAAATATGATTTGGATTTAAAAGAATTGAATAAGGATAGCATGTGAACATGTTATAGCCAAGATACTACCTTAAACTTATTAAATTAGTTGTTATACATTGTGGGGCAGAATTTTACACGTCCAAGTTTAGGCGTGTAATCCCCTTTGAATTGATTGGATTGTTGGGCCTTAAAAGTGGCGTTTGGATGTTGAATTCGGACCTTGAAAAGGTGGAAAAGTATGTAGAAACAAAGGAAGTGCTGTCCAATTTTCCTTAGATTAAGGAACTTTGCGATTAGAATGTTCTAGAAGCTAATAGACGTGTTATGGTCATTATAGGTTGACATAATACGTGCGGTATATTGGACTTAGCAAGTGGATTGACCGAAGAGGTATGTGGAAATTTCCTATCTCTTGAGCATGAATAGTTTTACCTATATAGTACGGTAGACGTACAAGACCTTGGTATCCTTTACTCGTTTTTAAAGTGTCCAAGTCGGTGGAGTTAGGGGATTTACTCACTTCTTTAAAAGTATTAAGGATGTCCTAAGTTTTCAAAGTGAAGGGACTTGACGTGTTTTAAGTATGTGATACTTGTTCCGTTTTAAAGGTATAAGTCCCTTGGATTTAGAGAAGTGTATTTGACTAATGTATAAGGTTAATATAACGACTTTATGGGAAGTTGGTTATATTAGCTTTATGGAAGATTAACAAAGAAAGATTTACTCTAAGTAAAATAAGTACGGATAAATGACTTGAATTAATGAAAGGCAAATTGATTTTAAGGCATCAATTGCCTAAGGTTTTAAAAGAAAAGAAGTACGTGGTACTTTGGGTTAAATTTCCGGATTTCATAAAGACATGTTAGTGCCTTAAGTAAACAAAAATGAGAATGTACATGAACAAGACTAATAAGAAGTTAGGGGATTTCTTAACTTGCTTATATTATATTATTTATGATAGCCGGTTTGTGCTAGGGATATATTATTCATTACGGGGTCATTCCCCGGGGATGCGGCATTTGCATATTCCATGGATTTGCTACCCATGATGCGAGGAATACCTCATGCGGGTGAAATAGTCCCATACGGGTGAAATAGTACCATGCGGGTGAAATAGTCCCATGCGAGGCGGATGACCTCATGCGGGTCCACACGACCCATGCGGGTGAAACAGTCCCAGGAGTAGGATTGCTTAATGATACTGCGGGCGGTGACCTTGCTTTGATCATGAGCCTCTTATTTTCATGCAGTAAAGTATATGTTTGATATTCTCATTATTGGTAAGGCAAAGTGTACTGTAATTGATTATCATACATGTCTCCAGTTATTTTAGACTTACGAGGTATTTTCAGTATTTTCCAGTTTCGCATACTTAGTACATATTGTGTTCTGACCCCGCCCTCGATTGCGTTCATCTGGTAAGGGTAGCGGTGGTGGATCCTCATTCTTAGGATCACCGGTGCAGTGTCGAGCTCCATTCCTCCGAGGCTTGTTTTGTTAGCACGGTTTTCCACGATGTTATAGGTATTATGTAAATTCGGGGTATGGTAGAACCTGTCCACGCGATTGTTATTCCTAAGTGCGTAGTCACGTTTGTGGTTTGGGCTGTAAGAACAAATTGTACTGTTTTACTGTTGGTTAAGTATATTCTATGGAAGGCGGCCTTGTCGGCTAGCCGGTGATGTTTACTATCTACAAGTTTATGTGTTATGTATGTTCCGCTGCTATTCTCTGATGTATACCTGAACGGGGTGCCCATGTAGGGCACCAGTCGCGGCCCCGGAGTCGGGTCGTGACAAAGTGGTATCAGAGCAGTTAGTCCTCGGAAAGTGTCTACAGACCGTGTCTAGTAGAGTCTTGATTATCGATGTATTGTGCACCACATCTATAATAAGGAGGCTACAGGATATTTAAGGTTGGTTTCTATTCCTTCACTCTAAGATCGTGCAATAGAGATGTGTTATAGGTTGAACTCCCTCTGACATATTTTTATGTATCAGTTATGCCTCCACGCAAGGCAACCGCGGCCCAGAGGGCAAGGCAGCTGAGGGAGCTGCAAGTAGGACGCAGAGGGTCACGAGGGCACAGGCCCAATCTTTACCAGAGGTGATGCTTCAGACGGCGAGTTCCACGACATCGCCAACCCCAAAGAAGTTCGGAGCGGCGGCGCCATCGAGACCGCGGTACACGAGCCTCGATTCCACGGCCGGTGATATAGGTATTACGGGGAGCAGATCCGGTTATTGACCAGCATAGTAGCGAGCGGCAAATGGGAAGCGGTGGCCAACCCTGGCCGGGCTTCTGGATTCGGGACTTTCTGGGTTGTCATCCACCCGAGTTCTATGGTTCGAGATCCGAGGAGGATCCTCAGGAGTTTGTTCGGCAGTTACAATGGACTATGCAGGTGCTTAGGGCCTCGGAGGCTGAGTCGGTCATGCTAGCCTCTTACCGGTTACGCGATATTGCGTTGAACTGGTTTGAGTCATGGGAGTTGTCTAGAGGTGAGGGTGCCCTTGTTACACCACGTATTTACAGGACATGTTTTAAGAATGTACATGAGAATCCCAAATTTTAAGATTTGAGACTTGTAAAAATTTATCGGAATTATGAAATTGTCGGAAAACGAATATTGTGACGAATGGGAGGGCGACATGTGTCACCCCCCCCCCCCCTTATTGTACCTTGGACGAATTGGGCAAGGACTTAATGGTAATTGACCATAGTCTTAGGATGACAAGTCTTGCAAGTTGTGAGCTTGAGAAAATTGACTAAGTCAAAGGGTCCACAAAGTCTTGATATTTAGTAAGACCTCATCCAAGCCACCCATTTGTTTACATCTTGACCCTCCATTGTACTATATAATACTAGTAGTAGCAAGACAAGCTTAACACTTAGAAATTTTTTTCAAGAATTTCAAGAAACACAAGAGCTAGCTCTCGGGTTTGCTATCTCCCAACAACAAAAAAATTTGTTTGTTATCCATTTAGCTCCACACTTTAAACCAAGGTTCATGAGTGTATTGTGAGTGTATCTCAATAGAAAAATCCCGAAAAAAGATAGTTTTCGTATTAGTCGCAAAGGTGAAAACCTAGTTGCTTTTCTAGGTTTTGGTTGGAAGATTTAAGGGAAGTGGTTTGTGATATTCTAAGGGTCTCAAGTAGAGGATTGAAGTGTCTAGAAGAGGCTCTAAGTTGCTAAGGAGCGACTTCGGAATTGGAGTTGGATTAAGAATCGTTGAGGTAATAATCTTGGCTCTTAAGTGTTACAAGATTATATATTGTTGTTAGCCTTACATGTTTTCTAGCATGAAGTATATGTGTTAAAGTTTTATAAGTATTATGGATTGATTGTAGCCTTAAATCCGAAATGTCATTTAAGCCTTGTGAAGTTGGATTACAATTTGGTCGTTTATTAAAATCGTCGCATGTTACTTACTTGAAGATTATAGTAGTTATAATCGATTGCGACTTGATATCATGTTATGCTAATAACTTGGATTGAAATGGAAATTGGATAAGAATTGGTGTTATTGTACTCAATGTGTCCGAAATTGGACTAGTAGTTTGTATTAGTTTGATATCTATTGTGGGGCGGAATTTTACACGTCTAGTAGGCGTGTATCCCCTATTGTTAATTGCATTGATTGGGCCTTAAATGTGGCGTGTTTGGTTATTGAATTCGGCCTTGAAAAAGGTGGCAAAGTAAGTAGAAACAAAGGAAGTGCTGTCCGATTTTCCGTAGAATTTAGCGACTTAGCACCTAGAATATTCTATGTTGAAGTAAGAAGTTAATGGACGTATTATGGCCATTATAGGTTGAAGTACTAAGTATAGTGTATTCTACTTGAAGGATGGAATATCTATCAAGGTTGAAGTACTTTGGAGCATTTTGCTACTTATCGATAATCGTCGCGAGGTATGTGAACCTCTTCCTTCTTTTGGCATGATTCTATGTATGGAATATACATGTAGTAATATTTCATGTTCCCTTCTACTCTTAGAAGTTAAGAGGTAAGTATGTGATTTATTTTATGTAAAGGTTATGTCTAGGTTATCCTAAGTTCTTACCAAGTCTTATGGGGGATGTTGGTAAGAGTCGTTAGGAGGTATTTGGAGCCAAGTTGACTTGGCTAATTTTACGGCACAAATGAGAATTAGTATCGAGCAAGCCATTGCAGCGTTAATAAAGGAAAATGTAATGACAATTCATTATATTAAAATGAGTAGAATTCTCCATCTGCATAGAAACTAAGATAAGACAAAATTGTATTACATTTTCTAGATCATGGCTACTTGAATAAGATCGTAATAAATAAGTATAACTTATTCACACGCACCAAAGTATATATCACTTAACTTATAAGAATTTACGTATGAAGTTTTTAAGGCTATGGATCTCAAATTCTTAATAGTTAAGAGACTTTATTTTTTCAAGTTATGGGACTTGATTCTTAAAGGAAGAAATGAATTGATTTACAAGTATATAATACTCGATTTGGAAAGACTTGATTTCTAAAGTTAAGAAACTAGTTTTCTTAAAAGTTAAGAGACTTGAAGTATTTTGAAAGCTATCTGATTTAATTTGAAAGTATAAGTCTCTTGGTTATAAAAGGAATGAATTTTTGTCTAAGACATAAAGAGTTATAACGGCTTTATGGGAAGTTGGTTATAACAACTTTATGGAAGATTAAAAGAATGGTTTTCTTCAGTAATGTAAGCAAAGAAATGATTTGAAATAAAGAAGGGCAAATTGTTTTAAAGGTACCAATTGCTTAAGGTTTTTAAGAAATAAGTCACTTGATTTAGAAGCCGGTAATTGTATTTCTTAAAAGGTATTGTGACTTGTTTTGAAAGGTAAATATGACTTGATACTACGGTTGTTAGTATCTTGGAAGGTTTATTTGAAAAAGATTCTTTCTAAAGGAGTAGAGGTGCGTAGTACGTTGGGTTAAATTCCCGGATTTTATATGACCTTACCGCGTCCCAGGATTGGGCCGGGCAGTATACCTTTATGGGCAGACTATATGACTTTACCGCATCCCAGGATTGGGCTGGGCAGTATACCTTTATGGGAAGACTATATGACTTTACGCGTCGAGTTGGGCGGCAAGATACCTTTATGGGCGGACTATATGACTTTACCGGCGTCGAGTTGGTGGCAGTATACCTTTATGGGCAGACTATGTGACCTTACCGCGTCCCAGGATTGGGCCGGGCAGTATACCTTTATGGGCAGACTATGTGACCTTACCGCATCCCAGGATTGGGCCGGGCAGTATACCTTTATGGGCAGACTATGTGACTTTATCGCGTCCAAGTTTGGGTAGGCGATATAAGCGTCCCTCCATAAAGGGCCGGATTATGTTATGTAAGGTAAGTAAGTTATATGGTAATGAACTTGCTGATTTTCCTAAGTACGTACGTAAGAAAGTGACTATAACTTTTATTGAAAAATGGGAAAAGATAATAAGGTACGATTAAGTTCACGAGATGGTAATGACATGGTAGGTTCAGGTATTTACTTCCTTTACACTTACCTCTGTCATGCTTTTATCTGAATATGTTTTAATTGTTGTACCTTACTTAGTTCCATATTAAATTTTTCTGACCCCGAGTCTTTGCGTTCATGCCCGCAGTTTAGGTACACAGTTGGTGATCCTTGCTCTTAGGATCTCGATTGATTTTGGGAAAAAGCTCTATTTGCTCGGAGGCTTATCTCTTGTGCGGTTCTCACGAGGTTGTAGATTCATGTATATTCAGGTATGGCGGGGCCCTGTCCACTTGTTGTTATGTTAAAACTCTTAAGTGCAGTAGTCACATGTGTGGGTCTATTTGTAAAGGAAATGAGGCAAGCTGCCAGTGTATATATATATATGTCGGGAAGGTAGCCCTATCGGCTAACTTTGTTGTTTTACTGTTGTTTTATTTTTAAGTTTCATGTATGTTCGTGATTATCTCGATGTATACATGGGGTGCGGGTAGGGCACCGATGTGCCCGGTCGGGTCGTGTGACCTCTTCCAGTGTTTGGGAGGAGTTCACGAGAGGCCTTCTGGTCACTTTGCCTCCCGAGTTGAGAGAGCCCGTGGATAGATTCTTGACCTTGAGGCGAGCGGGAGGACTATCAGAGTACACTGAGTTTGACTCATTGGCGGTATCGCACACCATTTTAGGCGACATGGCGCATGAGTTCATCGCTATGTGATGGGGCTGGACCGTCATATGATTACTGCGTGCTTGGGGGTGGCTCTTCAGCCAGGTATGGATATTGCCAGGATGCAGGCATACGCGCAGGGGATAGAGGATAGAGAGAGGGAGGATCAGCTTGACTCGTGCCGGCCAGAGAGTCGGGGCAGCAGGTCTCGAGGCGATTTCGGCGGGCGGCCTCGACGAACTACATCCACATTTCAAGCGCACGAGTGCCTTCCGGGTGTTATGGCAGCCTTATCGGCTTGGCCTTGTTTTAAAAAAAAAGAGTGTTATTTATCTTCCGCAGTTTATTATGTTGTATTATTACTCGCGAATGAGGTTTTACAACATTTTTAACAAAATGTTAATTACCAAGTAAAACAAGTTAAGTCTCTTATCTTTAAGATTAAGCCTCTTAACTTTTAAAATCAGTAAACCATTCTCTTTACCTCTCTTAAAACGTTATACCTAACTTCCCATAAAGCTAGTATAACTCTTCTTTATTATCACACATCAAGTCAGTTACCTTTTAAAACCACAAAGCATTTTACGTATGCGTCTACGTACTACATAGTTATACACATATCATGCTAGAAAAGGTAGGAAGAGGTTCACATACCTCGCGACGATTATCGACTAATAGCAAAACGCTCCAAGTACCTAAAACCGTCGGCTACTCCTTAAGCCAAGTAGATCGCGCCACGCATGGTACTTCAACCTATAAGGCCACAAGACGCTTATTAACATCTAGGTCTAATCGTAGAACATTCTACAGAAAATTCGGCTCAAGTCCGCCCCTCACGTCCGCAAATGAGAGGGTGCCAAGTGGCGCCCTCTTGTTGGTCCAACACGTTTCGTCTCTCGGAAAAATCCGCAAAAATTAAAAATGACATAGCCGGATTTTTCCCTTCGCAAGTTGTGTAAAACGTTTCGTCAAAAAACGACTCTAACCGGGTGTTGTGCACAAAATATTTCGGCCAAGCCACTTTAAAGTCCAACTTTTCTACGTACGTCCTTACGTACATACTCTGGAAATACGGGGTATAACAAGTACTTTGGGAATAGATTCCCGATCTTGTTAATCATATATTAGAATGTACCTTGTGTGTATAACTTGATTGTGTTGGTTTGTGATAGCCTTGTAATACTTTCTTGTTGATTTGATAAGTAAACATGCTAGGATGCTACGTGTGTTAGTATCTTGTGATGTTTTGTGTAAAGGGGTTTTCCCTCGATTGCGCTTAAAGTTGTTTAACGATCAGCCGTTATGTTGGTATTATACCACTCACCTTGACTTGTTTCCGGAGGTTAAGCTGCCCTCCGTTGCGGGGTAGACTCAGGCGGGTCGGTGGACCTATGATTCGAGAATACCTCATGCGGGTACTGTGTGACACCCATGCGGAGCTACGAGAGTTCCAGGTTAGTTTGCGGCCTTTATGGTCATGCGGTCTATGTGGCCATGCGGACTGCGAGTCGGGGCGATCTTGGGAGTAGCTACCCTCGACGCGAGAATACCTCATGCGGGCCTATGAGGTTGGCCTACGCGGAGTGCGGGAAGTTCGGGGCTGAAGGCGCACATTAGATACTGCGGGCGAGTGGCCAGCTTTGATCATGTGACGGTCTAGACAGATCTCATGATACAGCTTATGACCTTGTTGGTACTGTGGGTTTTAGTAGTCGGCTATGCCTTCGTACTTACCCCGTACGGTTTTATGATGACACAGGTGGGACCTGGTGTTCATGTGTACTTCTTGGTGTGATTATATCATAGACTGCCGGCAGTGAAGAAGGTATTCCACGGGCATGATTGATGTTGTGGGCGTGAGACCCATAGTTATACTTGAGTGATGACTTTGAGGGCGTGAGTCCACAACGACATATTTGTTTATTTATTGTGAGTAGTTTGGTTATCATACATGTCTCTGTTTTATATATCGCTATGATTTCATTTCTGATATTTTGATTTCACATACTTGGTACTGTTATGCGGCCCGCCGAAGCTGCGTTCACGCGAGTTGAGGTACACCAGTCGTTGATCCTAGCTCTCAGGGTCACAGTTCAGCGTTTGGGAAGCTCCGTTTCTCCGGAGGCTTATCAGTGGTATAGTCCCCTGTCGTAGTAGGTGTTTGCATTCAGGGGTTTGGCGGGGCCCTGTCCCGCCATTGTTGTCGTATCATTCTTAGAGGTCTGTAGTACTGTTGTGGGAAGAGTTGTAGAAAGGGATGTAACTGTTCAAATTGTTATATATTATCAAGGTAACCGTTTTTGGGTTAGCCTGTCTTCTTATTTCACTGTCTTATTGCACTGGTTTCATGTTATTGTTTTATGTTCCGCTGATTACTCTGATGTTGTATCACTAGGGTGCCCGGGGTAAGGCACCAGTCACGGGCCCGGGTTCGGGTCGTGACAGGTTGGCCATTGCTTGACCTATAAATACCCCTCTAAGTTGAAGACTTTCTTCATCCAAACTTGAGCAATCTTTCTAAGTCTCAAAAATTACTCCCTCCCTCTTGAGCTTTCGTCACACCGCCCCTCCCTTTGAGAAGGCCCCTTGGCCGAAAGTATTCCCTCCCCCTTTGTAGTGTTTAGTCGTGGGGTACCCCCTAGCCTAGTTGTTTTCGTATAATACCCCCCCTTTGTGGTATAGAAATACTCTTCAAAGTATTGTTATAATGCCCAAATACTTTAGCCCAAATACCTTGTAGTATTCCAAGGTTATACCTATACAAAGCCCAGAAATACTATTATACTTCCTTTAGCCACTAAACGAAACCCTAAGGAAATCTTCACTGATAGTTGAAGTATTTGAGTAGAAGTTGGTTAGAACTTCTAAGGGTTGTTTGGAGCGGGTTGGAGCGCACGGAATAGGAGCTAAACCTTGCTCATGATCGACATTTACTTGGATAATTTTGGGCTTATCGAGGTAAACACTCTTGACCTTCTATTGTAATTGGAAATTACATGTTGTAGGAATGTATAGTTGAAGTATACTATATATAGAATTGAACATAGTCTTGCGGCAATGTCTTTTGACTTAAGCCTGAATTTAAAGAAAAGAACTGAACTGTAATTACATAGGACTGTATTACAATAGACTTGTGTAGCATTACTGTGAAGTAGAATTGTGCACGTCCGGATTAGACGTACAACCCCCCCCCCCTCTAGGGAGTTGTTGGCCTGTTAGCAGGCCTCGATAGAGGAGGAGATTTCGGATTTGCGGGGAGGTCTTGCGAATTTTACGTAGAATATTCTACGTTGAGATCTAGATGTTAATAGGCGCCTTGTGGCCTCTATAGGTTGAAGTACTACGTGTGGAGTGAGCTACTTGGCTTAAGGTGTAGAAGCGGTTTGAGGTACTTGAGCGTTTTGCTATTAGTCGATAATCGTCGCGAGGTATGTGAACCTCTTCCTATCTTTTCTAGCATGATATGTGTATAACTATGTAGTACGGTAGACGTACATGTGTTAAATGTATTTGATTGGTTTAAAACATAAAGTGTTATAACGGCTTTATGGGAAGTTGGTTATAACAGCTTTATGTAAGTAAGAAATGCTGTGTGGTTTTTAAAAGATAACTGATTTGATTTATAACTGACTTGACGTGTGATAAATAAGAATCTTGAAGTATTTCAAAAGACTAAGAAACCGTTTTGAAAGAAGAGCAATACCTGGTTTTGAAAACATAAGAGTTATACTAGCTTTATGGGAAGTTAGGTATAACGTCTTAAGAGTGGTAAAGAGAATGATTTACTGATTGTTAGAAGTTAAGAGACTTGATCTTAAAAGATAAGAGACTTGACTTGAATGAATTAATATGAGTTTTGTGTGAAACCTCATTCGTGAGTAATGAGTACTTGGTTTTTAAAAGGAATAATGTTTTACTGATTTTGGAAATCAGAATGAGTATCGACAAACCACTGCAGCGTTAATAAAAGGAAATGTTTTGACTAATTAAGTATTATTAAAACCAGTAGAAACCTCCATCTGCATAGAAGCTAAGATGAGACAAAATGATATTACATTTCCTAGATCATGGCTGCTTTAATAAGATTGATTATGAACAAGAATAACCTACTCACATATAAGACATATGTTTCTCAAATTATTTAAAAGAGGATTATATTCTTAAGTGATTAAGTCTATGGACTATGAAACCTTTATAAAATAAGAGACCTAAGTGTTTGAAATTAGGCAAACTTGAACTTTTGGAAAAGAATGTTGTTACTTGATGTTGAAAAGGAAAGTGTTTTGGTTTACCTAAAAATGTGAGTCACTCTATTTTAATACTACGGGTATCGGGTGACCTTTATAAAAGGAATGGATCTTTTAAAAAGAATTTAACGTACGTAATACTTTGGGGTCAGAACCTGGACTTTGGCCTAAAATAAACTCGAGTTGTGTGTAACTTGCCTATGTTTGTGTTTGATAGCCTTGTGTGCATATACTGTATTTTTATACCACCGTGTCTCTCGATGGAGGGCCGGCTGATTTGTTATGAACGATTATTCACCGAGTCCCATGGGATGGGCCGGGACACGTATTTCATCTGATTGTTCTACCGAGCCCCATGGGATGGGCCGGGACACGTATTCCATCTGATTATTCTACCGAGTCCAATGGGATGGGCCGGGACACGTATTCCATCTGATTATTCTACCGAGTCCCATGGGATGGGCCGGGACACGTAATCCATCTGATTATTCTACCGAGTCCCACGAGATGGGTCGGGACACGTATTCCATCTGATTATTCACCGAGTCCCACGAGATGGGCCGGGACACGTATTCCATCTGATTATTCTACCGAGTCCCATGGGATGGTCCGGGACACGTATTCCTGATTCTCTACCGAGTCCCATGGGATGGGCCGGGACACGTATTCCACATGATTCTTTACCGAGCCCCACGGGATGGGCCGGGACACGTATTCCACACGATTTACACCTAGACTGCCGGCAGTGAGGAAGGAGTTCCACGGGCATGAGGGATGACTTGAGGGCGTGAGTCCCTGACTTGACATGACTGCTTTTATGTGTGAACTGTAGTTTGGTTATCATACATGTCTCCTGATTTATATAGACTATTATGATTTCATTTCTGATCTTTTCTGATTTCACATACTTGGTACTGTCTTGACCTCCTTGGGGCTGCGTTCATCTGCGGTAGAAGTACATCGGTTGTGGATCCTCGCCATAGGATCACGATTCGGCGTGTCGGGAAGCCCGTTTCTTGGAGGCTTATCTTTTGGTATGTTACCACAGTGCGTAGATCCTTGTACATTCGTGGTATGGCGGGGCCCTGTCCGTCATAGCATTGTAAAAATCTTAGAGTGCATGCTTTGTTGTGGCGGGGTTTGTAAAAGGATAAGCTCGGTATTTATGTATATATACTGAAGGCAACTGTTTTGGTTGGCCTATTTATTTATCATGTCTCTTAATTCATGTTCATGTTTTTATTTCCGCTGATTTTCTCTGATGTTGTATCACTAGGGTGCCCTGGGTAAGGCACCAGTCATGGGCCCGGGTTCGGGTCGTGACAGAACCTTGTACTTGGAATTGTGCTACAAAGAGATCGAGAAGTTGATAGACGTTTTGTGGCCTTTTTAGGTGGAAGTACTATGAGTAGCGTATTCTACTTGAAGGGTGGAAAAGGCTAGCAGGGTTACAGTACTTTGGAGCTTTTTGCTTTTTGTCGATAATCGTCGCGAGGTATGTGAACCTCTTCCTATCTTTTCTAGCATGATTGTTGTGAACTATGTAGTACGGTAGACGTACGTGTGCTAAACAAATTTGGTTGGTTTAAAACATAAAGTGTTATAACGGCTTTATGAGAAGTTTGTTATAACAACTTTATGTAGGTAAAGAAATGGTTTGAGGTTTTTAATAGATAAGAGACTTGACTTATAAATGACTTGATGTGAAATATTAAGGACTTGGTTTGTGTTAAAAAGTTGTGAAACCGCTTTTATGAGAAATGGGTAATTGGGTTTTAAAAGGAATAAGTTATATTGATTTCGGAAATGAGAATAAGTATCGAACAAACCACTGCAGCGTTAATAAAGGAAAATGTATTGACTAATTAATTATTATTAAAACAAGTAGAAACCTCCATCTGCATAGAAGCTAAGATAAGACAAAATTGTATTACATTTCCTAGATCATGGCTACTTTAATAAGATCATTAATAACAAGTATTGATTTTTCTAAAATTCCACAGTAAGGAACTTGATTTCTAAAAGAAAAGAGACTTGAGAATTTGAAGTGTTTTGGTTTAAAAGAAAGGCATGGTTTTGTCTTAAATTGATTTAAAACATAAAGTGTTATAATAGCTTTATGGGAAGTTAGTTATAACGACTTTATGAAAACAAAAGGATGGTTTTATTATTGGATTTAAAATGGTAACTTGACTTTAAAGGGAGAAGTGATTTGGTTTAAAAAGAAAGTATGGAAATTGTTTTGGTTTACTTAAAAAGATAGTTACTCTATTTTGATACTACGGGTATCGTGTGACCTCTGTAAAAGAAATTGATCTTTTTGAAAGAATTTATGTACGTAGTACTTTAGGGTTAAAATCCGGATTATTGGCATAAAATGAGAGTACTTGAGTTTTTATAAATGGTGAATCAATTTACATGTTAATGAAAGTCTAAAAGTATGTTGAGCTTGAATATGCTAGTTGTGATAGCTTTTGTTGTGCAAGTATTGTATTTCTATACCACCGCGTCTCTCGATGGAGGGTCGGCTGACTTGTTGTGAACTTACTTGGACGTACCGGCAGTGACGGAGGATTCCACGGGTATGCTTCAATTATTATTGTCACATGGGCATGTCTACACCGATGAGGGATTCCGGGGGCATGTGACCATTATTGTTATTCCATGGACTAGCTCTCCATGAGGTTTTACTGATTCGGCTTTGGTATCTGGTACAAGGAGACAAGACAATTTGGAGGCTTTTCAGTATTATTTTATTTTCTTCTTTCCTTTGTTTTAATTCAGTTTATGTTGGTTTGTATTAGTTCTTAGCATGTCTATGGCTAGGAGCTAAACTTTAATTAGGGCTTTCCATTCGAATCACTTGAACCTCGTTTTATTATTTAATGCATGGTTTTGGTTTCTTCTTTATATAGTTGAGATTTATTCAATAATTGCTTTGATTGCTTGGTAATTAATTGATCACTAATTATCATCACATATATGATTTATAATAGAGATCCGAAAGGGGAGATTGTGAATATGCTATAGTTGAATAAACATAGGTTAAAATCGTGGACGAAAGTACCCCGATACTTGTGTAGTTTAATAAGTTATTGTTCTTAATCCTCCTTTGTGGTAAATCTTATCATCGAAAGATAGAAGGGTTCTGCATCGGGGTTGAATGTTTATATACCCTAACTGGAATATAAAACGGCTTAGTTAACCTGTTATCTCAATGTAGAAGAGGAACCTTTATCATTGCATTAAAGATTAAAGCGAGCGGATAGTTGAGGATCTTGGAAGCCCCAATTCTCCATCATAACTGATTTATTTTCATAATTAGTTTATTTCCTGCATTAGTTTTAATTATTAGTCTAAAAACACAAACAAATTAACGTTAACCAAATAGATACCATAGAATAGATAATCGATACTTGAAAACCAGTCTCTGAGGACGATATTCGATCTTACCCAGACTATATTACTTGTCACGATATGTACACTTGTGTCACGACCCGATCCCGGGCCCGTGACTGGTGCCTTACCCGGGCACCCAAGTAGACATACATCATAGTAATCAGCGGAATATAAAAACAAGACATGAAACAATGTAAAATGAGACACAGTTTATCTAAGAAAAAGTTGCGTTTCGGCATAAATATATATGTACCAAGTCTGGCAGTTACATCCCAACTTTACAACAGGACTACAGACCTCTAGGAAATGTAAACAACTATGGCGGGACAGGGCCCCGCCATACCCTGAATGTACATAATATCTACAACACAGGGAGAGCCGTACCAAAAGTCGAGCCTCCGGAGAAATGGGGCTCCTGACACCAGAGTAAGGATCCTAAGAACGAGGATCTACCACCTGCTTTCCCTTACCTGCGGCATTATCGCAGCCCCCCGAAGGAGGTCAGTACAACAGGTACCAAGTATGTGAAACTGTAAAGTACTGAAATGAAATCAAAGCATTTTTAAAACCACTTACAAATACAACCAATTCAACCGCACATAGTGCCACAGCATAAACAATAGCAAAATAGGTATAATGTAACTGGTCTTTTCTAGGCCGCTAATGATCGAAGCAAGGCCAATCGCCCATAGTATCATTATGCGTGCCTAATCCTGGAACTCCCGCAGTCCGCATAGGTCACACACATACCCGCATGAGGTATTCCTCGCATCGGGGGTAGCTAACCCGCGGTACCCTCCTGGACCCCCGAAGTCCGCATAGTCCTGTGGACCGCATAGGCCATATAGACCCGCATCGGCGTAACACACCCGGAGTGATCAATCCTGGAACTCCCGCAGCTCCGCATAGGCCACACAGACCCGCATAGGCCATATAGACCCGCATCGAGGGTGGCAAGTCCTCGGCATTATAACAAGTCAGGGGGGTATGTGATATAATAGCAGTACAACGGGCTTATCGTTTAACAACGTAAACACAACAAGAAAAACCCCCTTACACAAACATCACAAGACACTAACACACGTAGCATCATAACATGTTTACTTATCAAACCATCTTACTACACTTTTCAGAAATCAATACAAGACTTTCATAAACAAATAAGTAAACCTTCCCTTTTATCTTTCTTAAGTCGTTATACCTAACTTCCCATAAAGCTAGTATAACTCTTAAGCTTTTTAAAACCAAGTATTACTTTTCTTTCGAAAATGATTCATAACTCTTTTGAAATACTTCAAGATTCTTATTATTTAAAACTCAAGTCAAAAGGCATCAGAGTAAAACCAATTTTAGTTAACACACGTACGTCTACCGTACTATATATATATCAAAAATATCATGCTCAAGAGGATAGGAAGAATCACATACCTCCTCGGCGAAATCCACCTGCCAAGTCGAATATGTCGCGCGCAGAGTATCAACCTATAATAGTCAAATACGTCTATCAACGTCTAGACTACTCTGTAGAATATTCTAAGCGAGAGGTTCTCTATTACGGAAAATCGGGCAGCACTTCCCTACAGTTAAACTACACAAGTCTCAGTAAATACAGTCTATGTAAATCTGATTCAATTCTCTTCTTTTATACCATCCTTCTATACGTCTTATACTCATTTATATACTACTACAGTATGTAATCTCCAATTACAATAGAAGTACAAGATATTCACCTCGACAAGCCCAAAATTATCCAAGATATATGTCGATCCTGAGCAAGGTTTAGCTCCTATTCTGCACGCTCCGATAGCTCCAAGAAACCATTAGAAGTTTCCAAACAACTTCTACCTAATACTTCAACCAACTATGAAGATTTTCCTTAGGGTTTCATTTTGTGACTAATGGATATAAAGTAGTATTTCTGGGCTTTTAGTGTAGAGGTAACTTTGGAATACTACAAGGTATTTGGCTAAGGTATTTTGGCATAGTAACAATACTTGGAGAATAATTTTTCTACCAAGGGGGGGGGGGGTATTTCAACGAGAACAACAAGGAAGGGGGGAAAGGGTGTTTGGGCGAGAACTAAGGAAAGGGGGGGAGGACTTTGGACGAGAACACTACTAGAGGGAAGGATGTTTGGAGACTTGGAATTTGTTTTTGTGGATGAAGAAGTCTTGCACAAGAGGGGGGTATTTATAGAACCTTCAATGGACAAGATTAAAACAAATGGAGGGTGAAGATTTGGATCCATGTGAAGAATGAGGTCTTCCAACCAAGTGTCCACCACAATGTTGGGACATATGTCCACCACAACCTTGGGACATATGTCCCCCACAACAATGAGCCATGTGGCCTTCCACTAGCACCAAAAAAACGTCCACTACCTACTCCCACTCACCCAAAGAAATATCTTCCAAGACTTGACCATTTGACTTGTCCACTAGCCCAACTTTTTCGTCCAAACATGCCACCTAAGGGTTCCACATTTCTCCCTCCTATTGGTCCAAATATTTCGTCTCTCGGAAAAATCCGTAATCGGTTAAAATATTAAAAACGTAAAATTTCCTTCACAAGGTTCGGACTCTCTTCCGTTGAAAGCTCACAATTTCATCTTAACCTAATTAGGGCTTGAATAATCGTACGTACGTCCTCACATAAATACTCTGAAAGTACGGGGTATAACATTCTCCCCTCCTTAGAAACATTCGTCTCGAATGTTCCTTCTCAAGACAGATAACGATAAAGTTCCTCCTAACTTAAACAGTTTGCAAATGCCACACATGGCCACAATACAACACTTAAGAAAATATGTCAATGAAAATTTACAAGTAGGAAAGTGAGTTACCTGGAGGTGTGGAGAATAAGTGAGGATACCTCTGCCTCATGTCCTCCTCCGTTTCCCACGTCATCTCCTCTCTGTGCTCGTTCCGCCATAAGACCTTGACGGAAGCCACATCTTTTGTCCGTAGTCGCCTAACCTGACGATCGAGTATCTTAATGGGAATCTCCTCATACGATAACCCCTCGGTCACCTGGACATCGTCAATCGGGTGCACTCTAGATGGATCTCCGATACATCTCCTCAGCATAGAAACATGGAAAACCGGATGCACTGCCTCCAGATCGGACGGCAGATCCAACTCATAGGCAACCTTGTGTTACACCCCGTAATTACAGGACATGTTTTAAGAACGTACATAAGAACTCACATTGTTAAGATTTGAGACTTGTAAAAATTTATCGGAATTATGAGATTGTCGGAAATCGTATTATTATGACGAATGGGAGGGCGACACGTGTCACCCCCCTTATTATGCCTTGGATGATTTATTAGCAAGGGATAAAGGGTCATTGGACCTTTGTTGCAAGACAAGTCTTGCAACTTGAGGCTTGATAATATTGACTAAAGTCAAAGGTCCCACAATGGTCTTGATATTTTGTAAGACTACATCTAAACCACCCATGTGTCTATATCATAACCCTCCAAGGTGCTATATATTACTACTAGTAGAGAGAGAGCTTAACATTTAGAAAAAAATTACACAAATTGAAGAACTCAAAGGAAGAGCTCTCGGGTTCCCTCCATTCCTAAAGGAAAAAATTTGTTTCTTGTTCATTCAACTCCCCACTTTAAACCAAGGTTCTTGAGGGTAGTGTAAGCATATCTCAATAGAAAAATCTTGGAAAAAGGTAGTTTACGGGTTAGTCGCAAAACGAAAACCTAATGGTCTTTCTAGGTTTTGTTTGGAGATTTGAAGGATAATTATTGGTGTTGTTCTAAGGGTCTCAACAAGCGGATTGAAGTGTCTTGGAGAGTCTCTAAACTACTAAGGAGCGACTTCGGATTGGAGTTGGATTAAGTTTCATTGAGGTATAATCTTGTCTTTTAAAAAGTGTTACAAGATTATATATTTATATTGTTGTTGTTAGCTTTACATGTTGCTAGCATGAAGTTGTTAAGTTGAAGTTTATAAGTATTATGTTATACCCCGTAGTTTCAGGGTATGTTTGCGAGGACGTACGTACGAGAATACGACATTGAAATTGGAAAGGTAGAACAAGGTGATTTTTCCACGGAAAAGTTTCCGGTTTTTTGTGAAGGAAAAAGGTTCGTTAATGGGAATTGGATTCCCAGATTTGGTATTCGGACTTCTTGGAATATTAGAGAATTATGGAATTTTATTTTCGGAAATGGTCACGTGGGGCCCACGGGAAATTCTGGTTTTGTAGGGCCACTTGGTTTTGAGATTTTGGCCATTGTGGATATTTTCGGAAGATGAAATATTTTGGATGAGTAGGAGGGCGACACGTGTCACCCCACGCAGGTGGCTTGGCGAATTCCACTTTGTACCTGACCTTTGGATTAGAGTCGTTTTCGACGAAACGTTTTACTAAACTCGCGTAGGGTAAATTCCGGCTATGTCATTTCTTATTTTTGCGGATTTTTCCGAGAGACGAAACATTTTGGACCAACGGGAGGGCGACACTTGTCACCCTCCAATTGATGGACTTGACACGGCAATAGGGCCGATTGGGTTGGCTTATTTTGTCTTGGAGTTGGTAGGATATTTTGTGTGCAAGTTGGCCAAGGACACTTGCCTAAATCCTCACCCTACACTTGCCTTGCACTTGGCATAATCTTGGCCATTGGTTGGCCATCCCTTGACCTATAAATACCCCTCTTTTGATGAAGAGTTCTTCATCCACATTTCACTTTCCAAGTCTTGAAAATCCCTCCCCTTCCTTGTTGTGTTTTCGTCCAACCTCCCCCCCCCCCTCTAGCCTTAGTGGCTTGGCCGAGAGCCCTCTAAAGCTAGCCTAGCGAAACACTACCCACTCCCTTGGTAGAAAAGTTGCCTTAGTATTGTTATAATGCCCAAATTACCTAGCCCTAATCCCTTAGTCCTTAGTAGAAGTTGTGAAGAACTTCTAAGGTTTTCTTAGAGCTCTGGGAGCGCACAACTTAGGAGCTAAACCTTGCTCAGGCGCGACTTTTATCTAGGATATTATTGGGCTTACCGAGGTAAATAACCTTATCCTCCTTTTGTAATTAGAATATACATACTGTAGAAGTATAGGAATAAGTATAATACTTAGAAGGATATTAAAGAATATTATTGACTGTTATCACGATAGAAGGGTTTAAAAGAAGAATAATAGAATCGTACTTACATGAATTTGTTTTCTGATGAACTTGAGTAGCTCACGGGTAGGAAGTGCTGCCCAAATGTCCATAGAATAACGAACCCTCTGCTTAGAGCTTTATGCAGATCTGATCAGAGCGTTGATAGGCGTATTGGTATTATAGGTCGATTCTCTGCACGCGACATATTCAACTTGGCAGGTGGATTTCGCCGAGAAGGTATGTGATTCTTCCTATACTCTTGAGCATGATATTTTAAATAAATATGTATATAGTACGGTAGACGTACGTGTGTTAACTGAATAATAATTATGGCAATGTCTTCGGACTTAAGCCTGAATAATAATTACGGCAATGTCTTCGGACTTAAGCCTGAATAATAATTACGGCAATGTCTTCTGACTTAAGCCTGAATAAAAAGAATCTGAAGTAGTTCAAAAGAATTAAGAAACCTTTTTTAAAGAAGAGTAACACTTGGTTTTAAAAGCTTAAGAGTTATACTAGCTTTATGGGAAGTTAGGTATAACGGCTTAAGAGTGATAAAAAGAATGATTTTAATGTTTTAATGAAAATAAGAGACTTGACTTAATTATACCAATGTGAAAAAGTGTGAAACCTCATTCGTGAGTAAATAGTATTTTTGGTTTTCAAAAGGAATGATGTTTTACCGATCAGAATGAATGTCGAACAAACCACAGCAGCGCTAATAAAAAGAAATGTTTTGACTAATAATGTATTAATAAAACCAGTAGAAACTTCCATCTGCATAGGAGCTAAGATGAGACAAAATGATATTACATTTTCTAGATCACGGCTGCTGTAATCAGATTGTTATGAACAATAATAACCTACTCACACATAAGGTATATGTTTCTCAAATTGTTTTAAAGGATTAAAACTATGAACTACGGAACCTTTCGAAAATGAGAAACTTGAGTAATTGAAACTAGGCAAACTTGAACGTTAGGAAAAGAATGTTGTTACTTGATTTTACAAAGAGAAGTGTTTTTGATTTACTTCAAAAGGAAATTACTCTATTTTTTTATACTACGGGTATTGTGTGACTTTTGTGAAAGAAACGGATCTTTTAAAAGAGTAATACATAAAGTACTTTGGGGCTAAAAACCCGAACTTGTTAGCATAATGTAGAAAGTACCTTGTGTGAATAACTTGATTGTATTGATTTGTGATAGTCTTGTAATACTTTCTTGTTGACTTGATAAGTAAACATGTTAGGATGCTACATGAGTTAGTATCTTGTGATGTTCGTGTAGAGGGGTTTTTCCCTTATTGTGCTTAGGTTGTTTAACGATAAAACTGTCATGTTGATATTATATCACTCATGATTCCGGGGGTTAAGCTGCCCTCCGATGCGGGGTAGACTCAGGCGGGTCTAGTGACCTATGATTCGAGAATACCTTATGCAGGTCTGTATGGCCTATGCGGAGCTACGAGAGTTCTAGTTAGTATCGGCCGCCCTTGTGGTCATGCGGTCTTTGTGGCCATGCGGACGACGAGTCGGGGCGGCTGCGGGAGTAGCTACCCTCGATGCGGGAATACCTCATGCGGGCCATTGGGTGGCCCGTGCGAGCTACTGAAAGTTCGAGGCTAGACGCGCACATTAGATCTGCGGGCGAGTGGCGGCTTTGATCATGTGGCGGTCAGAGCGATCTCATGATCTGATTTGACCTTGTTATCGCGGGGTTTTAGTAGTCGGCTATGCCATCGCACTTACCGTGCGGTTTTATGATGACTTTGAGGCGTGAGTCACGACTTGACATATTTATTTATTTATTGTGAGCTGTAGTTTTGGTTATCATACATGTCTCGCTTTATATAGACTACTATGATTTCATTCTGATATTTTGATTTCACATACTTGGTACTGTTATCGACCTCCTCCTTGAAGTGCGTTCATCTGCGCAGTAAAGTACTCCTCGCTGATCCGTTCTTAGGATCACCGTTTGACGTTGGAAAGCTCAGTTTCTCGGAAGCTTAGCATTTTGGTATGGTCCCCTGTCGTTGTAGATATTTGTATTCAGGGGTATGGCGGGGCCCTGTCCCGCCATTGTTGTTTTAAACTCTTAGAGGTCTGTAGACCTGTTGTAAGGTTGGGATGTAACTGTTCATTTTGGGGTACTTATATACGTATATGCCGAAAGGCAACTTTTTCCAGAAACTGTGTCTTATTTATACTGTTTCATATTTTGGTTGTTTTATTTTCCGCTGATTTCTCTGATGTATGACTACTTGGGTGCCCGGGTAAGGCACCAGTCACGGGCCCCGGAATGGGTCGTGACATATTATGGATTACTTGTAGCTTTAATCTGAAATGTTATATAAGCCACTTGAAGTTGGATTACTAATTGGTCGTCTATTAGAAATCGTCGCATGTTACTTAATTGGAGATTATAGTAGTATAATCGATTGCGACTTGATATCATGTTAGGCTAATAACTTGGATTGAAATAGATATTGGATAAGAATTGATATTGTTGTACTCCAAGTTAGCCGAATTGGCCTAGTAAGTTGTATTAATTTGATATCGTTTGTGGGGCGGAATTTTACACGTCTAGTAGGCGTGTAATCCCCTATTGTTGATTTCATTGTTTGGGCCTTAAATGTGGCGTGTTTGGTTATTGTATTCGGCCTTGAAAAAGGTGGCAAAGTAAGTATAAACAAAGGAGGTGATGTCCGATTTTCCGTAGAATTTAGTGACTTAGGCACTTGGAATATTCTACGTTTGAAGTAGGAGGTTAATGGACGTATTGTGACCATTATAGGTTGAAGTACTAAGAATAGCGTATCCTACTTGGAGGGTGGAATAGCTATCAAGGTTGAAGTACTTTGGAGCATTTTGCTACTTGTCGATAATCGTCGCGAGGTATGTGAACCTCTTCCTTCCTTTGGCATGATTCTATGTATGGAATATACCTGTGGTATCATTTCATGTTTCCTTTTACTCTTAGAAGTTAAGAGGTAGTTGTGTGATTTACTCTATGTAGAACTTTTCCTATCTTTTGAGCATGACTAGTTGCACGTGTGAGTACAGTGAGCGACAACACCTTGATATCCTTTAATAGTTTTATGAATAGCCAAGTCGGGTGAGTTAGGAGATTAACTCACTTCTTTGAAAGTATTAAGGATGTCTAATGTTTTATAAGTTAAGGGACTTGAAGAGTTTTGAAGTATGTGATACTTGTTCGTTTTAAACGTATAAGTCCTTGGATAGGAAATTGTATTTTGGCTAAGGTATAAAGTGAATATAACGGCTTTATGGGAAGTTGGTTATATTTGCTTTATGGAAAGATAAATGACTCGTTTTTAATGAAAGGCAACTTGAATTTTAAGGCATCAATTGCCTAAGGTTTTATAATAAAAGAGTCACTTGAGTTCTAAAGGTTAAGAGACTAATTGTATTTTTGAAAGTTAAGAGAATTGATTTGAAAGTATATAATACTCGGTTTCAAAAAGTAGAAGTCTCTTGGTTATAAAAGGAATGAGTTGGTCTAAAACCATAAAGGGTTATAACGGCTTTATGGGAAGTTGGTTATAACGGCTTTATGGAAGGTTAAGAGAATGGTTTTCTCTAATAATGTAAGCAAAGAATTGGTTTGAAATGAAGAAGGGCAACTGTCTTAATGGTATAAATCGTTTAATGTTTTGAGGAAGAAGTCACTTGATTTAGAAGCCGGTAATTGTATTTCTAAGAAGGTATTGTGACTTGTCTTGAAGGTAGTATGACTTGATACTACGGTTGTTAGTATCTTGGAAGTTTTATTTGAAAAAGGGACTTTCTAAAAGAGTAGAAGTACGTAGTACTTGGGGTTTAATTCCCGGATTTTAATGTGTAAAATGAAAGTGCCATGAGTTTATAAAGATGGAAGTCTAAAGGTTTAATGAACTTGCCTAGGTTTGCTTGTGATAGCTTTGAGTGCAATATGTCTACATTGTCGTGTCTCTCAGTTGGAGGGCCGACTGTTTTGTTGTAAGTTTACTTGGACGTACCGACAGTGATGAGGGATTCCACGGGTATGCTTCCATTGTGATTGATCTTGGCCATGCATATACGATGAGGGAGCCGGGGCATGCAGCCAGGATGCGGGTTAGATGCCCGCGTTTTATTACTACATGGTCATGCTTATACGATGAGGGATTCCGGGGGCATGTTATATTATTACTCCATGGGCTAGCTCCCGTGAAGACTGCGCTCTGATGAGGGATGCCGAGGGCACGTTATGGCCATGCTTATACGATGTGGGATTCCGGGGCATGCGGTCGCGATATATATATATATGTGTGTTGTATATGTGTACGCCGACAGTGAGGTGGGATGCCACGGGCGCGTCACATGGTTATATTTTACATTTATAGCTGTAGGCAGTGATGTGGGATTCCACGGGCAGGATATATATATGTGTGACCATTATAGGTTGAAGTACTAAGAATAGCGTATCCTACTTGGAGGGTGGAATAGCTATCAAGGTTGAAGTACTTTGGAGCATTTTGCTACTTATCGATAATCGTCGCGAGGTATGTGAACCTCTTCCTTCCTTTGGCATGATTCTATGTATGGAATATACCTGTGGTATCATTTCATGTTTCCTGTTACTCTTAGAAGTTAAGAGGTAGTTGTGTGATCTACTCTATGTAGAACTTTTCCTATCTTTGAGCATGACTAGTTGCGTATGTAGTGCGGTAGGCGACAACACCTTGATATCCTTTACTAGTTTGTGAATAGCCAAGTCGGGTGAGTTGGGAGATTAACTCACTTCTTTGAAATTATAAAGGATGTCTTAAGTTTTATTAAAGTTAAGGGACTTGAAGAGTTTTAAAGTATGTGATACTTGTTCCGTTTTAAACGTATAAGTCCCTTGGATAGGAAATTGTTTTTGGCTAAGGTATAAAGTGAATATAACGGCTTTATGGGAAGTTAGTTATATTTGCTTTATGGAAAGATAAATGACTTGATTTTAGTAAAAAGGCAACTTGTTTTTAAGGCATCAATTGCCTAAGGTTTTATAATAAAAGGAGTCACTTGTTTTCTAAAGGTTAAGAGACTAATTGTATTTTTGCAAGTTATGAGAATTGATTTGAAAGTATATAATACTTGGTTTCAAAAAGTAGAAGTCTCTTGGTTATAAAAGGAACGTGTTGGTCTAAACCATAAAGGGTTATAACGACTTTATGGGAAGTTGGTTATAACGGCTTTATGGAAGGTTAAGAGAATGGTTTTCTCTAATGAAGTAATCAAAGAAATAACTTGTATTAAGGAAGGGAAAATTGTTTTAAAGGTACCAATTGCTTAAGGTTTTTAATAAAGAAGTCACTTGATTTAGAAGCCGGTAATTGTATTTCTAAAAAGGTATTGTGACTTGACTTGAAAGGTGGATAGGACTTGATACTACGGTTGTTAGTATCGGGGAAGTTTTATTTGGAAAGGAGTCTTTTGAAAGAATGTCGTCACGTAGTACTTTGGCTTGATTAATTGAGAATTAGTCTAAGTGTGCCCTGATAAGTACTTTGGCTTGTTAAATGAGAATTTTTCTATTTGTGCCCTGATAAGTACTTTGGCTTGTTAAATGAGAATTATTCTATTTGTGCCCTGATAAGTACTTTGGCTTGTTAAATGAGAATTTTTCTATTTGTGCCCTGATAAGTACTTTGGCTTGTTAAATGAGAATTATTCTATTTGTGCACGATAAGTACTTTGGCTTGTTAAATGAGAATTATTCTATGTGTGCCTTGATAAGTACTTTGGCTTAGTTAATTGAGAATTAGCCTATATGTCTGGTGATAGCCTTTGAGTGCAAGTATTATGTTTTATTACGTTCTGCGACTCTCGGTTGGAGGCGCATTGTCTTGTTGTAAGTTACTTGGGCGTCTGCAAGCGGTGATGTGGGATTCCACGGGTATGCTTCCGTTATTTGGAGTACTTGGGTTAAATTCCCGGATTTTTTATAAAGGACATGGTAGTGCTTATGTATTGTTAGATGGTCGGTCGAGATAGGGTAAGAGTATAAATGAGGGGAAAACCCCCAAGACGTTATACCACTTTCTTCAGGGTAAGAGTATCAGTGAGGGGTAAACCCCCAAGATGCTATACCACCTTCTTTACCACCTTCTCCAGGGTAAGAGTATCAGTGAGGGGTAAACCCCCAAGACGCTATACCACCTGCTCCAGTGTAAGAGTATAAATGAGGGGTAACCCCCAAGACGTTATACCACCTGTTTGATTGATGTTATGGGCATGAGACCCATGTTTATATTTTACACTTATAGTTGTCGACAGTGATGTGGGATTCCACGGGCAGGAGATATATATATATGTATTGTGTATGTGTACGCCGACAGTGAGGTGGGATGCCACGGGCGCGTCACATGGTTATATTTTACACTTATAGCTGTCGGCAGTGATGGGGGATTCCACGGCCACACTTTGCTATTTTGTGTGACTTGATCGCGTCCTGGATTGGGCCGGGTAGTAAATGCGTCCCTCCATAAAAGGGTCGGATTGTGTTATGAAAGATAAGTAAGTTTTATGGTAATGAACTTAATGATTTTCCTAATCATGTACATAAGAGTGTGACTATAACTTTTATTGAAAATGGGAAAAGATAATAAGGTACGATTAAGTTCATAAGTGGTAATGACACGGCAGGATCTGGTATGTACTTTTTATACCTGTCCCTGTCATTCTTTTGTACAGTTATGATTTGTTTATTGTATGTTATATTACATTTCCATATTAAATTTTGTTATCGACCCACCGGGCTGCGTTCATGCCCGCAGGTTTTAGGTACCCAGGTTGGTGATCCTTGCTCTTAGGATCTTGGTTCAGTTTTAGAGAGAAAGCTCCATTTGCTCCGGAGGCTTAGCTCTTGGTACGGTTTTCCCTGAGGTAGTAGATTCGTGTATATTCAGGGGTATGGCGGGGCCCTGTCCCGCCATAGTTGTTATGTTAAAACTCTTAGAGGTCTGTAGTCACATATTGTGGGTCAGTTTGTAAAGGAAATGAGGCAACTGCTTCGTATGTATTTACTATCCAAGAAGGTAGCCTTATCGGCTAACCTGTTGATTTTATCTTTGATAATTTATTTTTTTTAGTTTCATATATGTTCATTGATTATCTCGATGTATACTGTAAGGGTGCCTGGTAGGGCACGATCGCGAGCAGGTCGGTCGTGACACCTTGCCTACCCTGCGGACAATCTGATAAGGCCCAATGTACCTTGGGTTGAGTTTCTCTTTCTTCCCAAACCTCATCACACCGCCATGGGTGACACTTGAGAAAACCCAATCATCGACCTCAAATTCGGATCTGACGGCGATGATCTGCGTCGACTTACATGCGACTCGGTGTCGATAACACGGATAAGCTTCACCTTATCCATCGCCTCTTGTATCAAGTGCGGTCCCACTAGCGCACCTCGCCCACGTCAAACCGACTATCGGCGATCGCACTTCCTCGTACAAGGCCTCATGGCGTCATGGATCTTGGAGTGGTAGTTGTTATTATCGCAAACTCTACTAGCGGCAAATGATCCTCGGCTACCTCTGAAATCAATAACACGGGCTCGCGACATATCGCCAGAGTGCGGATAGTGCGCTCTGCTGTCCGAATGCATGCGAGGATGGAATGCGATCTTGAGGCTCACTGAGTCCCTAATCTCTTACGGAAAGACCTCAGAAGTTAGCGTAACCGGGCTCCTGCATGCGATATGATCGAAATAGGGACCCATGCGATCTCACGATCTCTGGAAGTAAAGTCTGGCATAATCGTCGTAGAAAAAGTCGTCTGACGGGAAGAAAGTGGGCTGATTTAAATCGACTGTCGGCGATAACGGATAGAATCATGCTTCCTGCGAGTGCGAGGTAACCACGTGATAAAGTGTTATACCGTATTTCGGTATATGCGTGGGGCGTGCGTGAAAATTTGAACCTTCAAATAGGCTTGGGCGATTTCACTTTGTGCACAACACGGTTAGAGTCGTTTTTCGTGAAAGCGTTTCCACGAGTTTCGTAGGGTAAAATACGGCTATGTCATTTTTATTTTTGCGGATTTTTAGAGGCGAAACATTTTGGACCAACAAGAGGCGACACTTGTCACCTCTCGTTGGAACGTTGTGGGCGGTTGGCTTGGGCGAATTGGCCATTGTTTGGTCAAGGAGTTGGTAGGATATTTTTGGGTAGATGGATAAGGTTGCACATGGCTTGATCTTGGCCTACACTTGCATAGCACTTGGCTAGATCTTGGCCATTGGTTGGCCTTGGCTTGTACTATAAATACCCCTTTGGAAGACTTATTCATCCATTCCACAAAGTTTCTAAGTCTTGAAAGCCTTCCTCTCCACTTGTAGTGGTTCGTCCCTCCTCTCCCTTTGAGAAAGGCCTTTGGCCGAGAGCACCCTTTCCCCCCGCGGCGAGAGTCCCCACAGTGGGGTGGTAGAGGGTATACACCACTCCTTGTGGTTCTGGTAGTGGGTACCCACTGCCTAGTTGTTCTCGTATAATACCACTCTTGGTAGAAATACTCTCAAAGTATTGTTATAATGCCCAAATTACCTTAGTAGTATACCTTGTAGTATTCTAAGGTTATACTTATCTGAAAAGCCGGAAATACTATTATACTTCCGTCGGTCCAAACCGAAACCTAAGGAAATCTTCATAGTTGGTTGAAGTATTTAAGTAGAAGTTGGTTAGAACTTCTAAGGGTTGTTTGGAGGCGGATTGAAAGCGCCTGAGTAGGAGCTAAACCTTGCTCGGGATCGACATTATAACTTGGATAATTATGGGCTTATCGAGGTAATTATCTTGTCCCCTATTGTAATTGGAAATTACATGTTGTTAGACTATATAGTTGAAGTATACTATATATAGAGCGGAACATAGTATCGTGATGTCTTTTGACTTAAGCTGAATAATAAGAAACCTTTTGAAGAAAGTCTTGAATTGTAATTACATGGGTGTATTCTGATGAACTTGTGTAGCTTTTACGTGAGGTAGAATTGTGCACGTCGGATTAGGCGTATAACCCCACTGGTTGGCTTGGTAGCGGCCAGATAGAGGAGGAGATTTCTGACATTGCGGGGAGAGTCTTTGCCGAATTTTACGTAGAATGTTCTCTGAAGAGATCTAGATGTTAATAAAGCGCCTTGTGGCCTTATAGGTTGAAGTACTACGTGTGGCGCGATCTACTTGGCTTAGGAGTAGCCGGCGGTTGGAAGTACTTGGGCGTTTTGCTATTAGTCGATACTCGTCGCGAGGTATGTGAACCTCTTCCTATCTCTTCTAGCATGATATGTGTGAACTATGTAGTACGGTGAGCGTCATGTGCTAAATGTATTTGATTGGTTTAAAACATAAAGTGTTATAACGGTTTATGGGAAATTGGTTATAACGACTTTATGTTGGTAAGAAAAATACTTGTGGTTTTTAAAGGTAGCGATTTGAACTATAAGCGGCTTGTTATGTGTTAATAAAGAACTTGAAGTAATACTTGGTTTTGAAAACATAAGAGTTATACTAGCTTTATGGGAAGCTAGGTATAGCGGCTTAAGAATGTTTCTTGATTTGAAATCAGAATGTGTATCGACAAACCAACTGCAGCGTTAATAAAAGGAAATGTTTGTGATTAAGTATTATTAAAACCGAGAAACTTCCATCTACATAGAAGCTAAGATGAGACAAAATGATATTTCCTAGGTCATGCATTTCTTTGTAATAAGATTGTTATAAACAAGAATATCCTACTCACATATAAGGCTTATGTTTCTCAGATGGTTTAAAAGAGAATTATATTCTTAAATAAATAAGGCTAGGAACTACGAAACCTTTCTAAAATAAGAAACGTGAACATTTGAAATTAGGCAAACTTGGACGTTTGAAAAAGAATGTTGTTACTTGGTTTTACTAAGAGAAGTGTTTTGATTTACTTCAAAAGATAATCACTCTATTGTTATATACTACGGGTATTGTGTGACTTTTGTGAAAGTAACATATCTTTAAAGAGTTATTGTATAAAGTACTTTGGGGATAAAAACCCGATCTCGTTAATCATATAGTAGAAAGTACCTTATGTGTGAATAACTTGATTGTATTGGTTTGTGATAGCCTTGTAATACCTTCGTGTTGATTTGATAAGTAATCATATTAGGATGCTACGTGTGATAGTGATACGTGATGGTTGTGTAAAGGGTTTTCCCTTGATTGTGCTTATGTTGTTTAAGCGATAAACCGTTATGTTGGTATTATACCACTCACCGTGTTTAGGGTTAAGCCCTCCGTCTGGGGTAGACTCGAGCGATGCAGGACCGTGATTCGAGAATACCTCATGCGGGTCCGGGGGCCTATGCGAGCTACGAGAGTTCGAGTTAGTGTGCGGCCTTTATGGTCATGCGATGCATGTGGCCATGCGGTGCGAGTCGGGGCGATGCGAGAGTAGCTACCCTCGATGCGGGGTTATACCTCATGCGGGCCTATGAGATTGGCCTATCGCGGGTGCGGGAGTTCGAGGCTGAAGCGCGCACATTTGATATTGCGGCGACCGGCTTTGATCATGTGGCGATGCAAGCAGATATCATGATCTGATTTATGACCTTGTTAATGCGTGGGTGTTAGTAGTCGGCTATGCCTTCGTACTTACCTGTCTTGTTTTATTTGGACACAGTGGGACTGTTGTTCGTGTGTATTCCTTGGTGCTTTTCTATCATTGGCGCAGCGGTGAGGAAGGTATTCCACGGGCATGATTGATGTTGTGGGCGTGAGACCCGTTGTTATATTGGAGTGGTGACTTGAGGCGTGAGTCACGACTAGACATGGCCTTATTTATTGTGAATCGTAGTTTGGTTATCATACATGTCTCCGCTTTCTATAGACTACTATGATTTCATTTCTGATATCTTCATGTTTCACATACTTGGTACTGTTATCTTGACCTCGCCCGAAGTGCGTTCATCTGCGCAGTAAAGGTACGCGATCGTTGATCCTCGCTCTTAGGAGTCGCGATTGACGTTTGGAAGCTCCGTTCCTCGGAGGCTTATCTTGGTATAGTCCCTGTTGTTGTAGGTGTTTACATTCGAGGTATGGCGAACCTGTCCGTCGTTGTTATCATATCATTCGTAGAAGTGCAGTAATCTTGTTGTGGCGGGGTTTGTAAAAAGATTAAAGCTATTCGAGTTGAAAGAGTTGTTGTTTCTATATATATGCGAAAGGCAAGTTTTCCTGAGTTATTGTTTATATACATTTATTTTATGTTATTGATTTATGTTCCGTGATTTTCTCGATGTATGACTCTTTGGGTGCGGGGTAAGGCACGATCACGGGCAGGTTGGTCGTGACAAAAGTGGTATCAGGCGATTAATCCTCGGATAGTGTCTGAGCCGTATCGATGAAGTCTTGATTATCGGTGTGTTGTGCACCACATCAATAATCGAGGAGGCTATAGGATATTTAGGATTGGTTTCTACTCTTCTCACTCGAGATCGTGCCTTAGAGGCGTGTTGTAAGTTGGACCTCTAACGTATTTCTTTCCACTACCGTTATGCCTCGCGTAGGCAAACCCGGGCCGGGAGGCAAGGCGTGAGGAGGCTGCGAGTAAATCTGAGAGGGTTACGTGGGCACGAGACCCAATCATCACCAGGGTGGTGCTTCATTCGGGAGTTTTGCGGCGTCACTAGCCCCACAGAGTTTAGCACGGCGGCGATTCCTCTGCGGCCATGATATATGAACCTTGATTCCACGGCGGGCGAGAATATAGATTGCAAAAAGCGACCTGTTACTAGATATGGATTTGGCTACGGAGAGTGTACCGATGTACGCGAGTCTTGATGACTATCTAAGAGAGGTTGTGCAGTAATTCTTGATTAGGCTTGAGCATGGCACGTATGCGGGCTTATGCGCGTGGCGAGAAAGCGTAGAGATCGGCGGGTTAACGAAGGGCGGCGAGAGAGGGCGAGCGGCAAGGTCCTTTAGTAACTTTTGGCGAGTCGCCTCGCGTGAATAGATTATGCACATCCACGGTGCGAAAGGTCCTCGCGAGTTCGGGGCGTTCGGGGTATGCGAGAGTTGGTCGAGCTCGAGCTTCCGATTCACGGCTACATGTAGGTTCGGCCCGGATTGATTTTCCCCGGTATTCACGGTGTGAGGCGTCATCGGGAATGTCATCTTTAGTTAGTACTTGTTTTACCTACGGCCGTCGAGTGCGATGTCGAAAGAGTGTCCTTGTAGGAGGACTTAGCCTTGAGATCGATGGGTAGTCGTCACATTCCTTAGCTATGCGCCTACAGGCGAGTTTGATTAGACGACTTAAGGAGTGGAGCGATGAATCTGAGTTTATCCTTAACCCTCTAGAGATTAGTAGCGTATGATGAGATGAGTATATCTTAAGTCTTTGTGTTACGATAGCGAGTGTATATTGTGATTAGAAATCTTGGTTAGTTAACCAAGTAAGATTTGGGGGATAGAGAAAGTGTGAGCCTTAGAGTGTTATTCGTGGAGACCTTAGAGGTAAGGACATCTCGAGTAAAGGTGTAGTGTTCATGTTTGACCACTTATAGGAGTGCATTATGCACGTGAGTTATGTTTGAGGATAAGTCACGAGTAGTGTGGAATGAAAGAGGGTAGTTGAGCTAAGAAGACCGCTGGGTTTTCGTAGCGTGATTAGTGAGTTTTCCTTGGGAGCTAGCGTTTTGCGCGTTCTTGGGTCGGGTTGAGGCCACGTTGCGGGTCAAGCGCGGCATTTTTGGTGGTAAGTCAGTTGTGATGGTTCCGCCTTGTGGTAGGATCACGAGGTGTTTGGCAAGTTCGATTAACAGTCTGAGTTCGTGGATCGTTCGACGATGGTCGGGCGATGGGGCAGCCCATCGTGTTCTTGATCGGGACCGTTCACTCGGCGATGTTGATTTATCGAGAAAGGTTGTAAGGCTGCGGGGTGCCTACCCTCACCTTATGTCGATGATGGCGCCGAGTTGTGGCTATTTCGTTTTCTAAAAGTTTTACCAGCGGGGTTAGGAACTCGGTGAGTCTCGAATCGCATTCGCCCTCGGGCGATATGTAGATTCGAGGGTAGTTGTGGGGATTGTCGTCTCTGTGGAGAGTGCTTAAGCTACCATTTCGGTGTTCGGATGTCGCCTTATGAAGCCTTGTAGGGGCGGAAGTGTAAGTCGCGGTCGATTGGTTCGATGTTGGCAAGATTGGATAGTCGGTTCGAGCTTGTTCCGGTGTGGATAGGGTAAAGCTTGTCTAGAAGAGGTTACGGCGGCTCGGAGAAATCGTGCGGATAATCGGCGCTTAGAGTTGAGTTGACGGTCGGTCTTCTTGAAAGTACCACGGGTTGGGTATGACGAGTTTTGGAAAATAGAGGAACTTAGCGAGTTACTTTGGCCCTTTGAGTTCATGTGAAGAATAGGCGGGTTGCCTATATGTTAGCTTTTGTCGTTCGACTTAGGAGGCAATACGTCCGGTCTTTCGTATTGTTATGTTCGGGAAAGTATCGGAGATCCATCAGTGTTCCATTAATGATGACCACGTTAGAGATAGTAACCCGAGAATTTTGGAAGCGGGCGATGCTCGAAATGTGGGAAGAGTTCGAGTATACGACAGCCTCAGGGATCGCATGCAGCCCGGTACCATTTGTTGGGTCGCCGGAGTGACACTAGAAACTCGCGGCAAAGTGACAAAAGTGGTATCATTTCTTTTGTAAAGAGAAGGTGCGAAGGGAGTATGTTTTAGACCCCGGAGAGAGGTGGTTGTGGTGATGTTAGAGGTGATTCCTCGTGGACTTGGATGTAAGAATTTGCGCAGATGTTTCTGTGGCCAGGTGTGGCAGGATCGTCCTCGTAAGTATAGTAGTGAAGACTATACTGACGCGCGTTTGTTTCGAGACTTAGAAAGAACATTCGGGACGAATGTTTCTAAGGAGGGGAGAATGTTATACCCCGTATTTCGGTATATGCGTGGGGCGTGCGTAGAAAATTTGAACCTTCAAATAGGCTTGGGCGATTTCACTTTGTGCACAACACGGTTAGAGTCGTTTTCGGCGAAGCGTTTCCACGAGTTTCGTAGGGTAAAATACGGCTATGTCATTTTTATTTTTTGCGGATTTTTCCGAGAGACGAAACATTTTGGACCAACAAGAGGGCGACACTTGTCACCCTCTCATTGGAACGTTGTGGGCGGTTGGCTTGGACGAATTGGCCATTGTTTGGTCAAGGAGTTGGTAGGATATTTTTGGGTAGATGGATAAGGTTGCACATGGCTTGATCTTGGCCCTACACTTGCATAGAACTTGGCTAGATCTTGGCCATTGGTTGGCCTTGGCTTGTACTATAAATACCCCCCCCCCCCCTTTGGAAGACTTATTCATCCATTCCACAAAGTTTCTAAGTCATGAAAGCCTTCCCCTCTCCCTTGTAGTGGTTCGTCCCTCCCCTCTCCCTTTGAGAAAGGCCTTTGGCCGAGAGCACCCTTTCCCCTGGCGAGAGTCCCCAGTGGGAGTAGAGAGGTATACACCACTCCTTGTGGTGCTAGCAGTGGGTACCCACAGCCTAGTTGTTCTCGTATAATACCCTCTTGGTAGAAATACTCTCAAAGTATTGTTATAATGCCCAAATTACCTTAGTAGTATACCTTGTAGTATTCTAAGGTTATACTTATCTGAAAAGCCGAAATACTATTATACTTCCCGTCAGTCACCAAACCGAAACCCTAAGGAAATCTTCATAGTTGGTTGAAGTATTTAAGTAGAAGTTGGTTAGAACTTCTAAGGGTTGTTTGGAGCGGATTGAAGCGCACGGAGTAGGAGCTAAACCTTGCTCAGGATCGACATTATAACTTGGATAATTATGGGCTTATCGAGGTAATTATCTTGTCCCCCTATTGTAATTGGAAATTACATGTTGTTAGACTATATAGTTGAAGTATACTATATATAGAGCGGGCGTAGTATCGCCAATGTCTTTTGACTTAAGCTGAATAATAAGAAACCTTTTGAAGAAGAGTCTTGAATGTAATTACATGGGTGTATTACTGAGACTTGTGTAGCTTTTACGTGAGGTAGAATTGTACGTCCGGATTAGGCGTATAATCCTCCCCACGGTTGGCTTGGTAGGCGGCCGATAGAGAGAAGATTAACGTTGTTGCGGGGAGAGTCTTTGCGAATTTTACGTAGAATGTTCTACGAAGAGATCTAGATGTTAATAAGCTCCTTGTGGCCTTATAGGTTGAAGTACTACGTGTGGCGCGATCTACTTGGCTTAAGGAGTAGCGGCGGTTGGAAGTACTTGGAGCGTTTTGCTATTAGTCGATACTCGCGAGGTATGTGAACCTCTTCCTATCTCTTCTAGCATGATATGTGTGAACTATGTAGTACGGTGAGCGTCACGTGTGCTAAATGTATTTGATTGGTTTAAAACATAAAGTGTTATAACGGTATGCGACCCGTTAGGGGCGTTCATCGTGCCTTATCGGGCACCCTAGTGATACAATCATCGAGAAAACCAGCGGAAAATAAAACTTTAAACAAGAAACAAGATATATGAACATAAAAGCAGGCCAACGGTTACCTTCCAATAACATAAATAAATACAACTCTTTCAAAGCGAGCAGTTTAATCCTTTTTACAAACCCGCCCACACTTGTGATCTACGGACCTCTAAGATTTACAACAACTATGACGGGGCGGGGCCCGCCATACCACGAATGTACAAGAACCTACAACTCGGGGAACACATGCAAAAGATAAGCCTCGGAGAAGCGGAGCTTCCCAAAAGCTGAATCGAGATCCTAGGCGAGGATCCACGGCCGATGTACCTACACTGCGGCATGACGCGGCCCGAAGGAAGTCGATAACAGTACCAAGTATGTGAAACTGTAAAATACTGTAAATGAAATCATACTAGTCTATATAAAGCAGGAGACATGTATGATAACCAAACTACAGTTCACAACATAAAAGCGATCATGTCGATCGAGGACTCACGCCTCAAGTCATCACTCAAATATAACTATGGGTCTCACGCCCACAACATCAATCATGTTCGCATCACGGCGCATGCCCGGAATTGCGCCGGTGTAGACATGTCCATGATGCAACAATAATACCAATGCCCGTAGCCACATGCCCCGGAATTCTACCTCGGTGTGAACCGTCCATGTGGCATTAATAACAATATATCGGGTAATCAACCCTGCCGCATGGCCACATGCCCCCGGAATTCTACCTCGGTGTAGACATGTCCATGTAACCACAATAACAAGACAGCAATCAAAATGGAAACATACCCGTGGAATTCTCCGTCACTGCCAGCACATCCAAGTAAGTTCTCAACAAGTCAACCTCCATCGAGACGCGGTATCTGAAATACAACACTTGTACAACAAGGGCTATCATCACAAGCATAGGCAAGTTTCACACAACTCAAAGTACTTTCACATAAGTCACACAATACAGTAGTATAAAAATCGTGACTATCTTTTTAAGTAAACAAGACACTTCCCTTTTGTAAAATCAAGTAACAACATTATTTTCCAAACGTTCAAGTTTGCCTAATTTCAAATGCTCAAGTCACTTATTTTGGAAAGGTTTCATAACTCATAGTCTTAATCTCTTTTAAAACAATTGAGTAACATATGTCATATATGTGAGTAGTTTATTCTTGTTTATAACGATCTTATTACGTGACCATGATCTAGAAAATGTAATATCATTTTGTCTCATCTTAGCTTCTATGCGGATGGAGGTTTCTCTTGGTTTTAATACAACACATCATTATTCAATACATTTTCCTTTATTAACGTTGCGTTGGTGCAGCCGATACACATTCGATTCGAAATCGGTAAAACATTATCCCTTTTAAAACCAAGTACTCATTACTCACGAATGAGGTTTACGTTATACCGTATTTCGGAGTATATGCGTGAGGCGTCGTATACAATTTGAGCCTTAAAGTTGGCTAGTTTGAAATTTGTACACAACACCCGAAAGAGTCGTTTTTCGAAAGCGTTTCCACTTTCGAAGGGAAAATTCGGCTATGTCATTAATAATTTTTGCGGATTTTTCAGAGGCGAAACATTTTGGACCAACGGGAGGGTGACATGTGTCACCTCACATTGGAAAGAGGTTGGGCGGCAATTGGCTAAGTCTTGCACGTTTTTGGTGTGAAATTTTGGTCAAGGGTTAGGTAGGATATTTTTGTGTAGATGGATAAGGTAGCACATGGCTAAATCTTGGCCTTACACTTGCTATGCACTTGTCTTCATCTTGGCCATTGGTTGGCCTTCACTTGACCTATAAATACCCTCTAAGTGATGAACTTTCTTCATCAAAAATTGAGCAATCTTTCTAAGTCTCAAACCCTCCTCTCCCTCTTGTGATCTCGTCCACACCACACCTCCCCTCTTGAAGGCCCCTTGGCGAAACCCACCCTCCCTTGAGAGGCTTGGCGTGGGTACATACCCCTAGCCTAGTTGTCTCGTATAAATACCCCTTGCTGTGGTATAGAAATACTCTCCTAGTATTGTTGTTATGTCCAAATACCTTGGCCCAAATACCTTGTAGTATTCCCAAAGTTACACTTGTACAAAAGCCCAAAATACTATTATACTTCCTCGATCACAAAACGAAACCCTAAGTAAATCTTCACCGTAGTTGAAGTTATAAGTAGAAGTTGGTTAGAACTTCTAAGGGTTGGTTGGAGGCGGGTCGGAGCGCCGCAGATGGAGCTAAACCTTGCTCAGGATCGACATTTAAACTCGGATAATTTTGGGCTTATCGAGGTAAACACTCTTGACCTTCTATTGTAATTGGAAATTACATGTTGTTGGAATATATAGTTGAGGTATACTATATATAGAACTGAACATTATAATTGTGCGGCAATGTCTTTTGACTTAAGCCTGAATAATACTTACGGCAATGTCTTGCGACTTAAGCTGAATTTAAAGAAGAGAATCTGTAATTACATAGGGTGTATCAGATGAGACTTGTGTAGCATTCTTGTGTAATAGAATTTGTACACGTTCGGTTAGACATATTAACCCCTGGTTGGCTTGGTAGCGGCCTCGATGGAGGAGGAGATTTCTGTTGTTGCGGGGAGAGTCTTTGCGAATTTTACGTAGAATATTCTACGTCGGGATCTAAAAGATATTAATAGGCGCTTTGTGGCCTCTATAGGTTGTAGTACTACGTGTGGGTGATCTGCTTGGTGAGAGTGTAGCGTGACGGTTTGGGTACTTGGAGCGTTTGCTATTAGTCGATACTCGTCGCGAGGTATGTGAACCTCTTCCTATCTGTTCTAGCATGATATGTGTATAACTATGTAGTACGGTAGGCGTCACAGTGTTAAATGTATTTGATTGCCTTTAAACATAAAGTGTTATAACAACTCTATGTAAATGAGAAATGCTTTGTGATTTTTAAAAGATAAGCGATTTGACCTATAACCGACTTGATGTAAAAGAACCTTGAAGTATTCTAAGAGATTAAGAAACCTTTTTGGAAGAAGTGTATACTTGGTTTGAAAACATAAAAGTTATACCACTTTATGAAAAGTTAGGTGTAGCTTAAGAGAGATAAAAGAATGGTTTAATGGTTTAGAAGTTAAGAGACTTGACTTAATATGGATGTTTGTGTGAAACCTCATTCGTGAGTAATGAGTACTTGGTTTTGGAAGGAATAATGTTTCTTGATTTGGAAATCGAATGTGTATCGACAAACCACTGCGGCGTTAATAAAGGGAAATGTATTGAATAATTAAGTATTATTAAAACCGGTAGAAACCTCCATGCATAGAAGCTAAGATGAGACAAAATGATATTACATTTTCTAGATCATGGTGCTTAATAAGATTGATTATGAACAAGAATAACCTACTTTATGACATATGTTACTCAATTGTTTTAAAAGAGATTAAGACATTGAACTATGAAACTTTTAAAAGAGACTTGCGTAATTAAAATTAGGCAAGCTGGAACCTTAGGGAAAAGAAAGGCATTGTGTTGTCTTAAAATGGTTTAAAGCATAAGGTGTTATAACGACTTTATGGGAAGTTGGTTATAATGACCTTATGAAAACAAAAGAAAGGTTTTATCATTGGTTTTAACGTGGTAACTTGACTTTATTAAAAAAGAAAGTATGGAAGTTGGTTTGGTTTACTTAAAGGATGTAAGTCACTCTATTTTATACTACGGGTATCGGGTGACTTTTATACACAGCATGAATCTCTTAAAAGGAATTTAACGCGTAGTACTTTAGGGTTAAAACCGGACCTTGGCATAAAAATGAAAGTACTTTGAGTTGTGGTGAAACCTGCCTATGCTTGTGGTTGTGAAACTTGCCTATGTTTGTTGTTGTGAAACTTGCCTATGCTTGTTGTGATAGCCTTTGTTGTGCAAGAATTGTGTTTCTATACTACAGCGTCTCTCGATGGAGGATCGGTTGACTTGTTGAGAACTTACTTGGATGTGACCGCGGTGGCGGATAAATTCCGCAGTGCGTTCTGTTGATAGTGTTACTTTTGTTAAATCACTTTGGACATCTCGACACGATCGTGGCGCGCGGGTATGCTTCCACTTTGATTACCGCCTTGTTGCTTATTGTTTCCTTTTGGACATCTCGACACGCGATCGTGCGCGCGGGTATGCTTCCATTTGGAATGCTGTCTTATTGTTTCCCTTTGGACATACTGACACGATGCGTAGCGCACGGGTATGCTTCCATTCGGAATGCTGTCTTATTGTTTCCCTCTGGACCTACTGACACGATGCGTAGCGCACGGGTATGCTTCCATTTGGAATGTTGTCTTATTTGTTCCCTTTGGACATACTGACACGATGCGTAGCGCACGGGTATGCTCCCATTTGGATTGCTATCTTGTTGTTATCATATCATAGACTGCCGGCGGTGAGGAAGGTACTCCACGGGCAGGATTGATGTTGTGGGCGTGAGACCCTGAATTGATATAACTGTTATGTGTATGTACTGTAGTTTGGTTATCATACCTGTCTCCTGCTTTTATAGACTATTATGATTTGATTCTGATATTTCTGATTTCACATACTTAGTACTGTTGTCGACCTCCTTCGGGGCTGCGTTCATCTGCGGTAGGAGTACTTCGGATGTCGATCCCCGAGTTTAGGATCTCATTTCAGCGTTTTGGGAATCTCCGTTCCTTAGGAGGCTTATCTGTTGGTATGTTACACTGAGTCTGTAGGTTCTTGTACATTCGTGGGTATGGCGGGGCCTGTCCGTCATAGTTGTTGTATAAATTCTTAGAAGTGCAGCCTTTGTGTGGGCAGGTTTTTTAAAAGGATAACTGTTCGGGTATTTATGTATATATATGATGAAGGCAAGCTGTTTTGGTTGCTTTGTTTATTTATTTTGTCTCTAAATTCATGTTCATGTTTTTATTTCC
Organism: Przewalskia tangutica; assembly: GCA_029844215.1. NCBI lineage: Eukaryota > Viridiplantae > Streptophyta > Magnoliopsida > Solanales > Solanaceae > Przewalskia > Przewalskia tangutica. Next base: position 52,905,768 of record CM056718.1, read on the forward strand.
GCTGATTTTCTCGATGTTGTATCACTAGGGTGCGGGGTAAGGCACGATCACGGGCCGAGGTTGGTCGTGACAAAAGTGGTATCGAGCGATTAGTCCTCGGAAAGTGTCTGAGACCGTGTCTAGTAGAGTCTTGATTATCGGTGTGTTGTGCACCACATCTATAATCGAGAGGCTATAGGACATTTAGGATTGGTTTCCATTCTTCTCATTACGAGATCGTGCCTTAGAGCGTGTGATGAGTTGAACCCCTCGGCGTATTCCTTTCCTTTACGATTATGCCTCGCGCAAGGCAACCGGGCGAGAAGGCAAAGCGGCGTGAAGGAAGATACGAGTAAGCGGCGGCGGTCTACAGAGACCACGATGCACGAGCCTCGATCCTACAGTAGGCGAGATGAATAGGTTACAAGGAGATGGCGATTAATGGCGAGGTTGTGGCGAACTTGAGATAAATTGCCGGCCGCAGCGATTCGATCCCGATGCACCGTAGTTCACCCCGGCGAGCGGTTTGAGATTACGGGATTTTACGAGTGTAACGCGAGTTTTATGGGTCGAGGCACGAGGATGATCGCGAGGAGTTCATCCGGCGATTCTGCGGATCGTAGAGTGATCAAGGCATCGGAGACCGAGTCGGTGGTCCTAAGTTCACATCGGTGCGTGATACCGCGATCGGGGTTTGATCGTGGGAGCTGTCGGGAGAGCATGCACTTCCGGCTTTATGGGGCGAGTTCTCGAGGCCTTTCTTGCACATTTCTTGCCTCCACGGATGAGGAGGGCTCGGTAACAGATTTTTGGGGTTGCGGCGAGCAGGCGTGCGGTTGGGAGTACAATGTGAGTTCGACTCATTGGCGATGCGTCCCGCATTAGTAGCTAGTATGGAGGATCGAGTGCCGATATGTTACAGGGCTCGATGATTACCTAGCGAGAGTTGTTGGTGTAGCTCTTGGTAGGGCATGGACATTGCCGCATGCGAGCTTATGCACTTGGAGGTGAGGCGGAGAAATCGGCGGAATAACCAAGGTCGGCGAGAAGAGGGCGAGCAGCGAGGGTCCTTTGGTGACTTTCGAGGCGGACCGCCTCAGCAACAGACCAGTTATGCGCCTCCGCCCGATCTGAGTGGTCCTCCACAATCTTGAGCACCCAGTATTCGAGGCGGTCGGGGCTCCAGGTTCAGATTTTCGAGAAGCGAGGTTTTAGCGGTGAAGCCACCTACCTCGTTGTGACCTGTGGTAGACTCCACGGTGGGAGTGTCGTGCTAGTCAGGAGTTTGTTTTACATGCGGCCAGCGAGGCCATTTGGGAGAAATTGTCCGACCGGGGTAGCGTTGGTAGGATAGCACGGACTACGGGATCGGTTGCGGGTTCTTCACCTCCCATAGTCGAGCGGGATGTTCATACACGGCGGGCCACGGTAGAGGTCGCGGTGGAAGTTCCCGATTTTAGCGGTCCTCAGATCGCCTATTTTTGGTATATCCTTAACCTACAGAGTTTTGTATGTATTGATGATGTGATGATGTGTTTAGTGTTATGTTGGATAGCGTTATGCTAAAGCGTGATGTAGAACTGGTTGTGAAGGGTAAGCTTGAGGTGAAAATGATGAACCTTAGAATATTCTGATTGAGACCTTAGATGTAAGGCCGTCTTGAGTACAGTTTTGCAAGTGATCCTTGTCGGAGTGCATTTTATGCCTAGAACGTTTTGTGTGATAAAATCACAGGTAGTGTGTAATGGAAGTGGTAGCTTTCATGACTGTATAAATAAGATTGTTCGGATCGGGAACAAGGCGTGATGCGTAAGTGGGTCGGGTTGGGGCCATGTTGAGGCCAACCGCGGCGGTTTCAAAGTGGGGTCACTGGGTGGTCCCGCCAGTGGTAGGGTCACGAGGCGCTAGGCTCGTGATTAGATAATCATCGTATGAGTTCGTGGATATGTTCGACGAAGCGGATCGTGAAGGCAGTGAAGCTAGTAAGATGACCAAGTTTGGAGGTTGTGACTCCAAAGTATTGGGAAGCTGGCGATGGTGAAGTGTGATGCGTATACTAGAAGAGTTCAAGTGTCAGAAAGGGCACGGCGAGTAAGGAAGGAAGAAGCGTGTGATATTTCGTGGCGGTGTGGCGTTGGCAACTTGTTAGAAGAACCGTTATACGTTAGAGAAGGAACATTCGGACGAATGTTTCTAAGGAGGGAGAATGTTATACCCGTATTTCCGGTATATGCGTGAGGGCGTACGTATACAATTTGAGCCTTAAAGTTGGCTAGTTTCGAAATTTGTACACAACACCCGAAAGGAGTCGTTTTTCGACGAAACGTTTCCACAGCTTTCGAAGGGAAAATTCCGGCTATGTCATTAATAATTTTTGCGGATTTTTCCGAGAGACGAAACATTTTGGACCAACGGGAGGGTGACATGTGTCACCCTCACATTGGAAGAGGTTGGACGGCAATTGGCTAAGTCTTGCACGTTTTTGGTGTGAAATTTTGGTCAAGGGTTAGGTAGGATATTTTTGTGTAGATGGATAAGGTAGCACATGGCTAAATCTTGGCCTTACACTTGCTATGCACTTGTCTTCATCTTGGCCATTGGTTGGCCTTCACTTGACCTATAAATACCCCTCTAAGTGATGAACTTTCTTCATCCAAAAATTGAGCAATCTTTCTAAGTCTCAAACCCTCCCTCTCCCTCTTGTGATCTCGTCCACCACACACCCCTCCCCCTCTTGAAGGCCTCTTGGCCGAAACCCACCCCCTCCCCCTTGTAGAGGCTTGGCCGTGGGGTACATACCCCCCCCCTAGCCTAGTTGTCTCGTATAAATACCCCTTGCTGTGGTATAGAAATACTCTCCTAGTATTGTTGTTATGTCCAAATACCTTGGCCCAAATACCTTGTAGTATTCCCAAAGTTACACTTGTACAAAAGCCAGAAAATACTATTATACTTCCTCGATCCACAAAAACGAAACCTAAGTAAATCTTCACCCGTAGTTGAAGTTATAAGTAGAAGTTGGTTAGAACTTCTAAGGGTTGGTTGGAGCGGGTCGGAGCGCACGGAGTAGGAGCTAAACCTTGCTCAGGATCGACATTTAAACTCGGATAATTTTGGGCTTATCGAGGTAAACACTCTTGACCTTCTATTGTAATTGGAAATTACATGTTGTTGGAATATATAGTTGAGGTATACTATATATAGAACTGAACATTATAATTGTGCGGCAATGTCTTTGACTTAAGCCTGAATAATACTTACGGCAATGTCTTGCGACTTAAGCCTGAATTTAAAGAAGAGAACTGAACTGTAATTACATAGGACTGTATTACAGTAGACTTGTGTAGCATTACTGTGTAATAGAATTTGTACACGTCCGGTTAGACGTGTTAACCCCCCCCCTGGTTGGCTTGGTAGCCGGCCTCGATAGAGGAGGAGATTTACGCTGTTGTTGCGGGAGAATCTTTGCCGAATTTTCTGTAGAATATTCTACGTCGGGATCTAAAAGATATTAATAGGCGCTTTGTGGCCTCTATAGGTTGTAGTACTACGTGTGGAGTGATCTGCTTGACTGAGAGTGTAGCAGACGGTTTGGGGTACTTGGAGCGTTTTGCTATTAGTCGATACTCGTCGCGAGGTATGTGAACCTCTTCCTATCTGTTCTAGCATGATATGTGTATAACTATGTAGTACGGTAGACGTACAGGTGTTAAATGTATTTGATTGCCTTTAAACATAAAGTGTTATAACAACTCTATGTAAATGAGAAATGCTTTGTGATTTTTAAAAGATAACTGATTTGACTTATAACCGACTTGATGTAAAAGAACCTTGAAGTATTCTAAGAGATTAAGAAACCTTTTTGGAAGAAGTGTATACTTGGTTTGAAAACATAAAAGTTATACCAGCTTTATGAAAAGTTAGGTGTAACGCCTTAAGAGAGATAAAAAGAATGGTTTAATGGTTTAGAAGTTAAGAGACTTGACTTAATATGGATGTTTGTGTGAAACCTCATTCGTGAGTAATGAGTACTTGGTTTTTGGAAGGAATAATGTTTCTTGATTTGGAAATCGAATGTGTATCGACAAACCACTGCAGCGTTAATAAAGGGAAATGTATTGAATAATTAAGTATTATTAAAACCAGTAGAAACCTCCATCTGCATAGAAGCTAAGATGAGACAAAATGATATTACATTTTCTAGATCATGGCTGCTTAATAAGATTGATTATGAACAAGAATAACCTACTTTATGGCATATGTTACTCAATTGTTTTAAAAGAGATTAAGACATTGAACTATGAAACTTTTAAAAAGAGACTTGCGTAATTAAAATTAGGCAAACTGGAACCTTAGGGAAAAGAAAGGCATTGTGTTGTCTTAAAATGGTTTAAAGCATAAGGTGTTATAACAGCTTTATGGGAAGTTGGTTATAATGACCTTATGAAAACAAAAGAAAGGTTTTATCATTGGTTTTAACGTGGTAACTTGACTTTAAAAAAAGAAAGTATGGAAGTTGTTTTGGTTTACTTAAAAGATGTAAGTCACTCTATTTTATACTACGGTATCGGGTGACTTTTATACAAAGAATGAATCTCTTAAAAGGAATTTACGCGCGTAGTACTTTAGGGTTAAAACCGGACCTTGGCATAAAAATGAAAGTACTTTGAGTTGTGGTGAAACACGCCTATGCTTGTGGTTGTGAAACTTGCCTATGCTTGTTGTTGTGAAACTTGCCTATGCTTGTTGTGATAGCCTTTGTTGTGCAAGAATTGTGTTTCTATACTCTGGCGTCTCGATGGAGGATCGGTTGACTTGTTGAGAACTTACTTGGGCGTGGCCGGCGGTGGCGGATAAATTCCGCAGTGCGTTCTGTTGATAGTGTTACTTTTGTTAAATCACTTTGGACATATCGACACGATCGTGGCGCGCGGGTATGCTTCCACTTTGATTACCGCCTTGTTGCTTATTGTTTCCCTTTGGACATCTCGACACGATCGTAGCGCTGCGGGTATGCTTCCATTTGGAATCTTTGTCTTATTGTTTCCCTTTGGACATCACGACACGATGCGTAGCGCTGCGAGTATGCTTCCATTTGGAATGTTGTCTTATTGTTTCCCTTTGGACCTCGACACGATCGTAGCGCACGGGTATTCTTCCATTTTGAATGTTGTCTTATTTTTTCCCTTTGGACATCACGACACGATGTGTAGCGCGCAGGTATGCTCCCATTTGGATTGCTATCTTGTTGTTATCATATCATAGGCTGGCGGTGAGGAAGGTACTCACGGCGAGGATTGATGTTGTGGGCGTGAGACCACGAATTGATATAAGCATTATGTGTATGTCTTGTAGTTTGGTTATCATACTGTCTCACCTTTTATAGACTATTATGATTTGATTCTGATATTTCTGATTTCACATACTTAGTACTGTTATCGACCTCCTTCGGGGCTGCGTTCATCTGCGGTAGAGTACATCATTTGTCGATCCCGCGTTTAGGATCTCATTTCGCGTTTTGGGAAGCTCCGTTCCTTGGAGGCTTATCTGTTGGTATGTTACCACAGTGCAGGTTCTTGTACATTCGGTATGGCGGGCCTGTCCGTCATAGTTGTTGTATAAATTCTTAAGTGCAGCCTTTGTGTGGGCAGGGTTTGTAAAAAGGATAACTGTTCGGGTATTTATGTATATATATGATGAAGGCAACTGTTTTGGTTGGCCTGTTTATTTATTTTGTCTCTAAATTCATGTTCATGTTTTTATTTCCGCTGATTTTCTCTGATGTTGTATCACTAGGGTGCCCGGGGTAAGGCACCAGTCACGGGCCCGGGTTCGGGTCGTGACAGTTTCACACAACATCCATATTAAAACAAATAAGTTAAGTCTCTTAACTTCTAACATCAGTAAACCATTTTCTTACCTACATAAAGCTATTATAACCAACTTCCCATAAAGCCGTTATAACACTTTATGTTTAAACCAAACAAATACACTTAGCACCTGTACGTCCACCGTACTACATAGTTACCCACATATCATGCTAGAATAGATAGGAAGAGGTTCACATACCTCGCGGCGAGTATCGACAATAAGCAAAATGCTCCAAGTACTACAACCTTGCTAGCCCTTTCCACTCCTCAAGTAGAATACGCTACTCTTAGTACTTTCACCTAAAAAGGTCACAAACGTCTATTAACTTCAAAACACAAGTTTCTATCTTTCTCTGAGAAAATTGGCACCTCCCCCTCCCCATGCGGCGTAAATCTCCTCTCTATCGAGGCGGCTACCAAGCCAACCGTGGGGTTTACGTCTAACAGGACGTGTACCATTCTACTACACAACAATGCTACACAAGTCTCATGTCTGATCTATGTAATTACTGATTGATTCTCTTCTTTAAATTCAGCTTAAGTCAAAAGACATTGCCGCACAAATAATGTTCATTCTATATATAGTATACCTCAACTATATATTCCTACTACATGTAATCTCCAATTACAATAAGGGACAAGAATATTTACCTCGACAAGCCCAAAATTATCCAAGTTATAATGTCGATCTGAGCAAGGTTTAGCTCGCTCCGTGCGCTCCAAACCACTCCAAACAACCCTTAGAAGTTCTAACCAACCTACTCAAATACTTCAACCAACTGAAGATTTCCTTAGGGTTTCGGTTTGAGACTAAAAGGACAAAGGTAGTATTTAGGGCTCTCCGTATAGAGGTAACTTTTGAAATACTACTAGGTAAAGGCTAAGGTATTTTGGGCATTATACCAATACTAGGAGAGTATTTCTATACCACCAAAGGGGGGTATTATACGAAAACAACTAGGCTAGGGGGGGGGGGTTACCCCACGGCTAGCACCACAAAGGGGAGGAGGCTCTCGGCCACAAGGCCACTCGAGGGGAGGGGAAGGCTTAGGGGCGAGAACACTCGAGAGGAGGAGAGTTTTCAAGGCTAAGACAAAGTGAGGAGTGGATGAATAAGTTCATCACTAAGGGGGTATTTATAGCACAAGCCAAGGCAATCAATGGCCAAGATCATGCCAAGTGCAAGGCAAGTGTAGGGCAAGATCAAGCCAAGTGTACCCTAACCCTACTCCACAAAACATGCCACAAAACAATGCACCAAACAAGGCCAAAACAAGGCACAAAATAAGGGAGGAAGGCGTCCCCACTGCCCAAGCCGTCACAGGGTGACAAGTGTCACCTCGTTGGCCCAAAAATGTTCGTCGCTCGGAAAAATCCGCAAAAATACAAAGCGACATAGCGAATTTTCCTCGCAAAGTTATGTAAAGCGTTTAGTCAAAACGACTCTAGCAGGGTGTTGTGCACAAATGTCATTCGGCCAAGCCACCTGGCGGGGTGACACGTGTCACCCTCTGTATCCTCATAAAGCGTCTTAGAAAAATATCCACAATGGCCAAAATCTAGAAAACAAAGTCATTTCAAAGCAGTAAATTTCTCCGTGGGCCCACGTGACCATTTCAGAAAATAAAATCTCAAAATTCTAATATAATCTAAGAAGCCCAAATTCCAAATCTGGGAACCCAATTCCCTTCAACGAACATTTTCCTTACAAAACCGGAAACTTTTTCCGTGGAAGAATCACTCTTTCTTCCTTTCCAATTTTTCATCGTGCTCTGTCGTGCGTCCTCGCATACATACCACGAGAATACGGGTATAACATTCTCCTCGCCAGAAACATTCGTCCGAATGTTCCTTCTCAAGCGGATATCGATGAAGTTCCTCTAACAAGTTGTCAACGCCACGGCAGCGCGAAATAACACGTTCTCTTCCTTCCTTACTCGTCGTGCCTCTCGAACACTTGAACTCTCCCAAGACGTACCATACTTCAATCATTACTTAGTTCCCAAAATCTGCGAGTCACTACCTCGAACTTGGTCATTTTACTAACCTCAAACTTCCTTAAGGCCATTCCCGGCCTTTACGAACCGCTTCTGGTCGAACGCGTCCACGAACTCATACGATGATCACACAAACTTGGGCCTAGCATCCTCGTGACCCTACCACCTGGCGGGACCACCCAGAACTGACCCCACCTTAATCCGAGCTACGAGTTGACCCGTATCACGTCCTCAACCCGACCCACAATCGCGTCACGCCCTTGTTCCCTGACACGGAACAATCCAGCTAAATCACATCATGAAAGCTACCACTTCCATCTCACATTACCCATGGACTGATCACTCATATAAAACCCACGAATACTACGCACTCTGATAAAGGTCAAACATAAAACGAATCTTTTACTCAAGACGACCTTACCTCTAAGGTCTCAATCGTGACAGTCTAGGGTTCACACTTACCATGCCCCCATACTTATCCTCCCAACTAAGCATGTTTTCTAACTCACAATTAACACAACGCCATTTGTACATAGCACATAATAATGAGACCATCATAACAAGCATACCAAAACTCTAGAGGGTTAAGGATATACCTAAAGCTACCACTCCACTCTAATCATAGGCACGCCTGCGGTGCATGCGTATGAAAGCGATGAACCAGCGATCCGGTGGTGAGTCGTAACATCCGTGCTACCGCCAGTCGGACAGTTCCTCGCAAAATGGCCTGGCCGCCAAAAATAACAAGCTCCTCGGCACCACGACACTCCCGAAATGCGGTCTACCACATCGACCACACGAGGTAGGGGTGACCGCATCCGCCAACACCTTACTTCCGCGGAAACACGAACCGCGAGCCACGACCGCTCCGAATACTCTGGATGCTCACGAAGGTTGTGGAGGACCACTCTGCCTTGGTGGAGGTACAAAACTAGTATCTTCTTTGAGGCGGTCCGCCTCGAAAGTCACCAAAGGACCTGTTGTTCGCCTCTTACGCTGATCTTGGTCATTCCGTCGACCTCTCGTGCCTCACATCCCAGTGCATGAGCCTGCATGCGGGCAATGTCCATGCCCGGCTGAAGAGATACACTCGAACAAGCCTCTGTCAAGCAATCATCTAATCCGGTGACGTAGCGGTGCACTCTATCCTCCATGGTTGCCACTAAAGCGGGGACATACCGAGCAACGAGTCAAACTCCGCGTTGTATTCCGAACCGTCGCCTCTCTGTCTAAGCATCATAAATCTGCCGGCCCGTGCCCTCATCTGCGAGGCAAGAAGTGAGTGAGGAATGCCTCGAGAACTCGTCCCATCTTCTTTGAGCGCATGCTCTCCGGGACAACTCGCGAATCAAACCGATCATTGCGGTATCACGCGGCCGATGCGAACCTAAGACCACCGACTCGGTCTCCGCCTTGATCACTCGCGACCGGCAGTAGCTGCGGATGAACTCCTGCGGATCATCCTCGGCCTCGACCCATAAAACTCTGGCGAGCTCTGACTCGGAAAGTCCCGCGACCTCAAACTATACGCTCGGGGTGAACCATGGTGCTCTGAAGCCCAGGCTGCTGCATCCGGCCTATCCTCATATCGGCCACGACCACGACCAGCAAGCGGGCCATCTCTTGTAACCCATCTCCTGCCCGGTGTGGGGCTGGAGGCTCAGTCTTGTGGTCTTAGCGACCAACTGCTGCGGCTCTAAACTCTGCTGGGGCTGGCGGCGTCACAAAACCCGCCGTCTGAAGCACAACCTCAGTCTTGTCGGGCTGCGCCTCGTACTCCTACGTATCTCACTAGCGGCACCCTCGGCCTTGCCGCTTCAGGCTCTGGTTGCCTTGCGCGGAGGCATAGCGGTAAAGCGAGATACGTCGGAGGTCCACTTACAACACAGCTTTAAGGCACGATCTCAGAATGAGAAGAATGGAAACCAATCCTAAATGTCCTATAGCCTCCTGATTATAGATGTGGTGCACAACACACCGATAATCAAGACTTTACTAGACACGGTCTGTAGACACCTTCCGATGACTAACTGCTCTGATACCACTTTTGTAACGACCCGTTCCGGGGCCCGTTACTGGTGCCTTATCCCGGGCACCCTAGTGATACAATCATCAGAGAAAACCAGCGGAAAATAAAACTTTAAACAAGAAACAAGATATATGAACATAAAACAGGCCAACCCAGTTACGCAATAACATAAATAAATACAACTCTTTCAAAGCGAGCAGTTTAATCCTTTTACAAACCACACTTGTGATACTACAGACCTGCAAGATTTACAACAACTATGACGGGACGGGGCCCGCCATACCACAGATGTACAAGAACCTACAACTCGGGGAACACATACCAAAAGATAAGCCTCGGAGAAAGCGGGCTTCCCAAAATCTTTGGCGAGATCCTAAGGCGAGGATCCACGGCCGATGTACCTCTACTGCGGCATGACGCGGCCCGAAGGAGGTCGATGCAACAGTACAGTATGTGTAGCGTAAAAATCAGTAAATGAAATCATACTAGTCTATATGGCGGGAGACATGTATGATAACCAAACTACGATTCACAACATAAGCGATCATGTCGATCGGGGACTCACGCCTCAAGTCATCACTCAAATATAACTATGGGTCTCACGCCCACAACATCAATCATGTTCGCATCATGGCGCATGCCGGAATTGCATCGGTGTAGACATGTCCATGATGCAACAATAATACCAATGCCCAGCGCCGTACCGGAATTCTACCTCGGTGTAGACACGTCCATGTGACATTAATAACAATATACTGGGTGATCAACCCTGCCGCATGGCCATATGCCCCCGGAATTCTACCTCGGTGTAGACATGTCCATGTAACCACAACAACAAGACAGTAATCAAAATGGAAACATACCCGTGGAATTCTCCGTCACTGCCAGCACGTCCAAGTAAGTTCTCAACAAGTCAACCGGCCCTCTATCGAGAGACGCGGTAACACAGAAATACAACACTTGTACAACAAGGGCTATCATCACAAGCATAGGCAAGTTTCACACAACTCAAAGTACTTTCACATAAGTCACACAATACCCATAGTATAAAAATCGTGACTATCTTTTTAAGTAAACAAGACACTTCCCCTTTTGTAAAATCAAGTAACAACATTATTTTCCAAACGTTCAAGTTTGCCTAATTTCAAATGCTCAAGTCACTTATTTTGGAAAGGTTTCATAACTCATAGTCTTAATCTCTTTTAAAACAATTGAGTAACATATGTCATATATGTGAGTAGTTTATTCTTGTTTATAACGATCTTATTACAAAGACCATGATCTAGAAAATGTAATATCATTTTGTCTCATCTTAGCTTCATGCGGATGGAGGTTTCTACTTGGTTTTAATACAACACATCATTATTCAATACATTTTCCTTTATTAGCTTATGCGGTGGTGCTGTCGATACACATTCTGATTCCCGAAATCAGTAAAACATTATCCCTTTTAAAAACCAAGTACTCATTACTCACGAATGAGGTTTCACACAACATCCATATTAAAACAAATAAGTTAAGTCTCTTAACTTCTAACATCAGTAAACCATTTTCTTACCTACATAAAGCTATTATAACCAACTTCCCATAAAGCCGTTATAACACTTTATGTTTAAACCAAACAAATACACTTAGCACCTGTACGTCCACCGTACTACATAGTTACACACATATCATGCTAGAATAGATAGGAAGAGGTTCACATACCTCGCGGCGAGTATCGACAATAAGCAAAATGCTCCAAGTACTACAACCTTGCTAGCCCTTTCCACTCCTCAAGTAGAATACGCTACTCTTAGTACTTTCACCTAAAAAGGTCACAAACGTCTATTAACTTCAAAACACAAGTTTCTATCTTTCTACAGAAAATTCGGCAGCACCTCCCCGCATGACAGCGTAAATCTCTCCTCTATCGAGTAGCTACCAAGCCAACCAGGGGTTTACGTCTAACCGGACGTGTACCATTCTACTACACAACAATGCTACACAAGTCTCATGTCTGATACCCTATGTAATTCTGATTCGATTCTCTTCTTTAAATTGGGCTTAAGTCAAAAGACATTGCCGCACAAATAATGTTGATTCATATATAGTATACCTCAACTATATATTCCTACTACATGTAATCTCCAATTACAATAAGGGGACAAGAATATTTACCTCGACAAGCCCAAAATTATCCAAGTTATAATGTCGATCTGAGCAAGGTTTAGCTCGCTCAGTGCGCTCCAAACCACTCCAAACAACCCTTAGAAGTTCTAACCAACCTACTCAAATACTTCAACCAACTATGAAGATTTCCTTAGGGTTTCGGTTTGAGACTAAAAGGACAAAAGGTAGTATTTCCGGGCTCTACGTATAGAGGTAACTTTTGAAATACTACTAGGTAAAGGCTAAGGTATTTTGGGCATTATAACAATACTAGGAGAGTATTTCTATACCACAAAAGGGGGGTATTATACGAAAACAACTAGGCTAGGGGGGGGTACCCCACGGCTAGCACCACAAAGGGGGGAGGGGGAGGCTTAGGACGAGAACACTCAAGAGGGGAGGGAGAGTTTTCAAGGCTAAGACAAAGTGAGGAGTGGATGAATAAGTTCATCACTAAGGGGGGTATTTATAGCACACGCCAAGGCGATCAATGGCCAAGATCATGCCAAGTGCAAGGCAAGTGTAGGGCAAGATCAAGCCAAGTGCACCTAACCCTACTCCACAAAACATGCCACAAACAATGCACCAAACAAGGCCAAAACAAGGCACAAAATAAGGGAGGAAGGCGTCCCCACTGCCAACCCGTCACTTGAGGGTGACAAGTGTCACCCTCTCGTTGGCCCAAAATGTTCGTCGCTCGGAAAAATCCGCAAAAATACAAAGCGACATAGCCGAATTTTCCCCTCGCAAGTTATGTAAAGCGTTTAGTCGAAACGACTCTAGCAGGGTGTTTTGCACAAATGTCAATAGGCCAAGCCACTGGCGGGGTGACACGTGTCACCCTCCTATTGGCCCTCATAAAGCGTCTTAGAAAAATATCCACAATGGCCAAAATCTCGAAAACAAAGTGGGCCCACAAAGTAAATTTCTCCCGTGGGCCCCACGTGACCATTTCCGAAAATAAAATCTCAAAATTCTAATATAATCTAAGAAGCCCAAATTCCAAATCTGGGAACCCAATTCCCTTCAACGAACATTTTTCCTTATAAAAACCGGAAACTTTTTCCGTGGAAGAATCACCTCTTTCTTCCTTACCAATTTTTCTGTCGTGCTCTCGTACGTACGTCCTCGCATACATACCCTGAGAATACGGGGTATAACAACGGCTTTATGGGAAATTGGTTATAACAGCTTTATGTTGGTAAGAAAATACTTGTGGTTTTTAAAAGGTAACTGATTTGAACTATAACTGGCTTGTTATGTGTTAATAAAGAACTTGAAGTAATACTTGGTTTTTGAAAACTTAAGAGTTATACTAGCTTTATGGGAAGCTAGGTATAACGGCTTAAGAATGTTTCTTGATTTGGAAATCGAGAATGTGTATCGACAAACCAACTGCGGCGTTAATAAAAGGAAATGTTTTGTGATTAAGTATTATTAAAACCAGAGAAACTTCCATCTGCATAGAAGCTAAGATGAGACAAAATGATATTTCCTAGGTCATGGTCTTTGTAATAAGATTGTTATAAACAAGAATATCCTACTCACATATAAGGCTTATGTTTCTCAGATGGTTTAAAAGAGAATTATATTCTTAAATAAATAAGGCTAGGAACTACGAAACCTTTCTAAAATAAGAAACGTGAACATTTGAAATTAGGCAAACTTGGACGTTTGAAAAAGAATGTTGTTACTTGGTTTTACTAAGAGAAGTGTTTTGATTTACTTCAAAAGATAATCACTCTATTGTTATATACTACGGGTATTGTGTGACTTTTGTGAAAGTAACATATCTTTAAAGAGTTATTGTATAAAGTACTTTGGGGATAAAACCCGATCTAGTTAATCATATAGTAGAAAGTACCTTATGTGTGAATAACTTGATTGTATTGGTTTGTGATAGCCTTGTAATACCTTCGTGTTGATTTGATAAGTAATCATATTAGGATGCTTTACGTGTGATAGTATACGTGATGGTTGTGTAAAGGGTTTTCCCTTGATTGTGCTTATGTTGTTTAAGCGATAAAGTTATGTTGGTATTATACCACTCACCGTGTTTAGGGGTTAAGGCGCCCTCCGATGCGGGGTAGACTCGGTGATGCAGGACCATGATTCGAGAATACCTCATGCGGGTCCGGGGCCTATGCGGGCTACGAGAGTTCGAGTTAGTGTGCGGCCTTTATGGTCATGCGGTGCATGTGGCCATGCGGTGCGAGTCGGGGCGATCTCCGGGAGTAGCTACCTCGATGCGGGGTTATACCTCATGCGGGCCTATGAGATTGGCCTATGCGGGCTGCGGGAGTTCGGGGCTAGGCACGCGCATTTGATATTGCGAGCGGCGACCGGCTTTGATCATGTGACGGTCTAGGCAGATATCATGATATCTGATTTATGACCTTGTTAGTCGTAGGTGTTAGTAGTCGGCTATGCCTTCGTGCCTACTGTCTTGTTTTATTTGACACAGGTGGGACACATTGTTCGTGTGTATTCCTTGGTGCTTTTCTATCATTGGCCGCGATGAGGAAGGTATTCCACGGGCATGATTGATGTTGTGGGCGTGAGACCCATTGTTATATTGGAGTGGTGACCGAGGCGTGAGTCACGACTAGACATGGCTTATTTATTGTGAACTATAGTTTGGTTATCATACATGTCTCCCGCTTTCTATAGACTACTATGATTTCATTTCTGATATCTTCATGTTTCACATACTTGGTACTGTTATCTTGACCTCGCCCGAGGCTGCGTTCATCTGCAGTAAAGGTACACGATCGTTGATCCTCGCTCTTAGGGTCACGATTCAGCGTTTGGGAAGCTCCGTTCCTCGGAGGCTTATCTTGGTATAGTCCTGTTGTTATAGGTGTTTACATTCGAGGGTATGACGGGCCACGTCCGTCGTTGTTGTCATATCATTCGTAAGTGCAGTAATCTTGTTGTGGCGGGGTTTGTAAAAAGGATTAAAGCTTTGAGTTGAAAGAGTTGTTGTTTCTATATATATGCGAAAGGCAAGTTTTCCTGAGTTATTGTTTATACTTACATTTATTTTATGTTATTGATTTATGTTCGCTGATTTTCTCGATGTATGACTCTTTGGGGTGCAGGTAAGGCACGATCCACGGGCAGGTTGGTCGTGACATAAAGTCCATGTTGATCACCTCCCACTTCCAGGTCAGGATCTCTATCGTCTGCAATAATCCACGGCGTGCGGTGCTCTACCTTTACTGCGGCAACACGCTGAGCCCTGAGCTACGAAGCGTCCTCTTCAAGCCATCCCACCAATACGGATCCGAGGTCGTGGTACATCTTTGTCGACCCGGATGGATAGAGTAACGCGTTGTGTGCTTCCCCTAGAACACCTTCCGAAGTCTGCAATACACACACGCCCTCAAACCTTAGCACCCCATCGGTGCTACCTCAGGACCGCTTCCCTCACGAAGATCCGTATCACGATACCGTGTCAAAATCGGATCCTCAAACTGTTGCCTCTTCACCTCCTCGACGATGGAAGACTCGACAACCTCTCGAACTCGAACCCCACTGCTATCAGAACCAATCAATCGGACTCCAAGGATCGCTAACTGATGTAACTCGCGGACCATGCCGCCGTCTCTTTGCTGGCCCGATAGACTCCCCATCGACCTACGACTAAGGGCATCTGCCACAACATTGGCCTTCCCTGGGTGGTACAGGATATCGACATCGTAATCTTTCAGTAACTCTAACCACCGTCTTTGTCGTAAGTTCAGCTCCCTCTGGCTGAAGATATACTGGAGGCTCTTGTGGTCAGTGTAAATATCCACATGAACTCCATACAAATAGTGCCTCCAGATCTTCAAGGCGTGAATCACCGCTGCCAACTCCAAATCATGGGTGGGGTTTGCCCTACGCGGAGGCATAACGGTAAGGGAAAGAAATACGTTAGAGGGTCCAACTTACAACACAGCTCTAAGGCACGATCTCAGAGTGAGAAGAATAGAAACCAATCCTAAATATCCTATAGCCTCCTGATTATTGGTGTGGTGCACAACACACCGATAATCAAGACTCTACTAGATACGATGCGTAGGCGGTTTCGAGATTAAGCGCTCGATACCACTTTTGTCACGACCGAACCGGGCGTGGTAGTGCCTACCCGGGCACCTAGCGATACAACATCGAGTAATCGGAACATAAAACACAACATGAAATATTGCAAAGGAAACACATGTTTATCGGAAGAAAAGTTGTCTTTCGGCATATATATATAAAAACTTAGATCCGACGATTCATCCCAATACAACCACGCCCACATTACTCTGACCTTTACGAATGATATGACAAAACGGCGGGCGGGGCCCGTCATACCACGAATGTAGCACACAACAGCGAGGACTATACGAATAAGCCTCGGAGAAGCGGAGCTTCCCAAGCAATGTTGGTGACCTAAGGCGAGGATCAACGGCGGTGTACCTTTACTGCGGCATGAGCGGCCCCGAAGGTCGATGCAGGTACCAAGTATGTGGCTGAAAATCACGTAAATGAAATCATAGTAGTCTATATAAAGCGGGAGACATGTATGATAACCAAACTACGATTCACAATAAATAGCGATCATGTCAAGTCGGGGACTCACGCCTCAAAGTCATCACTCAAATATAACAATGGGTCTCGCGCCGCAACATCAATCATGCGTGGAATACCTTCCTCACTGCGGCGATCTATGATATAAAAGCACCAAGGAATACACATGAACACGAGTCCCACGTGTCATCATAAAACCGTCACGGGGTAAATGCGAAGGAATAGCCGACTACTAAAACCAGCGAGTACAACAAGGTCATAAAGCGTATCATGATCTGTCTGACCGTCGCATGATCAAAGGCGGCCACTTCGCCGCGATATCTAATGTGCGCGTCTAGCCACAGGCTTCCGTAGCTCCGCATAAGCCACTCCGATGGCCCGCATGAGGTATTCCTCGCATCGAGGGTAGCTACTCCCCGGCAACGTCCTGGACTCACAGTCTGTATGGCCACATAGACCGCATGACCATAAAGGCCGCACTAACACGGAACTCGTAGCTCGCGTGGGTCACACGGACCGCGTAGGTATCCTCGAATCATAGGTCACACAGACCACTTTGAGTCTACCGCGTGGGCAGCTTAACCGGAATCATGGGTGATATGATACTAACATAACAACTTATCGTTAAACAACATAAGCACAACAAGAAACCCCTTTACACAAACATCACAAGATACTAACACACGTAGCATCTAACATGTTTACTTTATCAAAGCAACAAGAAAGTATGACAAGACTATCACAACCAACACAATCAAGTTATTCACACAAGGTACTTTATGCTAACAAGTTGAATTATCTATCCCCAAAGTACTTCATACATTAACTCTTTTAAAAGATTCGTTTCTTTCACATAAGTCACACAATACCAGTAGTATAAAATAGAGTGACTATCTTTTTAAGTAAACCAAAACACTTCCCTTTGTAAAATCAAGTAACAACATTATTTTCCAAACGTTCAAGTTTTCCTAATTTCAAATGTTCACGTTTCTTATTTTAGAAAGGTTTAAATGAAGTTCATAGTCTTATCCATTTAAGAATATAATTCTCTTTTAAAGCGATTTGAGAAACATATGCCTTATATGTGAGTAGGTTATTCTTATTTATAACAATCTTATAACGTGACCATGATCTAGGAAATGTAATATCATTTTGTCTCATCTTAGCTTCTATGCAGATGGAGGTTTCTACTGGTTTTAATAATACTTCATTAATCACAACATTTCCCTTTATTAACGCTGTAGTGGTTTGTCGATACTCATTCTGATTTCCGAAATCAGTAAAACATTATTCCTTTTAAAAACCAAGTACTCATTACTCACGAATGAGGTTTCACACAAAATTCATATTAATTTAATTAAGTCAAGTCTCTTATCTTTTAAGATCAAGTGTTATACCGTATTTAGGGTAGTATGCGTGGGGCGTGCGTAAATTTGAACTTGTGATTTAGGCTTGGCGAATTCTTTTGTTCACAACACCCGATTTGAGTCGTTTTTAAATGAAAGCGTTTCCGACTTTCGTAGGGAATTTCCGGCTATGTCATTTTTAATTTTTGCGTATTTTTCGAGAGGCGAAACATTTTGGACCAACGGGAGGGTGACGTGTCACCCTCACATTGGAACAGAAGCGGCAACCCTTGGCGAATTGGGCTACTTTATGGCCTTGATTTGTGCCTTGTTTTGTGCCTTGTTTTGTGGAGTGTTTTGTGGAGTAGGGTTAGGGTGCACATGGCTTGATCTTGGCCTACACTTGCTATGCACTTGGCAAGATCTTGGCCATTGGTTGTCCTTGGCTTGTGCTATAAATACCCTCTCCCTTTGATGAATTCTTCATCCTTTCCACAAATCTTCTAAGTGTTAAAATCCCTCCTCTCCCCTCTTGTTGACTCTCGTCCAGAGCCCTCTCCCCTTTGAAAGGCCCCCTTGGCGAGAGCCCTCTCCACTCCTAGTAGTGTGGCCGTGGGTACCCACTAGCCTAGTTGCTTTATTATAATACCCCCTTTGTGGTGTAGAAATACTCTCAAAAGTATTGTTATAATGCCCAAATTACCTTAGCAGTATACCTTGTAGTATTCTAAGGTTATACCTATCTGAAGCAGGAAATACTATTATACTTCCGTCGATCCACAAAACCGAAACCACAGGAAAATCTCCATAGTCCGTTTGGAGTATTGTGTAGAAGTTGGTTAGAACTTCTAAGGGTGGTTTAGAGCGGGTTGGGCGCTCGGAGTTGGAGCTAAGCGATTGCCGGGATCGACTTTATACTTGGATAATTATGGGCTTATCGAGGTAAATATCTTGTCCTCTATTGTAATTGGAAATTACATGATTGTTAGACTATAGTTGAAGTATACTATATGTAGAACCGAGCGTTGTTGTCGTGATGTCTTTTGACTTAAGCTTTGAATAATAAGAAACCTTTTCGAAGAAAAGTCTTGAGCTGTATTTACATAGGGTGTATTCTGATAGACTTGTGTAGCTTTTACGTGGAGTAGAATTGTACTCGTTCGGGTTAGATGTGTAACCCCCTGGTTGGCTTGGTAGCGGCCTCGATAAAGGAGGAGATTTCTGTTTGTTGCGGGGAGGTCTTCTTAGAATTTTACGTAGAATGTTCTACGGTGAGACCTAAATGTTAATAAAGCGCCTTGTGGCCTTATAGGTTGAAGTACTACGTGTGGCGCGATCTAGGGCTAAGGTAGCCGGCGGTTTGAGGTACTTGGGCGTTTTGCTATTAGTCGATACTCGTCGCGAGGTATGTGAACCTCTTCCTATCTCTTCTAGCATGATATGTGTGAACTATGTAGTACGGTGAGCGTCACGGTGCTAAATGTATTTGATTGGTGTAAAACATAAAGTGTTATAACGGCTTTATGGAAGTTGGTTATATGACTTTATGTTGGTAAGATAATACATGTGGTTTTAAAAGGTAAGCGATTTGAACTATAAGCGGATTGTTATGTATTAATAAAGAACTTGAAGTATTTCAAAGATTTTGAATCATTTTGAAAGAAGTAATACTTGGTTTTGAAAACTTAAGAGTTATACTAGCTTTATGGGAAGTTAGGTATAACGGCTTAAGAATGTTTCTTGATTTGGAAATCGAATGTGTATCGACAAACCCTTTGCGGCGTTAATAAAAGAAATGTTTTGACTAATTAAGTATTATTAAAACCGATGAAACTTCCATCTGCATAGAAGCTAAGATGAGACAAAATGATATTTCCTAGATCACAATTCTTTGTAATAAGATTGTTATAAACAAGAATATCCTACTCACATATAAGGCTTAGGTTTCTCAGTTGTTTAAAAGAATTATATTCTTAAATGAATAAGACTATGAACTACGAAACCTTTCTAAAATGAGAAACTTGAACATTGGAAAAGAATGTTGCTACTTGATTTTACAAAGAGAAGTAATTGATTTACTTTGAAAAAGATAATCACTCTATTTTTATATACTACGGGTATTGTGTGATTTTTGTGAAGTAACGTATCTTTTAAAGATTTAATGTATGAAGTACTTCGGGGATAGGTACCCGAACTTGTTAGTAGAAAGTACCTTGTGTGAATAACTTGATTGTATTGGTTTGTGATAGCCTTGTAATACTTTCTTGTTGATTTGATGAGTGAGCATTTTAGGATGCTACGTGTGTTAGTATCTTGTGATTATTATGTAATGGGGTTATTATTGTTGTGCTTACGTTGTTAAGCGTTAAGCCCGTTATATGTTATTGTATCACATACCCTTTGACTTATTATACCGAGGGCTTGCCACCCGATCACGGGTCTTTACGGCTATGCGGTCCTCGTGACTATGCGAGTCGCGGTAGCTCGGGATTGATCATTCGGGTGTTTAGCACGATGCGGGGAT
Organism: Przewalskia tangutica; assembly: GCA_029844215.1. Lineage (NCBI taxonomy): Eukaryota > Viridiplantae > Streptophyta > Magnoliopsida > Solanales > Solanaceae > Przewalskia > Przewalskia tangutica. The sequence continues at coordinate 52,926,224 of CM056718.1, forward strand.
TCCTATGCGATCTGTTGAGACTATGCGGTCTTTTGAGACTATGCGGGTTGCGGGAGCCTAGGCGGATACCGAGGTTAGCCGCCGATGCGGGGTATACCTCGAGTGATGCAGGACCATGATTCGAGGAATACCTCATGCGGGTCCGTGTGTGACCTATGCGGGCTGCGAGAGTTCGAGGATAGACGCGCGCATTGATATTGCGGGCGAGGGCGGCCGATCATGTGGTGCGGTCTAGAAAGACCTCGGGATACGGTTTGTGGTATTTTTGATGCGTGGGTCTTAGTAGTCGGCTATGCCTTCGTACTTACCGTGCGGTTTTATTGTGATAACTTGGAGGCGTGAGTCACGACTTGACATATCGCTTATTTATTGTGAGCGTAGTTTGGTTATCATACATGTCTCCCGCTTTATATAGACTACTATGATTTCATTTACTGATCTTATTTTGATTCATATACTAAATTTTTGTTATCGACCTCTTTCGAGGCTGCGTTCATCCGCAGTAAAGGTACACCGATCGTTGATCCTCGCTCTTAGGATCACCGTCACTTTTAGGAAGCTCCGTTTCTCGGAGGCTTATCGGTGGTATAGTCCTGTCGTAGTAAGTGTTTACATTCGGGGTTTGGCGGGGCCTGTCGCCATTATTGTCGTATCATTTCTTAGAAGTGCAGTAATCTTGTTGTGGGCAGAATTTGTAAGAGGTTATGCTTGTTAATTTCTATTTATATATATCTTGAAGGTAACCGCTTTTAGTTGCTTTGTCTTCTTATTTCCTTTGTCATTTTACATTGGTTTCATGTATTGTCTTTATGTTCGATTACTCGATGTTGTGTCACTAGGGTGCGGGGTAAGGCACGATGCTTGGGCCGGGCAGTCGTTACAAAAGTGGTATCGAGCGATTAATCCTCGGAAAGTGTCTACGCAACCGTATCGAGTAGAGTCTTGATTATCGGTGTGTTGTGCACCACCAATAATCGAGGCTATAGGATATTTAGGATTGGTTTCTATTTCTTCTTACTCGAGATCGTGCCTTAGAGTTGTGTTGTAAGTTGGACCTCTAACGTATTTCTTTCCACTTACCGATATGCCTCGCGTGAGGCAAAACCGGGCCCGGGAGGCAAAGCGGCCGAGGCTGCGAGTAGAGTTCGAGAGGGTTACGTGGGCACAGGCCCAATCATTACCTAGGGTAATGCTTCCGAGGATTTCTGCGACGTCACTAGCCCGTGAGTTTAAGCACGGCGACGGCAGTTCCTACTGCGGCCATGGTATGTGAACCTTCAGTTCCACGACCGGGAACAGAAAATATAGATTTCAAGGAGGCGACCCTGTTACTAACTATGGATTTGACTACGGAGAGTATCTGGATGTCTGCGCGAGTCTTGATGAATATCAGCGAAAAGGTTGTGCAAGAGTAAGTTCTTGATTGAAGCTTGAGCATGGCACGTATGCGGGCTTTTTGCGCGAGCGAGGCGATGTAGAGATCGGCGGGTTAACGAAGGGCGGTAGAAGAGGGCGAGCGGCAAGGTCCTTTGGTAACTTTGGCGAGTCACCTCGCGGCGGTTGATTATGCACATCCACCAGTGCAGAGTGGTCTTCCACGAATTTCAGGACGTTTGGGGTGTGCAGGAGTTGGCCAGAACTCGGGACTTAGGTTCCGCGGTGTAATGAGCGTCATCCCGGGGAATGTCGTCTTTTAGTTGGTACTTGTTGTACCTATGACCGTCAGGGTCTAATGTCGAAAGAGTTTCCTAGTAAGGAGGACTTAGCCTTCAGGATCGGTGGGTAGTTTGTCATCTCCCTCAGCTATGCGCCCTACGGGGCAGGTTTGATTAGAACGACTAAGGGGAGTGAAGCAGTAGATATAGATATATCCTTAACCCTCTAGAGATCTGTATATGTGATAAGGTGAGTATACCTTAAGTGCTATGTTCTGATAGCAGTGTGTTAGTTGTGATTAGGAATCATGATGGGTTAACCGAGTAAGATTTTGGGGGATAGAGAAGGTGTGAGCCTTAGAGTTTTATACGTAGAGACCTTAGAGGTGAGGCCATCTCGAGAAAAGGTGTAGTGTTATGTTTGATCCGTATCGGAAGTGCATAGTGCACGTGAGCTACGTTTGGGATAGGTCCCTAAGTAGTGTGGAATGAAAGGGGGTAGTTGAGCTAAGAAGACCGCTAGGTTTTCGTAGCGTGATTAGTGAAGTTTTCTTCGTGGAGCTAGCATTGTGCGGCGTTGCGGGTCGGGTTGAGGCCACGTTGCGGGTCAACCCGCGGCGGGTTTGGTGGTGGGGTCGGTTGTGGTGGTCGTCTTGTGTTAGGATCACGAGGTGTTAGGCCCAAGTTTAGTTGACCAACGTGCGAGTTCGTGGATGCGTTCGACCGTGGTTGGGCGATGGGGCAGCCATCGTGTTCTTGAGCGGGACCGTTCACTCGGCGGTGTTGTTTTAACGAAAGGTTGTAAGGCTGCACGGGTGCCTACCTTCACCTTATGGCGGTGATGGAGCCAGTGCGGCTGTTTTGTTTACGGAAGTTTTACCAAACATGTGTTAAGAACTCGGTGAGTCTCGAATCGCATTCGCCTCGGGCGGTGCATGGATTTCGAGGATAGTTGTGGGGATTGTTGTCTCTGTGGAGGAGTGTTTAGGCTACCATTTCAGTGTTCGGATGTCACCTTTTGAAGCCTTGTAGGGGCGGAAGTGTAAAGTTGCGGTCGATTGGTTCGATGTTGGCAAGGTTGACGATTGGTTGAGCTTGTTCCGGTATTTGTGGATAGTGTGAAGCTTGTCTAGAAGAAGTTCAGCGGCTCGGAGAATCGTGCGGATAATCGGCGGCAGCGCTTAGAGTTGAGTTGACGGTCGGTCTTCTTGAAAGTACCACCGGACGGTGTGACGAGCTTTGGAAAACAGAGAAACTTAGCCCGAGTTACTTTGGGCCTTTGAGAGTTCATGTGAAGAATAGGCCAGGTTGCCTATATGTTAGCATTTGCCGTCCGACTTAGGAGGCAGGACGTCCGGTCTTTCGTATTGTTATGTTCGGGAAAGTATCGAAGATCCATCCAGAATGTTCCCAGTTAATGATGCCCACGTAAAGAGATAGTAACCCCGAGTTTTGGAAACTAAAGCAGTATCAGAAATGTGATAAGGGTTCGAGTGTACGACAGCTTCAGTGATCGCATGCAGCCCGGTACCATTTGTTGGGTCGTCGGAGCAAGGCTCGCGACAAGGTGACAAAAATGGTATCATTTTGGTGATGTTAGAGGTGTTTCCTCGTGGACTTGGATGTAAGTTTTTGTAATGCGCGGGTGTTTACGTGGCGGATGTGGCGAGTTCGTTCTCGTAAGTATAGTAGTGAAGACTATCTTGGCGCCGCGTTGTTTGAGACTTAGAAGGAACATTCGGACGAATGTTTCTAAGGAGGAGAATGTTATACCGTATTTCCGGGTATGTGCGTGGGGCGTGCGTAGAAATTTGAACTTGTGATTTAGGCTTGGCGAATTCTTTTGTTCACAACACCGATTTGAGTCGTCGTTTTTAAAGCGTTTCCTGACTTTCGTAGGGAATTTCCGGCTATGTCATTTTTAATTTTTGCGGATTTTTCCGAGAGGCGAAACATTTTGGACCAACGGGAGGGTGACATGTCACCTCGCATTGGAAGCAAGGCGGCAACCTTGGCGAATTGGGCTACTTTATGGCCTTGATTTGTGCCTTGTTTTGTGCCTTGTTTTGTGGAGTGTTTTGTGGAGTAGGGTTAGGGTGCACATGGCTTGATCTTGGCCTACACTTGCTATGCACTTGGCAAGATCTTGGCCATTGGTTGGCCTTGGCTTGTGCTATAAATACCCTCTCCCTTTGATGAATTCTTCATCCTTTCCACAAATCTTCTAAGTGTTAAAATCCCTCCTCTCCTCTTGTTGACTCTCGTCCAAGAGCCCTCTCCCCCTTTGAAAGGCCCCTTGGCAGAGCCCTCTCACTCCTAGTAGTGTGGCGTGGGGTACCCACTAGCCTAGTTGCTTTCGTATAATACCCCCTTTGTGGTGTAGAAATACTCTCAAAGTATTGTTATAATGCCCAATTACCTTAGCGTATACCTTGTAGTATTCTAAGGTTATACCTATCTGAAAAGCAGGAAATACTATTATACTTCCGTCGGTCACAAAACCGAAACCACTAGGAAAATCTCCATAGTCGGTTGGAGTATTGTGTAGAAGTTGGTTAGAACTTCTAAGGGTGGTTTAGAGCGGGTTGGGCGCTCGGAGTTGGAGCTAAGCGATTGCCGGGATCGACTTTATACTTGGATAATTATGGGCTTATCGAGGTAAATATCTTGTCCTCTATTGTAATTGGAAATTACATGATTGTTAGACTATAGTTGAAGTATACTATATGTAGAATCGAGCGTTGTTGTCGTGATGTCTTTTGACTTAAGCTGAATAATAAGAAACCTTTTCGAAAGAAAATCTTGGCTGTATTTACCTAGGACTGTATTACAGTAGACTTGTGTAGCTTTTCTGTGGAGTAGAATCGTACCCGTTCGGGTTAGATGTGTAACCCCCCCCTGGTTGGCTTGGTAGCCGGCCTCGATAAAGGAGGAGATTTACGCTGTTGTTGGGGAGAGTCTTCGAATTTTACGTAGAATGTTCTACGGTGAGACCTAAATGTTAATAAGCGCCTTGTGGCCTTATAGGTTGAAGTACTACGTGTGGCGCGATCTACCGGGCTAAGGAGTAGCCGACGGTTTGAGGTACTTGGAGCGTTTTGCTATTAGTCGATACTCGTCGCGAGGTATGTGAACCTCTTCCTATCTCTTCTAGCATGATATGTGTGAACTATGTAGTGCGGTAGGCGTCTGGTGCTAAATGTATTTGATTGGTGTAAAACATAAAGTGTTATAACGGCTTTATGGAAGTTGGTTATAATGACTTTATGTTGGTAAGATAATACATGTGGTTTTAAAAGGTAACTGATTTGAACTATAACTGGATTGTTATGTATTAATAAAGAACTTGAAGTATTTCAAAAGATTTTTGAATCATTTTGAAAGAAGAAGTAATACTTGGTTTTTGAAAACTTAAGAGTTATACTAGCTTTATGGGAAGTTAGGTATAACGGCTTAAGAATGTTTCTTGATTTGAATCGAATGTGTATCGACAAACCACTGCAGCGTTAATAAAAGGAAATGTTTTGACTAATTAAGTATTATTAAAACCAGTAGAAACTTCCATCTGCATAGAAGCTAAGATGAGACAAAATGATATTTCCTAGATCACAATTTCTTTGTAATAAGATTGTTATAAACAAGAATATCCTACTCACATATAAGGCTTAGGTTTCTCAGATTGTTTAAAGAAGAATTATATTCTTAAATGAATAAGACTATGAACTACGAAACCTTTCTAAAATGAGAAACTTGAACATTGGAAAAGAATGTTGCTACTTGATTTTACAAAGAGAAGTAATTGATTTACTTTGAAAAAGATAATCACTCTATTTTTATATACTACGGGTATTGTGTGATTTTTGTGAAGTAACGTATCTTTTAAAGATTTAATGTATGAAGTACTTCGGGGATAGGTACCCGAACTTGTTAGTAGAAAGTACCTTGTGTGAATAACTTGATTGTATTGGTTTGTGATAGCCTTGTAATACTTTCTTGTTGATTTGATGAGTGAGCATGTTAGGATGCTACGTGTGTTAGTATCTTGTGATTATTATGTAAGGGGGTTATTATTGTTGTGCTTACTGTCACGACCCGAACCGGGCAGTGTTGGTGCCTTACAGGCACCCTAGTGATACAACATCGAGAAAATCGTGAAATAAAAACATGAACATGAATTAAGAGAAAAGATAAATAAGCAGTCAACCAAAGCAGTTGCCTTCATCATATATACATAAAAATACGACAGGTTATCCTTTTTACAAACCACGCTTACGATTACTACAGACCTCTAAGATTTTTACAACGGCTATGACGGACGGGCCCGCCATACCACGAATGTATAAGAATCTACCGACTCGAGGGTAACATACCAAAGATAAGCCTCAGAAGGAACGGAGCTTCAACACGTTGAAATGTGATCCTATAAGCGGGGATCGGCGATCGATGTACCTTTTACTGCGGCATGAGCGGCCCCGAGGAGTCGTCAAGCAGTACCAAGTATGTGAAAGCGTAAATACTATAAATGAAATCATAATAGTCTATAAAGCGGGAGACATATATGATAACCAAACTACGATTCACAACATAAGAGCGATCATGTCAAGTCGTGGACTCACGCCACAAAGTCATCCTCATGCGTGGAACTCCTTCCTCACTGCCGTGATCTAGGTACAAATCATGTGATACGTATAACGAGTCTCGGCCCATCTTATGGACCCGATATAGAAAAGGTGGAATACATTCCGGATGAGCAGTAGTCAAGTGAAATACATTCCGGATGAACCGGTCCTCAAGTGAAATACATTCCGGATGAACCGGTCCTCAAGTGAAATACATTCGGATGAACCGGTCCTCAAGTGAAATACATTCCGGATGAGCCGGTGTCGAGTGAAATACATTCGGATGAGCCGGTAATCAAGTGATATACATTCGGATGACCGGTAGTCAGTGATATACATTCGGATGAGCGGTAGTCGAGTAGAACACGATACACACAACAAGGCTATCACCGTAACATGGTCAAGTTTCATAACAACAAGTATAAGCAAGTTACACACGACTCAAGGTACTTTCATTTTATATCAAAGTCGGATTTTTAACCTTAAAGTACTACGTCCGTTAAATTCCTTTTAAGATCCATTTCTTTTACAAAGGTCACCCGATACCTGTAGTATAAAATTTGAGTGACTAACATTGTTAAGTAAAACAAAATGCTTTCCTTCGTAAAAATCAAGTAACAACATTATTTTCCAAGCGTTCAAGTTTGCCTAATTTGAATGCTCAAGTTTCTCATTTTAGAAAAAGGTTTCGTAGCTCATAGTTTTAGTCCTTTAAAACATAATTCTCCTTTAAGCGTTTGAGAAACATATGTCTTATATGTGAGTAGGTTATATTCTTGTTTATAATCAATCTTATTAAGCGACCATGATCTAGGAAATGTAATATCATTTTGTCTCATCTTAGCTTATGCGGATGGAGGTTTCTCTTGGTTTTAATAATACTTCATTAGTCAATACATTTTCCTTTTATTAGCATTTGCGGTGGTTTGTCGATACGTTCGATTTCGAAATCGAGAAAACATTCTTAAGCCGTTATACCTAACTTCCCATAAAGCTAGTATAACTCTTAAGCTTTCAAAACCAAGTACTATTCATTCTTTCAAAGCGATTCATAAATCTTTTGAAATACTTCAAGTTCTTTATTAACACATATCAAGCGGTTATTATTCAAATCGATTACCTTTTAGAAACCACAAAGTATTTGCTTATCCACATAAAGTCATTATAACCGACTTCCCATAAAGCCTTTATAACACTTTATGTTTTAAACCAATCAAATACATTTAGCACGTATCGTCTACCGTACTACATAGTTCACATATCATGCTAGAAGAGATAGGAAGAGGTTCACATACCTCGCGACGATTGTCGACTAATAGCAAAGCGCTCAGTACCTCAAACGCCGGCTACTCCTTAAGCCAAGTGGATCACTCCACACGTAGTACTACCACTATAGAGGCCACTGGCGCCTATTAATACCTTTAGATCGGCGTAGAATATTCTGAGAAAATTCGGCACCTCCCCACATGGCGTAAATCTCTCTCTATCGGTGGCTACCAAGCCAACCGGGGTTAACACGTCTGACGGACGTGTACAATTCTACTACACGGCAATGCTACACAAGTCTCATGTAATACAATCCTATGTAATTACTGATTCGGTTCTCTTATTTAAATTGGGCTTAAGTCGCAAGACATTGCAGTAAGTATTATTCGGGCTTAAGTCAAAAAGACATTGCCGCACAATTATAATGTTGTTCTATATATAGTATACTTCAACTATATATTCCTCTGACATGTAATTTCCAATTACAATGAAGGTCAAGAATGTTTACCTCGATAAGCCCAAAATTATCCGAGTTTAATGTCGCTCACGAGCAAGGTTTAGCTCTACTCTGAGTGCTCGATCCGCTCCAAACAACCCTTATAAGTTCTAACCAACTTCTCTTAAGTACTTCAAACAACTATGAAGATTTCCTTAGGGTTTAGTTTAGTGGCTAAAGGAAAGTATAATCGTATTTTACGGGCTTTTATAAGTGTAACCTTGGGAATACTACAAGGTATTTGGGCCAAGGTATTTGGACATAACAACAATACTTTGGAGTATTTCTATACCACAAAGGGGTATTTATACGAGACAACTAGGCTAGGGGTACCCACGGCAAAACACCCGAGGAGGGGTGGCTCTCGGCGAGGGAAAGGGAGGGCTAGGGCGAGAATTCTCAAGAGGGAGGAGAGGGGTTTTCAAGACTTAGGCAATGTGTGGATGAAAGAACTCATCAACTAATGGGGTATTTATAGGTCAAGCCAAAGCCAACCAATGGCCAAGATCAATCCATGTGTTAGGCAAGTGTAGGGCTAGGATTTACCAAACACAAATATCCTACCTAACCTTGACTTTGTCAAGGCAACAAAAACGTGCCAACCTTGTTCATTTTCGTCCAAATGGGCGTTCAAGTCCACCAATGGGAGGGTGCCAGTGTGTCGCCCTCGTTGGTCAAAATGTTTCGTCTCTCGGAAAAATCCGCATAAAATTATAAATGACATAGCCGGAATTTTCCCAACAAAGCTAATGAAGCGTTTAGTCGAAAACGACTCTAATCGGGTGTTGTGTACAAATTTGAAACTTGCCTAACTTAAGGCTCAAATTTTCTACGTCGTCCTCACGTACATACTCGAAAAAAATACGGGTATAACATTCTCCTCCTTAGAAACATTCGTCGAATGTTCCTCCTCAGCGGATAACGCTAAAGTTCTTCTAATAAGTTGCCAACGCCACAACTGGTACGAAACAACATATGCGCGCAAATACTTATATCCAGTCCACGAGAAAACACCTCTAACATCACAAACTTTTGTCACTTTGCGCGAGGTTCTAGTGTCACTCGGCGACCAACAAATGGTGCCGGATTTGCGTCACGATTCCTGAGGTCTAAAATATACATCCTTCGCACCTTCTCCCTTTACAAGAAATGATCGTATCTATGCTCGCAATACATGCCCGTCTCTACCCTTACTCGTCGTACTCTTCTCGAACTCTTGAACTCTTTTAGCATACGTACCACACTTTAGTTTCCGAAACTTGGAGTCACTACCTCCCAACTTGGTCATCCTATTAGCCTCGATCTTCCTTAAGGCTATTCCCGGCCTTCACGATCTACTTCTGGTCGAACGTATCCACGAACTCATACGAGGTCATCAAAACTTGGGCCTAGCACCTGGTGACCCTACCACTGGCGGGACCACCCGGTGACCCACCTCATTTGAGGCGACGGGTTGACACGCAACGCCCTCAACCCGACCTCCGTCACGCTAACTCTCTTGTTCCTCGATCGGAACAACCTTGCTAAATCACATCAATATTTTCTAGGCATAAAATGCACTCGACAAGGATCACTCGCGAGAATCTTGTACTCAAGCGACGCTTACATCTAAGGTCTCAGCGTAATATTCTAAGGTTCATCATTTTCTCACCCTGAGCTTACCCTTTTCCCCTGACGGGTTCTAAATCACATTTTAGCACAAAGCTATCCGAACATAACACTTAACACATTAACATAACATCAAAACATACAAGCCTCTAGATGGTTAAGGATATACACGAAGCTACCGCTCCACTCTAATCATAAATGCGCCTGCAGGCATATGTAGAAGGCGATGAACACGCCGCGATCCGGTAAGGCTGCGCCAGCTGCGGTACCTCTCCTATAAGCCTGATCTCTCGTCACATGGCCACGGCGGCGCGGTGAAACAAGCACCGATAAAAAGCGACATTCCCGGGATGATGTTTGCCACATCGTGCACCGAGGGGACATGAATCCATGGCTAGCACTCGCGTATACGTGAACGAAGCCACGGAGCTCGACCAGCTCGAATACCTGAGCGTCCGAAGGCGGGGACCACTCTGTCTTGGTGGAGGTACATAACTAGGCTGCTTCGAGGCGGTCGCCTCGAAAGTTACCAAAGGACCTGCTGCTCGGCCTCTTACCGCTGATCTCGGTCATTCCGTCGACCTCTCCGTGCCTCGCATCCTGGTGCATGAGCTTGCATGCGGGCGATGTCCATGCGGTGAAGAGCTACACCGTGCAAGCCTCGCGCAGTAATCGTCGGCCCGGTGGCGTAGCGGTGTACTCGTCCTCCATATCCGCTACTCTGGCGGGAACATACCGAGCTAATGAGTCGAACTCCACATTGTACTCTCTAAGTCGCCGAGTCCCGCCTCAACGTCAAAAATCTATCGGCCCGAGCCCTCCTCATCTGTGGAGGCAAGAAATGTGCAAGAAATGCCCTCGAGAACTCGTCCCAAGCTGCTGGAAGTGCATGCTCTTCCCGGGACAGCTCGCGAATCAAACCGATCAAGCTGCGGTATCACGCGGTGATGCGAACCAATACCACCGACTCGCCTCGAGGCTCGATCACTCTCATGATCCTGTGGTTGTCGGATAAACTCACGAGTCGTCCTCGGCTCTCGATCCATAGAACACCGGAGGCTCTGACTCGGGAAGTCACGTAGCCTCAGTATGCGCTTTCGGGGTGTACTACGGGTGCTCTTGGGGATGGAGCTGCTGCGTCGGCCTATCCTCATATCGGCCCACGACCACGGCGATGGCGCCATCTCCTTGTACCCCGTCTCATCGGCTCAGTGTGGGGCGGAGGCTCAGTCTTGTAGTCTCGGCCCAGCTGCTGCGGCTCTAAGCTTCTTTGGTCTTGTGGCGTCGCGAAACCCGCCGTCGGAATCTTGTCTCAGTCTTGGCCAGGGCTGCGCCTCGTGCTCCTCAGTATCTCACTAACTCCTCATTGCCTTGCCCGTCGGGCACAGGTTGCCTTACGCGGAGCATAGCGGTAAAGGAAAGGAATACGTCGGAGGGTCGATCTATCACTGACTCTAAGGCGATCTCGAGAATGAGAAGGATGGAAACGATCCTAAATGTCCTGTGACCTCACGATTATAGATGTGGTGCCTGACACACCGATAATCAAGACTTACTAGACACGATGCAGTAGACACTTTCAGAGGACTAAGCGCTCACGATACCACTTTTGTCACGACCGAACCGGGCGTGGTGGTGCCTACAGGCACCCTAGTGATACAACATCGAGAAAATCGTGAAATAAAAACATGAACATGAATTAAGAGAAAAGATAAATAAGCAGGTCAACAAAGCGATTTGCCTTCATCATATATACATAAAAATACCCGACAGTTATCCTTTTACAAACCACACTTGTGATTACTCTGGACCTCTAAGATTTTTACAACGGCTATGGCGGGACGGGGCCGCCATACCACGAATGTATAAGAATCTGACTCGAGTAACATACAAAAGATAAGCCTCGAAGGAACGGAGCTTCAACACGCTGAAATGTGATCCTATAAGCGGGGATCGGCGATCGATGTACCTTTTACTGCGGCATGAGCGGCCCCGAAGGAGTCGATACAACAGTACCAAGTATGTGGCGTAAATACTATAAATGAAATCATAATAGTCTATAAAGCGGGAGACATATATGATAACCAAACTACTGATTCCACAACATAAGAGCGATCGTGTCAAGTCGAGGACTCGCCTACAAAAGTCATCCTCATGCGTGGAACTCCTTCCTCTTGGCCGGATCTAGGTACAAATCATGTGATACGTATAACGTGTCTCGGCCCATCTTATGGACCCAATATAGAAAAGGGTGGAATACATTCCGGATGAGCAGTAGTCAAGTGAAATACATTCCGGATGAACCGGTCCTCAGTGAAATACATTCGGATGAACCGGTCCTCAAGTGAAATACATTCCGGATGAACCGGTCCTCAAGTGAAATACATTCGGATGAACCGGTAGTCGAGTGAAATACATTCCGGATGAGCCGTGTAATCAAGTGATATACATTCGGATGACCGGTAGTCAAGTGATATACATTCGGATGAGCCGGTAGTCGAGTAGAACACGATACTTACACAACAAGGCTATCACACGTAACATGGTCAAGTTTCATAACAACAAGTATAAGCAAGTTACACACGACTCAAGGTACTTTCATTTTATATCAAAGTCGGATTTTTAACCTTAAAGTACTACGTCAGTTAAATTCCTTTTAAGATCCATTTCTTTTACAAAGGTCACCCGATACTGTAGTATAAAATTTGAGTGACTAACATTGTTAAGTAAACCAAAATGCTTTCTTCGTAAAAATCAAGTAACAACCTTATTTTCCAAGCGTTCAAGTTTGCCTAATTTGAATGCTCAAGTTTCTCATTTTAGAAAAGGTTTCGTAGCTCATAGTTTTAGTCCTTTAAAACATAATTCTCCTTTAAGCGTTTGAGAAACATATGTCTTATATGTGAGTAGGTTATATTCTTGTTTATAATCAATCTTATTAAGCGGCCATGATCTAGGAAATGTAATATCATTTTGTCTCATCTTAGCTTCACATGCGGATGGAGGTTTCTCTTGGTTTTAATAATACTTCATTAGTCAATACATTTTCCTTTTATTAACTTGCGATGGTTTGTCGATACATTCGATTTCGAAATCGGTAAAACATTCTTAAGCCGTTATACCTAACTTCCCATAAAGCTAGTATAACTCTTAAGCTTTCAAAACCAAGTACTATTCATTCTTTCAAAGCGATTCATAAATCTTTGAAATACTTCAAGTTCTTTATTAACACATATCAAGCCGGTTATTATTCAAATCGATTTACCTTTTAGAAACCACAAAGTATTTGCTTATCCACATAAAGCATTATAACCGACTTCCCATAAAGCCTTTATAACACTTTATGTTTTAAACCAATCAAATACATTTAGCACATATCGTCTACCGTACTACATAGTTCACACATATCATGCTAGAAGAGATAGGAAGAGGTTCACATACCTCGCGACGATTGTCGACTAATAGCAAAGCGCTCAAGTACCTCAAACGCGGCTACTCCTTAAGCCAAGTGGATCACTCCACGTAGTACTACCACCTATAGAGGCCACTGGCGCTATTAATACCTTTAGATCGGCGTAGAATATTACGAGAAAATTGGCGACACCTCCCCATGGCAGCGTAAATCTCCTCCTCTATCGGCTACCAAGCCAACCGAGGGTTAACACGTCGGCCGGGCGTGTACAATTCTACTACCAGCAATGCTACACAAGTCTCTTGTAATACAATCCTATGTAATTCTGATTCGGTTCTCTTATTTAAATTCGGGCTTAAGTCGCAAGACATTGCGTAAGTATTATTCAGGCTTAAGTCAAAAAGACATTGCCGCACAATTATAATGTTCAGTTCTATATATAGTATACTTCAACTATATATTCCTACAACATGTAATTTCCAATTACAACAGAAGGTCAAGAATGTTTACCTCGATAAGCCCAAAATTATCCGAGTTTAATGTCGCTCACGAGCAAGGTTTAGCTCCTACTCGAGTGCTCGATCCGCTCCAAACAACCCTTATAAGTTCTAACCAACTTCTCTTAAGTACTTCAAACAACTATGAAGATTTCCTTAGGGTTTAGTTTAGTGGCTAAAGGAAAGTATAATCGTATTTTACTGGCTTTTATAAGTGTAACCTTGGGAATACTACAAGGTATTTGGGCCAAGGTATTTGGACATAACAACAATACTTTGGAGAGTATTTCTATACCACAAAGGGGGGTATTTATACGAGACAACTAGGCTAGGGGGGGGGTACCCCACGGCAAAACACCACCAAGGGAGGGGGTGGCTCGGCGAGGGGAAAGGGAGGGCTAGGACGAGAATTCTCAAGAGGGAGGGAGAGGGGTTTTCAAGACTTAGGCAATTTGTGGATGAAAGAACTCATCAACTAATGGGGTATTTATAGGTCAAGCCAAAGCCAACCAATGGCCAAGATCAATCCATGTGTTAGGCAAGTGTAGGGCTAGGATTTACCAAACACAAATATCCTACCTAACCTTGACTTTGTCAAGGCAACAAAAACGTGCCAACCTTGTTCATTTTCGTCCAAATGGACGTTCAAGTCCACCATGGGAGGTGCCAAGTGTCGCCCTCGTTGGTCCAAAATGTTTCGTCTGCCGGAAAAATCATAAAAATTATAAATGACATAGCCGGAATTTTCCCAACAAAAGCGTGGAAAGCGTTTAGTCAACGACTCTAATCGGGTGTTGTGTACAAATTTCGAAACTTGCCTAACTTAAGGCTCAAATTTTCTACGTACGTCCTCACGTACATACTCTGAAAAAAAAAATACGGGGTATAACACTTACGTTGTTAAACGTTAAGCACGTTGTAACGGTTATTGTATCACATACCCCTTTGACTTATTATACCGAGGGCTTGCCACCCTTGATGCGGGTCTTTACGGCCTATGCGGTCCTCGTGACTACGCGAGTCACGGTAGCTCGGGATTGATCATTCGGGTGTTTAGCCCGATGCGGGGATTCCTATGCGGTCTGTTGAGACTATGCGGTCTTTTGAGACTATGCGGGTTGCGGGAGCCTAGGCGGATACCGAGGTTAGCTGCGCCGACGCGGGGTATACCTCGGCGATGCAGGACCATGATTCGAGAATACCTCATGCGGGTCGTGTGTGACCTATCAGAGCTGCGAGTTCGAGGATAGACGCGCACATTGATATTGCGGGCGAGGGCGGCCGATCATGTGGTGCGGTCTAGAAAGACCTCGGGATACAGTTTGTGGTATTTTTGGTACTGTGGGTCTTAGTAGTCGGCTATGCCTTCGTACTTACCCCGTACGGTTTTATTGTGATAACTTTGAGGGCGTGAGTCCCTGACTTGACATGACTGCTTATTTATTGTGAACTGTAGTTTGGTTATCATACATGTCTCCTGCTTTATATAGACTACTATGATTTCATTTACAGTATTTATTTTCAGTTTCACATACTCGGTACCTGTTGTACTGACCTCCTTCGGGGGGCTGCGTTCATGCCGCAGGTAAAGGTACACCAGTCGTTGATCCTCGCTCTTAGGATCACAGTTCAGCTTTTGGGAAGCTCCGTTTCTCCGGAGGCTTATCAGTGGTATAGTCCCCTGTCGTAGTAAGTGTTTACATTCAGGGGTTTGGCGGGGCCCTGTCCCGCCATTATTGTCGTATCATTTCTTAGAAGTGCAGTAATCTTGTTGTGGGCAGAATTTGTAAGAGGTTATGCTATTCGAATTGCTATTTATATATATCCGAAGGTAACCGCTTTTGGTTAGCTTTGTCTTCTTATTTCTTGTCATTTTACATTGGTTTCATGTATTGTCTTTATGTTCAGTGATTACTCGATGTTGTGTCACTAGGGTGCGGGTAAGGCACGATGCTTGAACCGGGCAGTCGTTACATCAAGTCTCTTAACTTCTAAAATCAATAAATCATTCATTTTATCTCTCTTAAGCCGTTATACCTAACTTCCCATAAAGCTATTATAACTCTTAAGTTTTTTAAAACCACTAAGCATTTTCTTACCTACATAAAGCTGTTATAACCAACTTCCCATAAAGCCGTTATAACACTTTATGTTTTAAACCAATAAAATACATTTAACACATGTACGTCTACCGTACTACATAGTTTACAAAACATCATGCTAGAAAGGATAGGAAGAGGTTCACATACCTCGCGACGATTATCGACTAATAGCAAAACGCTCCAAGTACCTCAAACCGTGGCTACTCCTTAAGCCAAGTAGATCGCGCCACGCATAGTACTTCACCTATAAGGCCACAGCGCATTAACATCTAGATCTTATCGTAGAACATTCTCTGAGAAAATTCGTGACACCTCCCCCGCATGGCCGCGTAAATCTCCTCTCTATCGAGGCCGCTATCAAGCCAACCGGGGGTTATATCTAACCGGACGTGTACAAGTCTACTTCACAGTAATGCTACAAGTCTACTATATCTGATCTATGTAATTACTGTTCAATTCTCTTTCTTTATATTGGACTTAAGTCAAAAGACATTGCCATAAAGCTAGGTTGATTCTATATATAGTATACTTCAACTATATAATCTTACAACATGTAATTTCCAATTACAATAAGGGACAAGAATATTTACCTCGATAAGCCCAAAATTATCCAAGTATAAATGTCGGTCCTTATGACGTTTAGCTCCTACTCGGGTGCTCCACCCGCTCCAAACAACCTTAGAAGTCCTACGACTTCTTCTTAATACTCCAACCAACTATGGAGAGTTTCCTTAGGGTTTCGGTTTGAGACAAAATGGACATACGGTAGTATTTCAGGCTCTATGTCTGAGAGGTATCTTTGGAATACTACAAGGTATACGGCTAAGGTAATTTGGGTATAGTAACAATACTATGGAGAGTATTTCTACCAAGAGGGGGGGTATTTATACGAGACAACACCACAAGGGGGGGTGTATACCCCTCGGCCAACCCCACTAGGAGGGGGGGTACTCTCGGCCAAGGGGGGGGGAGGGACTCTCGGCTAAGGCCTCACAAGGGGGAGGGGGACGAGAACACTACTAGAGAGGGGAGGGAATTTCAAGACTTGGAGATTTGTAGAATGGATGAAGAAGTCTTCAAAGGGGAGGGGTATTTATAGGTCAAGCCATGGCCAACCAATGGCCAAGATCATGCCAAGTGCAAGGCAAGTGTAGGGTCAAGATTCATCCATGTGCACCTTATCCATCTACCACACAAATATCACAAAATATCCTACCTACTCCCACTCACCCATTTCGTCCCAATTGCCGTCCAAAGCCCACCAATGAGAGGGTGCCAAGTGTCGCCCTCTCGTTGGTCCAAAATGTTTCGTCTCTCGGAAAAATCCGCAAAAATTAAAAATGTCATAGCCGGAATTTACCCTACGCGAGTTGTGTAAAACGTTTCGTCGAAAAACGACTCTAATCGGGTGTTGTGAACAAATAATTTTCGGCCCTTGCACTTTAAGGCACAAACTTTTCTACGTACGTCCTTACGTACATACTCTAGAAATACGGGGTATAACAGTATTGTTGTTTTTATTCCAAAATACTTTAGCCCAAATACCTTGTGGTACTTTCCAAAGTTACCTCTATACGTAGAGCCCGGAAATACTACTATATTCCCTTAAGTCACAAAAACGAAACCCTAAGGAAAACCTTCATAGCCGGTTGAAGTATTAAGAAGAAGTTGCGTAGAACTTCTAAGGGTTGTTTGGAGCGGGTTGGAGCGCCCGGAGTAGGAGCTAAAACGTTGCTCAGGATCGACTTATAACTTGGATAATTTTGGGCTTATCGAGGTAAATACTCTTGTCCTTATATTGTAATTGGAAATTACATACTGTAGTATTATTAGAAATGAATATAAGATTCATAGAAGAGAATTGAACTGTAATAGAAGGATATTACAGAAAAGACTTGAATAGATCACATCAGAAGAATATGAAAGAAGAAGACTGAACTGTACTTACATAGGACTGTATTTACAATAGACTTATAACCTTTATTGGTTGAATGTTCTGCGAGTAGCATGCACTACTTGGAAGGTGGACAAGGCTAGCCGGGTTATAGCCGTGGAGCGTTTTGCTAATAGTCGATAATCGTCGCGAGGTATGTGATTCTTCCTATCCTCTTGAGCATGATATTTTAAAAGAATATATATATAGTACGGTAGATGTACGTGTGTTAACTGAATAATAATTACAGCAATGTCTTTTGACTTAAGCCTGAATAATAATTACGGCAATGTCTTTCGACTTAAGCCTAAATAATAAAGGATCTTGAAGTATTTCCAAAGAGATAAGAAACCTTGTTGAAAGAAGAATAATGCTTGGTTTTAAAAGTTATACTGGCTTTATGGGAAGTTAGGTATAACGACGTAAGTGAGATAAAAAGAATGGTTATTGATTTTAAGAAGTTAAGAGACTTGATCTTAAAAGATAAGAGACTTGACTTAATTGAATTAATATGAATTTTGTTAAAAAGTGTGAAACCTCATTCGTGAGTAATGAGTACTTGGTTTTTAAAAGGAATAATGTTTCTTGATTTGAATCAGAATAAGTATCGAACAAACCACTGCAGCGCTAATAAAGGGAAATGTATTGAATAATGAAGTATTATTAAAACCAGTAGAAACCTCCATCTGCATAGAAGCTAAGATGAGACAAAATGATATTACATTTCCTAGATCATGACTGCTTTAATAAGATTGTTATAAACAAAGAATAACCTACCCACACATAAGGCTTATTGTTTTAAAGGGGAGTACGTTATTTGATTAAGACTATAAACTATGAAATCTTTCCAAACTAAAAGACGTGAGTATCTGAAATTAGGCAAACTTGAACTTTTGGAAAAGAATGTTGTTACTTGACGTTGTTCTAGAAAGTGTAAGCCACTTGGTTAAAGCGATTGTAAAGTACTTGATTTTAAAACATGAGCGTATTTGGCACTACGGATAATAGTATCGAGTTGTTTTTACGTAAAGAGGTCTTTTGAAAGGATTAATGTATGTAGTACTTTGGGGTTAAAACCCGGATTTGTTGTAATAAAATAAGAGTCTATAAGTATGTTGAACTTGCCTATGTTTGTGGTAATAGCCTTTGTTGTGCAAGTGTTGTATTTATGTGCTACCGCGTCTCTCGTTGGAGGGTCGGCTATCTGACTGATAGATGGACATACTGACACGATGGGTGGCCCACGGGTATGCTTCCATTAGGAGTGTGATGTTGTTACATGGACATGCGCACTGCCGCAGTCGGGCATGCGGCCGTCGGACGGGTTAATCACCGATATATTGTTATTGTTGTTACATGGACATATACGCCGTCACGAGAATTCGGGGCATGCGGCCATGCGGCGGGTTAATCACGATATATTGTTATTGTTGTTACATGGACATATACGCACCGTCGCAATTCGGGTGCATGCGGCCGTCTGGCGGGTTAATCACCGATATATTGTTATTGTTGTTACATGGACATATGCGCCGTCTGAGTCGGGGCATGTGGGCATGCGGCAGGGTTGATCACCCGGTTTTTTGGTATTCTTGTTACATGGACATGTCGAACCGTCTGCACTCCGGGGCATGTGGCGTGCGGCGGGGTTGATTACGATACCTTATTATTATTGTTGCATCACGGACATATACGCACCGATGGAGAATTTGGGGCATGTTGCCAAGATGCGAACATGATTGATGTTGTGGGCGTGAGACCCATAGTTATATTTGAGTGATGACTTTGAGGGCGTGAGTCCCTGACTTAACTGCGTTTATGATTGCGTACTGTATGTTGGTTATCATATATGTCTCCTGCTTTATATATCGTTATGATTTAAGCTGCGGTATTTTGATTTCACATACTTGGTACATGTTATCGACCTCCTTGAGGGCTGCGTTCATGCCGCGGTAAGTACATCGGTTGTCGATCCTCGCTTCTAGGATCACAAATCAGCGTTTTGGGAAGCTCGTTTCTCGGAGGGTTATCTTTTGGTATGTTACCACTGAGTGCAGCAGGTCCTTGTACATTCGGGGTATGGCGGGGCCACTGTCGCCATAGTTGTCATTACATTCTTAAGTGCAGTAATCTTGTTGTGGCGAGTTGTAAAAAGATTAAGCTGTTCGGGTTTTTATGTATTATATATACATAAGGCAAGCTATTTTAGTTGCTGTTTATTTATCATGTCTCTTGTTTCATATTTATGTTTTATTCAGTGATTACTCGATGTATGTATCACTAGGGTGCGGGGTAAGGCACGATCACGGGCGAGGATCGGTCGTGACAAAAGTGGTATCGAGCGATTAATCCTCGGAAAGTGTCTACGCAGTGTCTAGTAGAGTCTTGATTATCGATGTGTTGTGCACCATTTATAATCGTGAGGCTGCGAGACATTTAGGATTAGTTTCCATTCTTCTCATTACGAGATCGTGCCTTAGAGATGTGTTGTAAGTTAGACCCTCCGACGTATCTCGTTTTACGATTATGCCTCGCGCAAGGCAACGGGCCCAGATGGGCAAGCGGCCGAGAGCGCTAGTAGGATCTGAGGAATGCAGCGCGAGCGTCGATACACGAGATTGTGCTTGAGACGGCGAGTTTTACGCGCCGCCGGCCCAAGTTTAGAGCGCAGCGATGGGCGATGAGACAACGATACATGAGCCTCCGGTCCCACGGCAGGCGAGAGGAGATGGGTTACAAGGAGATGGCACGATTGCTAGCGAGTTGTGGCAAGACATGAGATAGGTGGGCGCAGCGATTCCGTGCACCCATGGTTCACCCAAGATCGGATAGTTTAAGGCTACGGGACTTTCTGAGTTGTAGCCCGCCAGAGTTCTGGTCGAGGCACGAGGATGATCCGCAGGAGTTCATTCGGCGATTCTGACGGATCATGAGAGTGATCAAGGCATCGGAGACCGAGTCAGTGGTCCTAGGTTCGCATCGGCTGCGTGATACCGCATTCGACTGGTTTGATTCGTGGGAGCTGTCCCGGGGAGAGTATGCACTTTCGGCCGTTTGGGACGAGTTCTCAGGGGCATTTCTTGCACACTTCTTGCCGCCACAGATGAGGAGGGCTCGGGCCGACAGATATTTGATGTTGAGGCGAGCAGGCGTCTGATTCGGGAGTACAATGTGAGTTCGACTCATTGGCTCGATGCGTCCCGGCTGTAATGGCGATATGGAGGGCCAGTACACCGCTACGTCACGGGCTAGATGACTACTTGGCGAGGCTTGTTGGTGTAGCTCTTGGGGGCATGGACATTGCCGCGTGCAGCTTATGCACAGGTGTGAGGCGGAGAGGTCGGCGGAATGACGAATCAGCGAAGAGGGCGAACAACGAGGTCTTTGGCGACTTTCGGCGGATGCCTCGGTGGCGAGCTAGTTATGCACCTTCGCCAGTACAGAGTGGTCCTCCACAACCTTGAGCGTTGAGTATTCGAGCATGTCGAGCTCCATGGGTTGAGTTTCGAGTAGGCGTTGGCGGTCGATCACCTACCTCGGTGTGGTCGGTGTGGTAGACGCATTTGAAGTGTCATGGTGCGAGGAGCTTGTTACTTTGCGGCAGCGGGGCCATTTTGCGAGCGCCCGACGAGGGTATACGGATGTTACGACTCGACGCCGGGATCGATGGCTGGTTCATCACCTTCACTAGCTATGCGCCCTGCAGGGCAGGACTGTGATTAGAGTAAAGCGGTAGATTCAGGTATATCCTTAACTCTCTAGATGTTAGTATGCTTGATATGATGAGTTTATGTTGAGTGTTATGTCTGGATAGCATTGTGTAAAAGTATGATCTAGAGAACATGGGTGGTTGAGAAGTTAAGTATGGGGGTATGGAAAGTGTGAACCTTAGATTATTTCACGATTGAGACCTTAGATGTAAGGTCGTCTTGAGTAAAGGATTTTCCAAATGATCCTTGTCGGAGTGCATTATATGCCTAGAATGTATTAGTGTGATAAGTCCATGGGTAGTGTGAGATGGAAGTGATAGCTTTCATGATGTGAATTAGTAAGATTGTTCCAGGATCGAGAAACAAGAAAGTTCAGCACGATGGAGGGTCGGGTTGAGGGCGTGTGCGGGTCAACCCGTAGCCTGTTTAAGGTGGGTCAGTTAGGTGGTCCCGCCAGGTGGTAGGGTCACGAGGGTGCTAGGCCCAAGTTTAGATGACCATCGTATGAGTTCGTGGATATGTTCGACCAAAATCGGATCGTGAAGGCCGGGAACGGCCTTAAAGGAGATTAAGGTTAGTAAGATGACCAAGTTTGGAGGTAGTGACTCCAGAGATTTTGGAAACCAGGCGATGATGAAGTATGAGTGCGTATGCTAGAAGATTTCAAGTGTTAGAAGATGCGGCGAGTAAGGAAGGAAGAGAACGTGTGTTATTTTGTGGGCGGGTGTGGCGTTGGCAACTTGTTAGAGGAACTTTATCGTTATCCATCTTGAGAAGGAACATTCGGACGAATGTTTCTAGGAGGAGAATGTTATACCCGTATTTCAGTATGCGTGAGGGCGTGCGTAGAAGTTTTAGCCTTAAGATAGGCGGGGCCAGAAAATTTTTGGGCACAACTAGCGAAAGGAGTCGTTTTTGGCGAAGCGTTTTCGGACTTTGCGAAGGGAAAAATACGGCTATGTCATTTATAATTTTTGCGGATTTTTCCGAGAGATGAAATATTTTGGACCAACGAGAGGGCGACACTTGTCACCCTCTAATTGGCGGATTGTATTAGGCGGTAAAGGGACAATTGTGGCTTGTTTTGTCAAGGAGTTGGTAGGATATTTTTGTGTAGTAGATGGATAAGGACACTTGCCTAAATCTCCACCTTACACTTGCCTAGC
Organism: Przewalskia tangutica; assembly: GCA_029844215.1. NCBI lineage: Eukaryota > Viridiplantae > Streptophyta > Magnoliopsida > Solanales > Solanaceae > Przewalskia > Przewalskia tangutica. Next base: position 52,948,688 of record CM056718.1, read on the forward strand.
ACTTGGCTTAATCTTGGCCATTGATTGGCCTATAAATATCCCTCTAATGCAAGACATTTCTTCATCCACACTTGTGAAAATCCAAGGCAAAAATCCTTCTCCCTCCCTCTCAAAGCTCTCGTCCAAATCACACCTCCCCCCCCCTTGAGAAGGCCTCGGCCGAACCCCCCCCTTGCCTAGAGTTGTTCTCGAAAATACCCCCCTTTGGTAGAAAAATACTTCTCCAAGTATTGTTGTTTTTATTCCAAAATACTTAACCAAAATACCTTGTGGTACTTTCCAAAGTTACCTCTATACGTAGAGCCCGAAAATACTACTATATTCCCTTAAGTCACAAAAACGGAACCCTAAGGAAAACCTTCATAGCCGGTTGAAGTATTAAGAAGAAGTTGCGTAGAACTTCTAAGGGTTGTTTGGAGCGGGTTGGAGCGCCCGGAGTAGGAGCTAAAATGTTGCTCAGGATCGACTTATAACTTGGATAATTTTGGGCTTATCGAGGTAAATACTCTTGTCCTTATATTGTAATTGGAAATTACATACTGTAGTATTATTAGAAATGAATATAAGATTCATAGAAGAGAATTGAACTGTAATAGAAGGATATTACAGAAAAGACTTGAATAGATCACATCAGAAGAATATGAAAGAAGAAGACTGAACTGTACTTACATAGGACTGTATTTACAATAGACTTATAACCTTTATTGGTTGAATGTTCTGCGAGTAGCATGCACTACTTGGAGGTGTAAAAGGCTAGCCGGGTTATAGCCGTGAAGCGTTTTGCTAATAGTCGATAATCGTCGCGAGGTATGTGATTCTTCCTATCCTCTTGAGCATGATATTTTAAAAGAATATATATATAGTACGGTAGATGTACGTGTGTTAACTGAATAATAATTACGGCAATGTCTTTTGACTTAAGCCTGAATAATAATTACGGCAATGTCTTTCGACTTAAGCCTGAATAATAAAGGATCTTGAAGTATTTCCAAAGAGATAAGAAACCTTGTTGAAAGAAGAGTAATGCTTGGTTTTAAAAGTTATACTGGCTTTATGGGAAGTTAGGTATAACGACGTAAGTGAGATAAAAAAATGGTTATTGATTTTAAGAAGTTAAGAGACTTGATCTTAAAAGATAAGAGACTTGACTTAATTGAATTAATATGAATTTTGTTAAAAAGTGTGAAACCTCATTCGTGAGTAATGAGTACTTGGTTTTAAAAGGAATAATGTTTCTTGATTTGAAATCGGAATAAGTATCGAACAAACCAACTGCAGCGCTAATAAAGAGAAATGTATTGAATAATGAAGTATTATTAAAACTAGTAGAAACCTCCATCTGCATAGAAGCTAAGATGAGACAAAATGATATTACATTTCCTAGATCATGGCTGCTTTAATAAGATTGTTATAAACAAAGAATAACCTACTCACACATAAGGCTTATTGTTTTAAAGGGGAGTACGTTATTTGATTAAGACTATAAACTATGAAATCTTTCCAAACTAAAAGACGTGAGTATCTGAAATTAGGCAAACTTGAACTTTTGGAAAAGAATGTTGTTACTTGACGTTGTTCTAGAAAGTGTAAGCCACTTGGTTAAAGCGATTGTAAAGTACTTGATTTTAAAACATGAGCGTATTTGGCACTACGGATAATAGTATCGAGTTGTTTTTACGTAAAGAGGTCTTTTGAAAGGATTAATGTATGTAGTACTTTGGGGTTAAAACCCGGATTTGTTGTAATAAAATAAGAGTCTATAAGTATGTTGAACTTGCCTATGTTTGTGGTAATAGCCTTTGTTGTGCAAGTGTTGTATTTCTGTGCTCTGGCGTCTCGTTGGAGTCGGCTATCGGTGATAGATGGACATACCGACGATGGGTGGCCCGGGTATGCTTCCATTAGGAGTGTGATGTTGTTACATGGACATGTCCGCACCGTCTGAATCAGGGGCATGCGGCCGTGCGGCGGGTTAATCACCCGATATATTGTTATTGTTGTTACATGGACATATGCTTGCGTCTGCGAGTCAGGCATGCGGCCGTGCGGCGGGTTAATCACCCGATATATTGTTATTGTTGTTACATGGACATATACGCCGTCACGCATTAGGGCGCATGCGGCCGTGCGGCGGGTTAATCACGCGATATATTGTTATTGTTGTTACATGGACATATACGCACCGTCTGAAAGTCGGGGCATGTGGCCATGCGGCGGGGTTGATCACGGTGTATTGGTATTATTGTTACATGGACATGCGCCGTCTGAGAATTCAGGGCATGTGGACGTGCGGCGGGGTTGATTACGTACCTTATTATTATTGTTGCATCTGGACATATACGCACCGATGGAAATTAGGGGCATATGGCGAATGCGAACATGATTGATGTTGTGGGCGTGAGACCCATAGTTATATTTGAGTTATGACTTTGAGGGCGTGAGTCCCTGACTTAACTGCGTTTATGATTGCGTACTGTATTTTGGTTATCATATATGTCTCCTGCTTTATATAGACTGTTATGATTTAAGCGCGTATTTTGATTTCACATACTTGGTACTGTTGTCTTGACCTCCTTGGGCTGCGTTCATCGCCGCGGTAGAGGTACATCGGTTGTCGATCCTCGCTTCAGGATCACAAATCAGCATTTTGGGAAGCTCCGTTTCTCGAGGCTTATCTTTTGGTATGTTACCACCAGTGCAGTAGGTCCTTGTACATTGGGGTATGGCGGGGCCTGTCGCCATAGTTGTCATTACATTCTTAGAGGTCTTTAATGCTGTTGTGGCGGGGTTGTAAAAGATTAAACTGTTGGGTTTTTATGTATTATATATCTGAGGCAAGCTTTATTTTGGTTGCTTTGTTTATTTATCATGTCTCTTGTTTCATATTTATGTTTTATTAGTGATTACTCGATGTATGTATCACTAGGGTGCCGGGGTAAGGCACGATCCGGGCAGGATCGGTCGTGACAAAGTGGTATCGAAGCGATTAATCCTCGGAAAGTGTCTCTGAACCGTGTCTAGTAGAGTCTTGATTATCGATGTGTTGTGCACCATCTATAATCGAGGCTGAGACATTTAGGATTGGTTTCCATTCTTCTCATTCCGAGATCGTTCCTTAGAGATGTGTTGTAAGTTGGACCCTCCAGCGTATCTCGTTTTTACGATTATGCCTCGCGCCAAGGCAACCCGGCGAGATGGGCAAGGCGTAGAGGAACCGCTAGTAGGATCTGAGAGTACGAGAGCGCGAGCGGTCGACCGAGATTGTGCTTGACGGCGAGTTTCTACGCCGCCGACCCTGCAGAGTTTAGAGCGCAGCGATGGTGATGAGACAACGATGCACGAGCCTCGGTCCGGCACAGGCGAGAGAGATGGGTTACAAGGAGATGGCACGATTGCTAGCGAGTGTGGCGAACATGAGGATAAGTGGGCCAGCGGCGATTCGTGCACCCATGGTTCACAAGATCGGATAGTTTAAGGCTACGGGACTTTACGAGTTGTAGCCGCCCGAGTTCTACGGTCGAGGCACGAGGATGATCCGCGTGAGTTCATTCGGCGATTCTGGATAATGAGGTAATCAAGGCTTGGAGACCGAGTCGATGGTCTTAGTTTCGCATCGGCTGCGTGATCTGCGATCGTGGTTTTGATTCGTGAGGCTGTCGGGAGAGTATGCACTTAGGCCGTTTGGGGCGAGTTCTCGAGGCATTTCTTGCACACTTCTTGCCGCCACGGATGAGGAGGGCTGGTAAGCGATTTTTGATGTTGGCGAAGCGGGCGTCTGATTCGGGAGTACAATGTGAGTTCGACTCATTGACTCGATGCGTCCCATTGTAATGGCGATATGGAGGACATAGTACACCGCTACGTCAGGGCTAGATGACTACTTGGCGAGGCTTGTTCGGGTGTAGCTCTTGCGGGCATGGACATTGCCGCGTGCGAGCTTATGCACTTGGGTGTGAGGCGGAGAGGTCGGCGGAATGACGAATCGGCGAAGAGGCAAGAACAACAGGTCTTTTGGCGACTTTAGGCGGGTGCCTCGTGAGCGAGCTAGTTATGCACCTTCGCGATCTGAGTGGTCCTCCATAACCTTGGGCGTTCGGGATATTCGCGAGCATGTCGAGCTCCATGGGTTGAGTTTCGAGGAGTAGGGAGTTGGCGGATCGATCACCCCTACGCCGGTGTGTCGGTGTAGTAGACGCATTTGAAGTGTCGTGGTGCCAAGGAGCTTGTTACTTTGCGACAGCGGGGCCATTTGCGAAGGCGCGACCAGGGTAGCCGCGGATGTTACGACTCGGCCGAGGATCGATGGTGGTTCATCACGCCGCTAGTATCGCCTGCGGTACCGTGATTAGTAAAGCGGTAGATCGGGTATATCCTTAACTCTCTAAATGTTAGTATGCTTGATATGATGAGTTTATGTTGAGTGTTATGTCTGGATAGCATTGTGTAAAAGTATGATCTAGAGAACATGGGTGGTTGAGAAGTTAAGTATGGGGGTATGGAAAGTGTGAACCTTAGATTATTTCACGATTGAGACCTTAGATGTAAGGTCGTCTTGAGTAAAGGATTTTTCAAATGATCCTTGTCGGAGTGCATTATATGCCTAGAATGTATTAGTGTGATAAGTCCATGGGTAGTGTGAGATGGAAGTGATAGCTTTCATGATGTGAATTAGTAAGATTGTTCCGGATCGAGAAACAAGAAAGTTCGGCACGATGGAGGGTCGGGTTGAGGGCGTGTGCGGGTCAACCCGTAGCCTGTTTAAGGTGGGGTCGATTAGGTGGTCCGCGGTGGTAGGGTCACGAGGGTGCTAGGCCCAAGCTTAGATGACCATCGTATGAGTTCGTGGATATGTTCGACCAAAATCGGATCGTGAAGGCCGGGAACGACCTTAAAGGAGATTAAGGTTAGTAAGATGACCAAGTTTGGAGGTAGTGACTCCAGAGATTTTGAAGCGGGCGATGACTGAAGTATGGTACGTATGCTAGAAGAGTTCAAGTGTTCGAGAAGGGTACGACGAGTAAGGAAGGAAGAGAACGTGTGTTATTTTGTGGGCAGGTGCGGCGTTGGCAACTTGTTTGAGGAACTTTATCGTTATCCATCTTGAGAAGGAACATTCGGGATGAATGTTTCTAAGAAGGGGAGAATGTTATACCCCGTATTTCCAGAGTATGTACGTGAGGACGTACGTAGAGAAGTTTTAGCCTTAAGATAGGCCAGGACCGAAAATTTTTGGGCACAACTAGCGAAAGGAGTTGTTTTTCGACGAAACGTTTTCCGGACTTTGCGAAGGGAAAAATACGGCTATGTCATTTATAATTTTTGCGGATTTTTCCGAGAGATGGAATATTTTGGACCAACGAGAGGGCGACACTTGTCACCCTCTAATTGGCGGTTGTATTGGGCGGTAAAGGGGACGAATTGTGGCTTGTTTTGTCAAGGAGTTGGTAGGATATTTTTGTGTAGTAGATGGATAAGGACACTTGCCTAAATCTCCACCTTACACTTGCCTAGCACTTGGCTTAATCTTGGCCATTGATTGGCCTATAAATACCCCTCTAATGTAAGACATTTCTTCATCCACACTTGTGAAAATCCAAGGCAAAAATCCCTATCCCTCCCTCTCAAAGCTCTCGTCCAAATCACCTCCCCCAGCAGAAGGCCTCGGCGAACCACCCCCCCTCTTGCCTAGAGTTGTTCTCGAAAATACCCCCCTTTGGTAGAAAAATACTTCTCCAAGTATTGTTGTTTTTATTCCAAAATACTTTAGCCAAAATACCTTGTGGTACTTTCCAAAGTTACCTCTATACGTAGAGCAGAAAATACTACTATATTCCTTAAGTCACAAAAACGAAACCCTAAGGAAAACCTTCATAGCGGTTGAAGTATTAAGAAGAAGTTGCGTAGAACTTCTAAGGGTTGTTTGGAGCGGGTTGGGCGCCGGAGTAGGAGCTAAAGCGTTGCTCGGGATCGACTTATAACTTGGATAATTTTGGGCTTATCGAGGTAAATACTCTTGTCCTTATATTGTAATTGGAAATTACATCTGTAGTATTATTAGAAATGAATATAAGATTCATAGAAGAGAATTAAAGCGTAATAGAAGGATATTCTGAGAAAAGACTTGAATAGATCACATCGGAAGAATATGAAAGAAGAAGAATCGTACTTACATAGGACTGTATTTAAAATAGACTTATAACCTTTATTGGTTGAATGTTCTGCGAGTAGCATGCACTACTTGGAAGGTGGAAAAGGCTAGCCGGGTTATAGCCGTGGAGCGTTTTGCTAATAGTCGATAATCGTCGCGAGGTATGTGATTCTTCCTATCCTCTTGAGCATGATATTTTAAAAGAATATATATATAGTACGGTAGACGTACGTGTGTTAACTGAATAATAATTACGGCAATGTCTTTTGACTTAAGCCTGAATAATAATTACGGCAATGTCTTTCGACTTAAGCCTGAATAATAAAGGATCTTGAAGTATTTCCAAAGAGATAAGAAACCTTGTTGAAAGAAGAGTAATGCTTGGTTTTAAAAGTTATACTGGCTTTATGGGAAGTTAGGTATAACGACGTAAGTGAGATAAAAAGAATGGTTATTGATTTTAAGAAGTTAAGAGACTTGATCTTAAAAGATAAGAGACTTGACTTAATTGAATTAATATGAATTTTGTTAAAAAGTGTGAAACCTCATTCGTGAGTAATGAGTACTTGGTTTTTAAAAGGAATAATGTTTTACTGATTTCGGAAATCAGAATAAGTATCGAACAAACCACTGCAGCGCTAATAAAGGGAAATGTATTGAATAATGAAGTATTATTAAAACCAGTAGAAACCTCCATCTGCATAGAAGCTAAGATGAGACAAAATGATATTACATTTCCTAGATCATGGCTGCTTTAATAAGATTGTTATAAACAAAGAATAACCTACTCACACATAAGGCTTATTGTTTTAAAGGGGAGTACGTTATTTGATTAAGACTATAAACTATGAAATCTTTCCAAACTAAAAGACGTGAGTATCTGAAATTAGGCAAACTTGAACTTTTGGAAAAGAATGTTGTTACTTGACGTTGTTCTAGAAAGTGTAAGCCACTTGGTTAAAACAGTGTAAAGTACTTGATTTTAAAACATGAACGTATTTGGCACTACAGATCATAGTATCGAGTTGTTTTTACGTAAAAGAGGTCTTTTGAATGGATTAATGTATGTAGTACTTTGGGGGTAAAAACCGGATTTGATGTAATAAAATATGAGTCTATAAGTCTGTTGAACTTGCCTATGTTTGTGGTAATAGCCTTTGTTGTGCAATTGTTGTATTTCTGTGCTACCGCGTCTCGTTGGAGGGCCGACTATCTGACTGATTGATGGACATACTGACACGATGGGTGGCCCACGGGTATGCTTCCATTAGGAGTGTGATGTTGTTACATGGACATGTCTGCACCGATGCAGAATTCCGGGGGCATGCGGCCATGCGGCGGGTTAATCACCCGATATATTGTTGTTACATGGACATGTATCGCACGTCTGAGAATTCGGGGGCATGCGCGTCGCGGCGGGTTAATCACCCGATATATTGTTATTGTTGTTACATGGACATGTCTGCACCGATGCAGAATTCCGGGGGCATGCGGCCATGCGGCGGGTTAATCACCCGATATATTGTTATTGTTGTTACATGGACATGTCTGCACCGATGCAGAATTCCGGGGGCATGTGGCCATGCGGCAGGGTTGATCACCCGGTGTATTGGTATTATTGTTACATGGACATGTCTGCCGTCTGCAGTCGGCATGTGGCGTGCGGCGGGGTTGATTACGGTACCTTATTATTATTGCATCTGGACATATGCGCCGATGGAGAATTAGGGGCATGTGGCCAAGATGCGAACATGATTGATGTTGTGGGCGTGAGACCCATAGTTATATTTGAGTGATGACTTTGAGGGCGTGAGTCCCTGACTTAACTGCGTTTATGATTGCGTACTGTATTTTGGTTATCATATATGTCTCCTGCTTTATATAGATTTATGATTTAAGCGCGGTATTTTGATTTCACATACTTGGTACTGTTATCGACCTCCTTAGAAATGCGTTCATGCGCGGTAGAAGTACATCGGTTGTCGATCCTCGCCTAGGATCACAAATCAGCGTTTTGGGAAGCTCCGTTTCTCCGGAGGCTTATCTTTTGGTATGTTACCCTGAGTCTGTAGGTCCTTGTACATTCAGGGGTATGGCGGGGCCCTGTCCCGCCAAAATTGTCATTACATTATTAGAGGTCTGTAGTACTGTTGTGGGCAGGGTTGTAAAAAGGATTAAATTGTTCGGGTTTTTTTTATGTATTATATATCTGACAAGCTATTTTGGTTGCTTTGTTTATTTATCATGTCTCTTGTTTCATATTTATGTTTTATTCCGCTGATTACTCTGATGTATGTATCACTAGGGTGCCCGGGGTAAGGCACCAGTCACGGGCCCGGGATCGTGTCGTGACAATGGAACTTATTAACATTAGGGAAATTTATTTTTATGAATTTGGTCACGTGGGGCCCACCCGAGGAATTTTACGTTTTGTGGGGCCCACGAGGGTTACGGAATTTTATGGACGAATGAGAGGGCGACACGTGGCACCCCACATATGGTCTTGGACGAATTATAGTAAGGGTAAAATGGTCATTGACCATCAAGGAAGATACGTCCTCAAAGCTTGAGATTGTTGACTTGTCAACTTGTCCACTTGGCTTAACATTAATTATTCTTCATCCTAGCCCACAAGTGTTTTAATCTTGACCCTCCATTGTGTTTTATATACCACACTAGTAGCAAGACAAGGTCTTCCAACACTTAGAAAAATCACAACATTCTTGTTCTTGTAGACTTGCTCTCGGGTTCACCCTTTTTCTCCACACAAAAATTTTAGTTTGTGATCTATTATTCACAAGACTTAAACCCAAGGTCCCTAAGGGTATTGTAAGGATATCTCAATAGAAAGATCTCGAAAAAATGGCGTTTTCACGTTAGTCGCAAGGCGAAATTGGAAAGGAAATTGGATAAGAATTGATATTGTAGTATTCCAAGTTGCCGGATTTACACTTGTTGTTGTATTAGTTTGATATCAATTGTGGGGCGGAATTTTACACGTCTACTCGGCGTGTAATCCCCTATTGTTAATTGCATTGTTGGGCCTTAAATGTGGCGTGTTTGGTTATTGAATTCGGCCTTGAAAAAGGTGGCAAAGTATGTAGAAACAAAGGAGGTGTTGTCCGATTTTCCGTAGAATTTAGTGACTTTGCACTTATAATATTCTACGTTAGAAGTAAGACGTTAATAGACGTATTGTGGACATTATAGGTTGACATACTACGGGCGGGATATTGTACTTATCAAGTGGATTGACCCGAAGAGGTATGTAGAACTTTCCTATCTTTTGAGCATGAATAGTTGCACGTATATAGTACGGTGAGCGTCTGAGACCTTGATATCCTTTACTTGTTTTTAAGAATAGCCAAGTTGGGTGAGTTAGGAGATTAACTCACTTCTTTAAAAGTATTAAGGATGTCTTAAGTTTTTAAAGTTAAGGGACTTGAAGAGTTTTAAAGTAATTGATACTTGTTTCGTTTTAAACGTATAAGTCCCTTGGATAGGAAATTGTAATTGGCTAAGGTATAAAGTTAATATAACAACTTTATGGGAAGTTGGTTATATTAGCTTTATGGAAAGACAAATAAGGATAAATGACTTGATTTTTTTTTTATGAAAGGCAAATTGATTTTAAGGCATCAATTGCCTAAGGTTTTATAAGAAAAGAAGTCACTTGATTTAGAAGCCTAATTTTATTTCTAAAGGTATTGTGACTTGTCTTGAAAAGTAATTGTGGCTTGATACTACGGTTATTAGTATCTTGGAAGTTTTATATGAAAAAGAGTCATTTTTAAAAGAATGGAAGTATGTAGTACTTTGGGTTAAATTCCCAGATTTTTATAAAAGACATGTTAGTGCCTTAAGTAAACTAAAATGAGAGTGTATATGAACAAGACTAATCAGAAGTTAGGGGATTTCTTAACTTGCTTATATATTGTATGATAAACCGGTAGTGCTTATGTTATAAATGATAAGCCGGTAGTGCTTATGTTATGTATGATAGCCGGTTTGTGCTAGTGGTATATTATTCATTACGGGGTCATTCCCCGGGTTTGTGGCATTTGCATATTCCGTGAATTTGCTACCCACGATGCGAGGAATACCTCATGCGGGTCCGTAAGGGCTTATGCGGGTGAAATAGTCCCATGCGGGGTGGATCAGTCCTATGCGAGGAATACCTCATACGGGTCTACACGACCTATGCGGGCGGATCTGACTATCACGAGAATACCTCATGCGGGTCCACACGACCCTTGCGGGTGAAATAGTCCCAGGAGTAGGATTGCTTAATGATACTGCGGGCGGGTGATCCTACTTTGATCGTGAGCTTCCTATTTTTATGTTGTAAGTATACTCTTATTTACTCTCATTGTTAGTAAGGCACAGTGTACTGTAATTTGATTATCATACATGTCTCCGGCTTATGTTTTAGAGGGAGGATCAGCTTGACGCCGGCCAACCCAAGAGGGCCAGGACAGCAGGGTCTCAGGGTAGTTTTCGAGGCGGAAAACCTCAGCAACAGACTAGGTCCACATTTCAGCCAGCACAAAGTGCTCCTTCATTTTTACGGCGGGAGGTCCGATCACCGGTCATTCGGGAGCGGTCGGGGCTTCGAGGTTTCGCGAGGCGGTATCACCGTCGAGACCACCCACATCTCGGTGTGCTCGATACGGTAGATCTCACCCAGGCGAGTGTCGTGTTCCTTCGGGAGCTTGTTACTCTTGTGGCCAGCTGGGCCATTTGAAGAGGGACTGTCAGGCAGGCGACATGGGTGGTATGGTGCGGCGGCGAGATCGATTCTTTGGGTCTTCTTTTGTGGTTATGCGCCGGGCGAGGGTGTTCCGCGGACGGCGGCGCGAGGTCGTGGTGGTGGTTCGATTCTAGCGGTCCACGAGCCGCATTTATTCTTAGCCACCGCCAGGGATCGAGTCTTCCACGGCGCCGTCCAGTACATTATTGATTTCATGTTGTGACATATATGCTTTGATAGATCCAGGTTCTAACTTGTCCTATGTGTCCCCTCTTATTGCGGGTAGAATCAGGATAGAGCCGATGTCGATAGAGCCTTTTGAGGTAGCTACGCCAGTGGGTGATTCGGTGTTAGCTGAGCGGGTGTACAAAGGTTATCCGGTGTTTATTTACAGTCGTCAGACCCTTGCAGATTTGATAGAGTTGGAAATGACAGATTTTGATGTCATTATGGGTATGGACTGGTTGGCTTCTTGTTATGCCAACGTTGGTATGAAACGAGTTGGTTCGGTTCAGTTTCTGGCGAGTCGATTATCAGTGGAAGGGCAACACAGCGTCGCCGAGGGTAGGTTTATTTCTTACCTCAAGGCTAGGAAGATGATGCAGAAAGGGTACATCTATTATCTGGTTCGGGTATTCGTCTGAGGTGAGTGCCGATTCTTGATCGATGCGATGGTTAGGAGTTTCGGATGTATTCCCGCACGATCTTGGGCATCCTCCCGAGAGGAGATTGAGTTTTGTATTGATACGTTGCCAGACACTCGACCTATTTCTATTCCGCCATACAAGATGGAACCTACTGAGTTGAGGGAGCTGAAGGACCAGCTGAAAGATTTGCTGGAAAAAGGTTTTATCAGGCCTAGTGTTTCTCCCTGGGGAGCGCCGGTTTTGTTTGTGAAGAAGAAAGATGGGACGCTGCGTATGTGTGTTGATTACAGGCAGCTGAATAAGGTAACCATCAAGAATAGGTACCCTCCCGTGATTGATGATTTGTTTGACGATTGCGAGTGCGAGTGTTTCTCAAGATAGACTGCGATGCAGTTATCATCAGGTGCGAGTGCGAGAGGCAGATATCCCAAAGACTGCATTCAGGACCCGGTATGGGCACTATGAGTTCAGGGTTATGTCTTTCGGTTTGACCAGCGCTCCAGCGGTATTTATGGATTTGATGAACCGAGTGTTCAAGCCATTTTTTGATACATTTGTGATTGTAACGACCCGTTCCGGGGCCCGTTACTGGTGCCTTACCCTGGGCACCCTAGTGATACATACATCAGAGAAAATCAGCGGAACATAAAACATGAGTCATTTAACAAGAGATATAATAAATAAGCAAAGCAACCAAAGCGATTGCCTTGGTATATACATAAAACACGAGCAGTTTAATCCTTTTACAACCACGCTTGCGGTACTACGGACCTAAGATATCTGATGACTATGACGGGACAGGGGCCGCCATACCACGAATGTACAAGAACCTACAACTCGAGGAACACTGCAAAAAGATAAGCCTCGGAGAAACGGAGCTTCAAATGTTGGCTTGTGATCCTATGGCGAGGATCCACGGCCGATGTACCTCTACTGCGGCATGAACGCGGCCGAAGTCGAGGTCAACAGTACCAAGTATGTGAAAGCATGCAATCAGTAAATGAAATCATACTAGTCTATATAAAGCGGGAGACATGTATGATAACCAAACTACGATTCACAACATAAAGCGATCATCACTCGATATAACTATGGGTCTCACGCCCACAACATCAATCGAGTTCGCATTATGGCGCGTGCCCGGAATCGCATCGGTGTAGACATGTCCATGATGCAACAATAATACCAATGTCCCGCCCACATGCCGGAATTCTGCATCGGTGTAGACATGTCCATGTGACCTCAACAACAAGACAGCAATCCAAATGGAAGCATACCCGTGCGCTACGCATCGTGTCAGTATGTCCAAAGGGAAAAATAAGACAACATTCCAAATGGACGCATACCCGTGCGCTACGCATCGTGTCAGTATGTCCAAAGGGAAATATAAGACAACATTCCAAATGGACGCATACCCGTGCGCTACGCATCGTGTCAGTATGTCCAAGGAAATATAAGACAACATTCCAAATGGGCGCATACGATGCGCTACGCGTCGTGTCGGTATGTCGAAGGAAACAACAAGGCGGTAATCTAAATGGAAGCATGCGTGCGCTACGCATCGTGTCGATATGTCCATAGCGATGCAACAATAATACTATCAGCGAGGAGCGTGCGTGGAATTTCTCGTCACCGCCAGACGCGTCCAAGTAAGTTCTCAACAAGTCAACCGACCCTCCATGAGAGCGGTAACCGCGAAATACAACGCTTTGCACAACAAAGGTTATCACAATAAGCATAGCCAAGCTTCACAACAACAAGCATAGGCAAGTTTCACAACAACACAAAGTACTTTCATTTTATACCAAAGTCCGGGTTTTAGCCCTAAAGTACTACGTACGTTAAATTTTGTAAAAGAGATCCATTACTTTTATCAAAGTTACCCGATACCCGTAGTATTAGAATGACCAACCCACATTCCTTTTCAAAATCAAGTAACAACATTCTTTTCCTAAGTTCCAGTTTGCCTAGTTTCAATTACTCAAGCTTCTCATTTTCAAATGGTTTCATAGTTCCCAAACTTAATCACTTGATTCCTTTTTAGAACAATTGAGTAATATAAGTCTCATGTGAGAGTAGGTTATTCTTGTTTACAACATTCTTATTACGACCATGATCTAGAAAATGTAATATCATTCTGTCTCATCTTAGTTTCTATGCGGATGGAGGTTTCTCGGTTTTAATACAACACATCATTATTCAATACATTTTCCTTTATTAACGCTGCGGTGGTGCGTCGATACACATTACGATTCGAAATCAGTAAAACATTATCCCTTTAAAAACCAAGTACTCATTACTCACGAATGAGGTTTCACACAAACATCCACATTAAAACAAATAAGTTAAGTCTCTTATCTTATAAGATCAAGTCTCTTAACTTCTAACATCGATAAACCATTTTCACTACATAAGGTCGTTATAACTAACTTCCCATAAAGCTATTATAACACCCTATGTTTTAAACCAACCAAATCACTTAGCGTATGCGTCTACCGTACTACATAGTTCACAACAATCATGCTAGAAAAGATAGGAAGAGGTTCACATACCTCGCGACGATTTATCGACAATAAGCAAAATGCTCCAAGTACTACAACGCACTAGCCCTTTCCACTCCTCGAGTAGAATACGCTACTCTTAGTACTTTCACCTATAAAGGTCACAAACGTCTATTAACCCCAAAACACAAGTTTTCTATCTTTACATAGAAAATTAGCACCTCCCACTCCGCATGGCGTAAATCTCCTCCTCTATCGAGGCGGCTACCAAGCCAACCGGGGTTTACGTCTAACAGACGTGTACAATTCTACAAGTCTCTGCAATCTGATCTATGTAAATCTGATTCGATTCGATTCTTTATTCTTGAGCTTAAGTCAAAAGACATTGCGAATACTAAGTATAGTTCCATATATAGTATACTTCAACTATATATTCTAACAAACATGTAATTTCCAATTACAATAGAGGACAAGATAATTACCTCGATAAGCCCAAAATTATCCAAGTTATAATGTCGATCTGAGCAAGGTTTAGCTCCTCAGTGCGCTCAAACCACTCCAAACAACCCTTAGAAGTTCTAACCAACCTGCTCAAATACTTGACCAACTATGAAGATTTCCTTAGGGTTTGGTTTGAGACTAAAAGGACAAAAGGTAGTATTTAGGACTCTACGTAATGAGGTATCTTGGGAATCCTCCAAGGTACCAGGCTAAGGTATTTTGGGCATTATAACAATACTAGGGAGTATTTCTATACCACAACAAAGGGTATTATACGAAAACAACTAGTCTAGGGGTACCCAGTGCCAAGACACACAAAGGGGAGGAGGAGGCCTCGGCCAAGACTCTCAAAAGAGGGGATGAGTTGGGCGAACTCAACACTAGAGAGGAGGGATTTTTAGGCTTGGAAGGTTTCATTTGTGGATGAAGAGTTCATCAACATAATGGGGGTATTTATAGCAAAACCAAAGGCCAACCAATGGCCAAGATCAAGCCATGTGCAAGGCAAGTGTAAGGCCAAGATCAAGCCAAGTGCACCCACAAAACACTCCACAAAACAATGCACCAAACAAGGCCAAAACAAGGCACAAACAAAGGGAGGAAGGCGTCCCCGCACTGCCCAAACCGTCACTTGAGGTGACAAGTGTCACCCTACCGTTGGCCCAAAGATGTTAGTCGCTCGGAAAAATCCGCAAAAATACAAAGCGACATAGTCGAATTTTCCCCTCATGAAGTTATGCAAAGCGTTTAGTCGAAAAACGACTCTGTCGGGTGTTGTGCACAAAGGTAAATTCGGCCAAGGGTGCCACATGGGGTGACACGTGTCGCCCCGATTCGCCGAATATTTCGTCTTAGAAAATATCCAAAATACGGAAATCTCAAAAACAAAGCGGGCCACAAAGCGTAAATTTCTCCAGTGGGCCCAGCGTGACCATTTCAAAATAAAATCTCAAAATTCTAATATAATCTATGAAGTCCAAATACCAAAGCGGGAATCCAATTCCCGTTAACGAACCTTTTTCTTCACAAATAACAGGAAACTTTTAGTGAAAACTCAGCATCTTTCTTTCTTTTCAAAATTTTCTGCGTACTCTAAATGCGTCGTCCTCACATACATACCACGCAACTACGGGGTATAACATTCTCCTCGCTTAGAAACATTCGTCCGAATGTTCCTTCTCAAGTCGAATAACGATAAAGTTCCTCTAACAAGTTGCGATGCCACGCGGCAGCCGCGAAATAACACACGTTATCTTCCTCCCTTACTCGTTGTTCCGCTTCTCGAACACTCGAACTCTCGGACGTACCATACTTGATCATTACTTCCGTTCCGAAAATCTGCGAGTCACTACCTCAAACTTGGTCATCTTACTAACCTCGAACTTCCTTAAGGCCATTCGGCCTTTACGAACCGCTACGGTCGAACGCGTCCACGAACTCATCGATGATCATACAAACTTGGGCCTAGCATCCTCGTGACCCTACCACTGGCGGGACCACTGACCCGACCCCCCAAACCAGGTTACGGGTTGACGCGCAAATGGTCATCAACCCGACCCCCGCGCGCCAAACTCTTGTTCCCCGATCCGGAACAATCTTACTAATTCACATCATGAAAGCTACCACTTCCATCTCACACTACCCATGGACTTATCACACAAATAAATCCCACGTATACTACTCACCCTTATAAGGGTCAAAAATAAAACGAATCTTTAATCTCAAGACGACGCTTACCCCAGGTCTCGGTCGTGACATAGTCTAAGGTTCACACTTACCATGCCTCATACGTATCCTTCCAACTAACCATGCATTCTAACTCACACATATCACAATGCTATCCGTACATAGCACACAATAATGAGATCATCATAACAAGCATACCAAAACTCTAGAGGGTTAAGGATATACGAAGCTCTTGCTCGCTCTAATCATAGGCACGCCTGCTGCAGCATGCTGTAGAGGCGATGAACGACCATCGATCCGGTGGTGAGTCGTAACATCCGTGCTACCCTTGGTGGACAGTTCCCGCAAAATGGCCTGCTGTCGCATGCAAAACAAACTCCCAATCTAGCACGACACTCTCCAAAATGGAGTCTACCACAAAGGTCCAACGAGGTAGGGGTGGCGCGTCGCCAACACTTACTTCCTGAAACACAACCCTTGGAGCCACGACTGCTCCGAATACTCTGAAGGTTGTGGAGGACCACTCTGCCTTGGCGGAGGTGCAAAACTAATATCTTCTTGGCGGTCCGCCTCGAAAGTCGCCAAAGACCACGATGTCACGGCCTCTGGCGATCCGGTCGTTAGTCGACCTCTCGTACCTCGCATCTGGTGCATGAGCTGCGTGCGGGCAATGTCCATGCGGTGAAGAGCTACTCTGAACATGCCTCGGCGTAATCATCGAGCCTCGTGACGTAGCGATGCACCACATCCTCCATATCGCAACTAAGCGCAGGGACATATCGAGCCAAAGAATCGAACTCGACATTGTACTCACGACGGTCGCGCTCTCTGTCTAAGCATCAAAAATCGTCGGCCCGTGCCCTCGCATCTGCGGAGGCAAGAAGTGCGTGAGAAAGCCCGAAAACTCATCCCATCTGCTGGAGTGCATGCTCTCCCGGAAAGCTCATGAATCAAACCAATCGATTGCGGTATCACGCGGCCGATGCGAACAAAGGTCACGGACTTCGGTTTACGAAGCCTTGATCACCGCGTGATCGCAGTAGCGCCGGATGAACTCCTGCGGATCATCCTCGTGCCTCGACCCATAAAACTCTGGCGGGCTGACTCGGAAAGTCCGCGACCTCAAACTATCTGCTCGGGGTGAACGGCTGGTGCTCTGGGCTGAGGCTATGCGTCGGCCCTAACCTCATATCGGCCACGACCACGGCAAGAATCGCCATCTCTTGTAACCCATCTCCTGCCCCCGGTGTGGGGTGGAGGCTCAGTGCTGCGGTCTCGGCGGCCATTCTTTGCGGCTCAACCTCTCTTTGGTGGCGGCGTCACAAAACCCATCGTCAAGCCTGACCTCAGTGCATGCGGGCTGCGCCCTCGTACTCCTCTGTATCTCACTAGCGGCACCTCGGCTGCCTTGCCCTCTGGGCTCACGGTTGCCTTGCGGAGGCATAGCAGGTAAAGCGAGATCGTCGGAGGGTCCAACTTACAACACGCCTCTAAGGCACGATCTCGGAATGAGAAGAATGGAAACCAATCCTAAATGTCCTATAGCCTCACGATTATAGATGTGGTGCCTGACACACCGATAATCAAGACTACTACTAGACACGGTGCGTAGACACTTTCAGAGGATTAAGCGCTCGATACCACTTTTGTAACGACGTTCGGGGCGTTCGGTGTCTTACCAGGCACCCTAGTGATACATACATCGAGAGAAAATCAGCGGAACATAAAACATGAGTCATTTAACAAGAGATATAATAAATAAGCAGGCAACCAAAGCGATTTGCCTTGGTATATACATAAAACACGAGCAGTTTAATCCTTTTACAACCACACTTGTGATTACTGACCTCTAAGATATCTGATGACTATGACGGGACGGGGCCGCCATACCACGAATGTACAAGAACCTACAACTCGAGAACACTGCCAAAAGATAAGCCTCGAGAAAGCGGAGCTTGAATCTGTTGGCGTGATCCTATGGCGAGGATCCACGGCCGATGTACCTCTACTGCGGCATGACGCGGCCCGAAGAAGTCGATCTACAGTACCAAGTATGTGAAAGCTGCATAATATCAGTAAATGAAATCATACTAGTCTATATAAAGCGGGAGACATGTATGATAACCAAACTACGATTCAACATAAAGCGATCATCACTCGATATAACTATGGGTCTCACGCCCGACATCAATCGAGTTCGCATTATGGCGCGTGCCGGAATCTGCATCGGTGTAGACATGTCCATGATGCAACAATAATACCAATGTCCCATGGCCACATGCCGGAATCTGCATCGGTGTAGACATGTCCATGTGACCTCAACAACAAGCAAAGAATCCAAATGGAAGCATACCCGTGCGCTACGCATCGTGTCAGTATGTCCAAAGGGAAATATAAGACAACATTCCAAATGGACGCATACCCGTGCGCTACGCATCGTGTCAGTATGTCCAAAGGGAAATATAAGACAACATTCCAAATGGACGCATACCCGTGCGCTACGCATCGTGTCAGTATGTCCAAAGGGAAACAACAAGGCGGTAATCTAAATGGAAGCATACCCGTGCGCTACGCATCGTGTCAGTATGTCCATAGCGATGCACAACAATAATACTATCAGCGAGAGCGTGCGTGGAATTTCTCGTCACCGCTGCACGCGTCCAAGTAAGTTCTCAACAAGTCAACCGACCCTCCATCGAGAGACGCGGTAACACAGAAATACAACGCTTTGCACAACAAAGGTTATCACAATAAGCATAGCCAAGCTTCACAACAACAAGCATAGGCAAGTTTCACAACAACACAAAGTACTTTCATTTTATACCAAAGTCCGGGTTTTAGCCCTAAAGTACTACGTACGTTAAATTTTGTAAAAGAGATCCATTACTTTTATCAAAGTCACCCGATACCCGTAGTATTAGAATGACCAACCCACATTCCTTTTCAAAATCAAGTAACAGCATTCTTTTCCTAAGTTCGGTTGCCTAGTTTGATTACTCAAACCATTTTCAAATGGTTTCATAGTTCCCAAACTTAATCACTTGATTCCTTTTTAGAACAATTGAGTAATATAAGTCTCATGTGAGAGTAGGTTATTCTTGTTTACAACATTCTTATTACAGCAGCCATGATCTAGAAAATGTAATATCATTCTGTCTCATCTTAGTTTCTATGCAGATGGAGGTTTCTACTGGTTTTAATACAACACATCATTATTCAATACATTTTCCTTTATTAACGCTGCGATGGTGCCGATACACATTCGATTCGAAATCGGTAAAACATTATCCCTTTAAAAACCAAGTACTCATTACTCACGAATGAGGTTTCACACAAACATCCACATTAAAACAAATAAGTTAAGTCTCTTATCTTATAAGATCAAGTCTCTTAACTTCTAACATCAGTAAACCATTTTCACCTACATAAGGTCGTTATAACTAACTTCCCATAAAGCTATTATAACACCCTACGTTTTAAACCAACCAAATCACTTAGCACATGTACGTCTACCGTACTACATAGTTCACAACAATCATGCTAGAAAAGATAGGAAGAGGTTCACATACCTCGCGACGATTTATCGACAATAAGCAAAATGCTCAAGTACTACAACGCACTTGCTAGCCCTTTCCACTCCTCGGTAGAATACGCTACTCTTAGTACTTTCACCTATAAAGGTCACAAACGTCTATTAACCCCAAAACACAAGTTTTCTATCTTTCTATAGAAAATTCGCAAGACCTCCCACATGGCGTAAATCTCTCCTCTATCGAGGCGCTACCAAGCCAACCGGGGGTTTACGTCTAACCGGGCGTGTACAATTCTACAAGTCTCTTGCAATACGATCTATGTAAATCTGATTCGATTCGATTCTTTATTCTTGAGCTTAAGTCAAAAGACATTGCGAATACTAAGTATAGTTCCATATATAGTATACTTCAACTATATATTCTAACAAACATGTAATTTCCAATTACAATAGAGGACAAGATAATTACCTCGATAAGCCCAAAATTATCCAAGTTATAATGTCGATCTGAGCAAGGTTTAGCTCCACTCAAGTGCGCTCAAACCACTCCAAACAACCCTTAGAAGTTCTAACCAACTTCTACTCAAATACTTGACCAACTATGAAGATTTCATTAGGGTTTCAGTTTGAGACTAAAAAGGACAAAAGGTAGTATTACCGGACTCTACGTAAATAGGTAGCTTTGGAATACTACAAGTTACCAGGCTAAGGGATTATGGGCATTATAACAATACTAGGGAGTATTTCTATACCTGACAAGGGTATTATCTGAAAACAACTAGTCTAGGGGTACCGCGGCGAGACACCACAAAGGGGAGGAGGAGGCCTCGGCAAGACTCTCAAGAGGGGATGAGTTGGGCGAACTCAACACTAGAGGAGGAGGATTTTTAGGCTTGGAAGGTTTCATTTGTGGATGAAGAGTTCATCAACATAAGGGGGGTATTTATAGCAAAACCAAAGGCCAACCAATGGCCAAGATCAAGCCATGTGCAAGGCAAGTGTAAGGCCAAGATCAAGCCAAGTGCACCCTAAACCCTACTCCACAAAACACTCCACAAAACAATGCACCAAACAAGGCCAAAACAAGGCCCAAACAAGGAGGAAGACGTCCCCTCGCTTACCTAACCGTCACTTGAGGGTGACAAGTGTCACCCTCGTTGGCCCAAAGATGTTAGTCGCTCGGAAAAATCCATAAAAATACAAAGCGACATAGTCGAATTTTCCCCTCGCAAGTTATGCAAAGCGTTTAGTCGGCGACTCTGTCGGGTGTTGTGCACAAAGGTAAATTCGGCCAAGGGTGCCACATGGGGGTGACAAGTGTCGCCCCCCGATTCGCCCAGAATATTTCGTCTTCCGAAAATATCCAAAATACCGGAAATCTCAAAAACAAAGCGGGCCCCAAAGCAGTAAATTTCTCCGTGGGCCCACGTGACCATTTCAGAAAATAAAATCTCAAAATTCTAATATAATCTATGAAGTCCAAATACCAGCTGGGAATCCAATTCCCATTAACGAACCTTTTTCTTCACAAATAACAGGAAACTTTTAGTGAAAACTCACATCTTTCTTTCTTTTCAAAATTTTCTGCGTACTCAAATGCGTGCGTCCTCACATACATACCACGCAACTACGGGGTATAACGGTGATAGTATTCATTGATGACATCTGGTTTATTCACGGACGAGCGAGGCGTGCAAATCACGAGGGCGGTGCTTGTGGTCTCGGGCAGCGATTGTCGCCAAGTTCTCAGTGTGAGTTTTGGTTGGCCTCGATGGCATTCTGAGGCACAATATTGGGTGATGGTGTTCGGTGGATACGGCAAAGATTGAGGCGATCAGTCTTGGCGAAACCTACTACTCGGCCAGGAGTGCGCGATTTCTTAGAAATTTTGGCGAGTTATTATCGTAGGTTTGTGGAAGCGGTTGCTTCGATTTCACCGTTGACTAGGTGACTCGAGCGGCTAAGTTCCGATGGGCGAGGCTTGCGAGAAGGGTTTCCAGTTGCTGAAGGAAAGGTTGACAACGGCTCCAGTTCCTACTCTTCCTAAGGAGTTAGACGGGTATGTGATCTATTGTGATGCCTCGGGTATCGGGCTGGGGTGTGTTTTGATGCAGCACGGCAAGGTCATAGCCTATGATTCTCGACAGTTACGGAAGCATGAGAGGAATTACACTACCCACGACTTAGAGTTGGCCGCAGTTATTCATGCCTTGAAGATTTGGAGACATTATTTGTATGGGGTTCATGTGGATATTTATACAGACCACAAGAGCCTCGGTATATCTTGAGCGAGAGGCTGAACTTGCGACAGAGACGGTGGTTAGAGTTGTTGAAAGATTATGATGTTGATATTCTATACCATCCGGGGAAAGCCAACGTAGTTGTTGATGCCTTGAGTAGTAGATCGATGAGTGCGCCGAGTGCGACCGGAGAAACAGGACATGGTCGTCGGATCCACCGGCTAGCGAGCCTTGGGGTTCGATTGATCGATACCGAAGCGATAGTGGGTGCGAGTTCGTGAGGTTGCGTGTCTTCCATCGTTGATGAGGTGAAGAGCGTGATATGAGGACCCGGTGTTGGTGCGGTATCGAGATGCGACTCTTCGGGAGGAGAAAAGTCTATTGGTAGAGCACGATGGGGTGCTAAGATTTGAGGGCGATTGTGTATTCCGATGTAGCGAGGACCGTCGGCGGTGCAGGAGGCACGCGGTGCTCGTTATTCTATTCATCCGGTCGACCAAAATGTACCATGACCTCGGATGTATGTATTGGTGGGATAGCACGAAGAGGGGCGTGGAAGGTTTTGTTGCCTGATGTCCTAATTGCCCAGGTCAGTCGAGCACGAGGCCTAGTGGGCTATTGCGCTATTGAGATTCCGACTTGGAAGTGGGAGGTGATCAACATGGACTTTGTTCTGAGGTTACCTCGTACTCGGAGGAAATCACGACTCCATTTGGGTTATTGTTGTGGTGTGAAATCAACCCATTTCCTTCCAGTCAGGACGACGTTTTCGGCTGAGGACTATGCCAGATTGTACATCCATAAGATTGTGAGACTGCACGGAGTCCCTGTGTCGATTATATCAGATAGAGAGCCCGATTTCGCTAACTTACGGAGGTCTTTCGGAAGGATTAGGGACACGGTGAGTCTCAAGATAACGTTTCATCCTCGGGTGGCGGGCAGAGCGTACTATCGAACAACGAGGATATCTTTGCGAGCTTGCGTGATTGATTTCAGGGGTAGCTGGGAGGATCATTTGCCTCTTGTAGAGTTTGCTTATAACAACAGCTACCATTCTAGTATACAGATGGCGTCATACGAGGCATTGTATGAGCGGAAATGCAGGTCGCCGATTGGTTGGTTCGACGTGGGCGAGGTGCAGTTAGTTGGCCCAGACTTGGTTCAGCAGGCTGTGGATAAGGTGAAGCTTATCCAGGAGGCTGATAGCGGCTCGAGTCGCGAAGTCTTATGCGGATAATCGGCGTCGGCATTTGGAGTTTCAGGTAGACGATTGGGTCTTCTTGAAGGTGTCACCCATGAAGGGTGTGATGAGATTCGAAAAGAAGGGAAAACTCAGCCCAAGGTACATTGGGCCCTACCAGATCGTCCGTCGAGTAGGCAAGGCTGCCTATGAGTTGGATCTGCCATCAGAGTTAGAGGCGGTACATCCGGTGTTCCATGTTTCTATGTTGCGGAAGTGTATCGGAGATCCTGCGAGAGTTTTCCCTTCTAGTGAGGTCCAGGTGACAGAGGGGTTATCGTATGAGGAGAGTCCCATAGCGATACTCTATCGCCAGGTCAGGCGACTGCGGACCAAGGATGTTGCTTCCGTCAAAGTCTTGTGGAGGAATGATAACCGGGAGGAGATGACTTGGGAAGCGGAGGAGGACATGTTGAGGAAGTACCCTCACTTATTCCCTAAACCTTCAGGTAATTCGTTTTCCCCTTACTTGTCAAGTTTTAATTGAAGCATTTTTGTTTAAGTGCTATTATGTGGCCATATGTGACATTATTGGTATGTCGGGGTTGTAAAAGGAAACTAGGTCGCTAATTATAAGTTTGACTCCGAAAGAACATTCGGGGTCGAATGTTTCTAAGGGGGAAGAATGTTACACCCCGTATTTACAGGACATGTATTAAGAACGTACGTAAGAACTCAGAAATGTTAAGATTAGAGACTTGTAAAATTATCGGAATTATGAATTGTCGGAAAACGTAATATTGTGACGAATGGGAGGGCGACACGTGTCACCCCCCCTTATGTTGTCTTGGACGAAAATAAGCATGGACAAAAGGGTCATTTGACCTTTGTTAGGATGACAAAGTCTTGCAACTTGAAGAGCTTGATAATATTGACTTGGTCAATGGGGCCACAAGTCTTGATATTTAAAAGAACCTCATCCAAGCCACACATTTGTACACATCTTGACCCTCCATTGTACTATATAGTAGTACTAGTAGCAAGACTAACTTCTACACTTAGAAAAAAATTCAAAAATTTATAGAACTCTAAAGGGTTGCTCTCGGGTTCACTATCCATAGAAAAGAAATATTTTTGTTTGTTGTCCTTTAAGCTCCACACTTTAAACCAAGGTTCATGAGGGTATTGTAAGGGTATCTCAATAGAAAAATCCCGGAAAAATATAGTTTTCGTATTAGTCGCAAGATGAAAACCTAGTTGCTTTTCTAGGTTTTGTTCGGAAGATTGAAGGAAAGTTGTTTGTGTTATTCTAAGGGTCTCAAGTGGCGGATTGAAGTGTCAAGAAGAGGCTCTAAGTTTCTAGGGAGCGACTTCGGATTTGAAGTTGGACTAAGACTCGTTGAGGTAATAATCTTGTCTCTTAAAGTGTTACAAGATTATATATTGTTGTTAGCCTTACATGTTTGCTAGCATGAAGTATATGTGTTGAAGTTTTATAAGTGTTGTGGATTGTTGTAGCCTAAAATCCGAAATGTCATATAAGCCATTTGAAGTTGGATTACATTTGGTCGTTAATTAGAATCGTCGCATGTTACTTACTTGAAGATTATAGTAGTTATAATCGATTGCGACTTGATATCATGTTATGCTAACAATTTGGATTGGAAAGGAAATTGGATAAGAATTGATATTGTTGTATTCCAAGTTGCCGGATTTACACTTGTTGTTGTATTAGTTTGATATCAATTGTGGGGCGGAATTTTACACGTATTGTAAGGCGTGTAATCCCCTATTGTTAATTGCATTGTTGGGCCTTAAATGTGGCGTGTTTGGTTATTGAATTCGGCCTTGAAAAAGGTGGCAAAGTATGTAGAAACAAAGGAGGTGTTGTCCGATTTTCCGTAGAATTTAGTGACTTTGCACTTATAATATTCTACGTTTGAAGTAAGACATTAATAGACGTATTGTGGACATTATAGGTTGACATACTACGGGCGGGATATTGTACTTATCAAGTGGATTGACCCGAAGAGGTATGTAGAACTTTCCTATCTTTTGAGCATGAATAGTTGCACGTATATAGTACGGTGAGCGTCAAGACCTTGATATCCTTTACTGGTTTTTAAGAATAGCCAAGTTGGGTGAGTTAGGAGATTAACTCACTTCTTTAAAAGTATTAAGGATGTCTTAAGTTTTTAAAGTTAAGGGACTTGAAGAGTTTTAAAGTAATTGATACTTGTTTCGTTTTAAACGTATAAGTCCCTTGGATAGGAAATTGTAATTGGCTAAGGTATAAAGTTAATATAACGACTTTATGGGAAGTTGGTTATATTAGCTTTATGGAAAGACAAATAAGGATAAATGACTTGATTTTTTTTTATGAAAGGCAAATTGATTTTAAGGCATCAATTGCCTAAGGTTTTATAAGAAAAGAAGTCACTTGATTTAGAAGCCTAATTTTATTTCTAAAGGTATTGTGCTTGTCTTGAAAAGTAATTGTGGCTTGATACTACAGTTATTAGTATCTTGGAAGTTTTATATGAAAAAGAGTCATTTTTAAAAGAATAGAAGTATGTAGTACTTTGGGTTAAACTCCCGGATTTTTATAAAAGACATGTTAGTGCCTTAAGTAAACTAAAATGAGAGTGTATATGAACAAGACTAATAAGAAGTTAGGGGATTTCTTAACTTGCTTATATATTGTATGATAAGCTGGTAGTGTTTATGTTATAAATGATAAGCCGGTAGTGCTTATGTTATGTATGATAGCCGGTTTGTGCTAGTGGTATATTATTCATTATGGGGTCATTCCCCGGGTTTGTGGCATTTGCATATTCCGTGGATTTGCTACCCACGATGCGAGAAATACCTCATGCGGGTCCGTAAGGGCTTATGCGGGTGAAATAGTCTCATGCTGGGCGGATCAGTCATATGCGAGGAATACCTCATGCGGGTCTACACGACCTATGCGGGCGGATACAGCCTATGCGAGGAATACCTCATGCGGGTCCACACGACCCTTGCGGGTGAAATAGTCCCAGGAGTAGGATTGCTTAATGATACTGTTACACCCCGTAAGTTCAGGACATGTATAAGAGAAGGTATGTAAGGAATCGAGACTTGGAAATTAGTACGAAAGGAAGAATTGTTTTTCCGACGGAAAATCTTAGAAACAGGAAAGGAAAAATGTTCGTTGTTGAGAATTGGATTCTCAAAATGCATTATTTGAAGAGTATGGAACATTTTAACATTATGGAAATTTATTTTTACGGATTTGGTCATGTGAGGCCCACCCGAGGAATTTTACGTTTTGTGGGGCCCACGAGGGTTACGGAATTTTATGGACGAATGAGAGGGCGACACGTGGCACCCCCACATATGGTCTTGGATGAAATTTAGTAAGGGTAGAATGGTCATTTACCATGGTGGAAGATAAGTCTTGTTAAGCTTGAGATTGTTGACCAAGTCAACTTGTCCACTTAGCTTTACATTAATTGCTCTTCATCCTAGACCACAAGTGTGTTAATCCAAGCCCTTCAATGTGTTATATAAGCTTACTACTAGTGCAAGACTAGTCTTAAACACTTAGAAAAATTAGAGAACATTTGTGCAAGAACATTAAGCTCTCGGGTTTGGTCCTTGTTCAACACAAAAATTTTGTAGTTTTGATCCATTGTTCACAAGACTTTAACCCAATGTCCCTAAGGGTATTGTAAGGATATCTCAATAGAAAGATTTCGGAAAAACGACGTTTTCACGTTAGTCGCAAGGCGGAAACTTAAGGAGTTCTTCAACTTTGAAGTTGGAACTTTAAGATGGGTTCTTCATAGGCTTCTAAGGAGTGCTTGGAACGGATTGGAACCTAAGGAAATGAGCTAAGAATTTCTAAGGTGCGACTTTGAATCTTGGAAATTTTAAGGGCTTATAAAGGTATAAATCTTGTCGTTTTAGTAATTGAGATTTACTTATTGTTGTAGCTATGGATATTAGCAAGCATGAGTTATTTAGTATAAGGTTTGATAAGTTTATTAGCTATTGGAACCCTAATCCGAAAACTAGCATGTTTAGCCTTAAGATTACATTTCAAGTTGATCATTGGTTTAAGTCGTCGCATGTTGTATAAGAAGGAAATCGTAGTTGTTGAAGTTGTTTATGACTATATAACATGTTAGACCTTAGAACTTGGAATTGGAAAAGAATTGGAAAAGACTTTGAATTGTTGGTTGTTGTTGGCCGAGAATGGCTTGAATATGGAACTACTTCGTATTAATTGTTGGGCGGAATTTTACACGTATTGTAAGGCGTGTAATCCCCTTTGTTTGGTTGTTGTTTTGAGCCTTAAATGTGGCGTGTTGGTTATTGTATTCGGCCTTGAAAAGGGTGGCAAAGTGAGTAGAAACAAAGGAAGTGCTGCCCGATTTTCCGTAGAATTAGAGACCGTATACTTAGTATTATTCTACGTTAGAGACTAGAAGTTGATAGTATTGTTGTGACCATTATAGGTTGACACTTCTACTGTTATACCCCGTATTTCGAGAGTATGTACGTGAGGACGTACGTACGAAAGTTTAAGCCTTAAGATTAGGCAAGGGACGAAAATTTTGTTCACAACTACCGAAAAGAATCGTTTTTCGACGAAACGTTTTCCAAACTTTGCGAAGGGAAAATTACGGTTGCAACATTAATTATTTTTGCGGATTTTTCCGAGAGATGAAATATTTTGGACCAACGGGAGGGTGACATGTGTCACCCTCAAAGTGGACGGCAACGGGCTTGTGTTGGCACGTTTTTTGTGCTAAGACTTTGGTTAAGGAGTTGGTAGGATACTTGTGATATTTTGTGTGATAGATGGATAAGGTACACTTGCCCAAATCCTCACCCTCCACTTGCCCCCCACTTGTCTTAATCTTGGCAATTGATTTCCCTATAAATACCCCCCTTAGTTGAAGACTTCTTCATCCACAAAATAATTCCCAAGTCTTGAAATCCCTCTCCCCCCCTTAGTATAGCTCTCGTCCAAGAGCACCCCTCCCCCTTGAGAAGGCCCTTGGCCGAAAGTACCCCCCCTACCTTGAGAGTTGTTCTCGTAAATACACCCCCCCCCCTTGGTAGAAAAGTATTCTCTAAAGTGTTATTACTATTCCAAAATACCTTGGCCCAAATACCTTATAGTATTCCAAGGTTACACCTATACTAAAAGCCCAGAAATACTACTATACTTCCCTTCAGTCACAAAACGAAACCCTAAGGAAAACCTTCATAGTCGGTTGAAGTGTTAAGTAGAAGTTGCGTAGAACTTCTAAGGGTTGTTTGGAGAGGGTTGGAGCGCACGGAGTAGGAGCTAAACCTTGCTCAGGATCGACATTAAATCTTGGATAATTTTGGGCTTATCGAGGTAAATACTTTTGTCCTTATATTGTAATTGGAAATTACATACTGTAGTAGTATAGAAATGAATATATGATTCATAGAAGAGAATTGAACTGTAATAGAAGGATATTACAGATAAGACTCGAACTGAAATCACATCAGAAGAATATTAAAGTAGAGATTGAAATGTACTTACGTAGGACTGTATTCTGATGAGACTTGTGAAGTTTGTGGGTAGGAAGTCTTTGCCCAATTTTCCGTAGAATCTTGTATCTAGATTTATTCTACCGAGTAGTCTAGACTTTGATAGACTTGTATAACCGTTATAGGTTGAAGTACTGCGAGTAGCGTATTCTACTCGAAGGGTGGAAAAGGCTAGCAGGATTACAGTACTTTGGAGCTATTTGCTAATAGTCGATAAATCGTCGCGAGGTATGTGATTCTTCCTATCCTCTTGGGCATAATATTTTAAAAGGAATATATTTAGTACGGTAGACGTACGTGTGTTAACTGAACGTAGTTTTACGGCAATGTCTTTTGACTTAAGCCTGAATAATAAGAATCTTGAAGTATTTCAAGAGAATTAAGAAACCTTTTTTTAAAGAAGGATAATACTTGGTTTTAAAAGCTTAAGAGTTATACTAGCTTTATGGGAAGTTAGGTATAACGACTTAAGAGAGGTAAAAAGAATGGTTTACTGATGATAGAAGTTAAGAGACTTGATCTTAAAAGATAAGAGACTTGACTTAATTATATTAATATGAATTTTGTTAAAAAGTGTGAAACCTCATTCGTGAGTAATGAGTATTTGGTTTTTAAAAGGAATAATGTTTTACTGATTTCGGAAATCAGAATAAGTATCGAACAAACCACTGCAGCGTTAATAAAGGGAAATGTATTGACTAATTAAGTATTATTAAAACCAGTAGAAACCTCCATCTGCATAGAAGCTAAGATGAGACAAAATGATATTACATTTCCTAGATCATGGCTGCTCTAATAAGATTGTTATAAACAAGAATAACCTACTCACATATAAGGCATATGTTTCTCAAATTGTTTAAAGGAGAATTATATTCTTAAGTGATTAAGACTATGAACTACGAAACCTTTCGAAAATGAGAAACTTGAGTATTTGAAATTAGGCAAACTTGAACGTTTGGAGAATAATGTTGTTACTTGATTTTTACAAAGGGAAGTGTTTTGGTTTACTTAAAAAGATAGTCACTCTATTTTTTATACTACGGGTATTGTGTGACTTTTGTGAAAGAAACGGATCTTTTAAAGAGTTAATGTATGAAGTACTTTGGGATAAAAAAAACCGAACTTGCTAACATAAAGTAGAAAGTACCTTGTGTGAATAACTTGATTGTGTTAGTTTGTGATAGCCTTGTAATATTTTCTTGTTGATTTGATAAGTAAGCATGTTAGGATGCTACGTGTGTTAGTATCTTGTGATGTTTGTGTAAAGGGGTTTCCCTTGTTGTGCTTATGTTGTTTAACGATAAGCTGTTATGTTAGTATTATATCACTCACCTCTTGAAATGATTCCGGGGGTTAAGGCGCCTCCGTCGGGGTAGACTCATGCGGGTCTGTGTGACCTATGATTCGAGAATACCTCATGCAGGTCTGTGTGACCTATGCGGAGCTACGAGAGTTCCAGGTTAGTGTGCGGCCTTTGTGGTCATGCGGTCTATGTGGCCATGCGGTGCGAGTCGGGGCGTTGCGGGAGTAGCTACCCTCGATGCGGGAATACCTCATGCGGGCCATTGGAGTGGCCTATGCGGGTGCGGAAGTTCGAGGACTAGACGCGCGCATTAGATATTGCGGGCGAGTGGCGGCCGATCATGTGGCGATCAGACAGATCTTATGATAGAGTTTATGACCTTGTTGGTAGTGTGGGTTTTAGTAGTCGGCTATGAATTCGTACTTACCGTCACGGTTTTATTATGACACAGTGGGACACGGTGTTCATGTGTATTCCTTGGTGCTTTTATATCATAGGCTGGCGGTGAGGAAGGTATTCCACGGCATGATTGATGTTGTGGGCGTGAGACCCATAGTTGTATTTGAGTGATGACTTTGAGGCGTGAGTCACGACTTGACATGGCTTATTTATTGTGGCGTAGTTTGATTATCATACATGTCTCTGCTTTATATAGACTACTATGATTTCATTTCTGATATTTTGATTCACATACTTGGTACTGTTATCGACCTCCTTGGGGCTGCGTTCATCCGCGAGTAGAGTACACGATTGTTGATCCTCGCCATAAGTCCGCGATTCGGCATTTAGGAAGCTCCGTTTCTCAGAAGGCTTATCGATGTCTGATCTCGTGTCGTTGTAGGTACTTGCATTCGGGGTATGGCGGGGCCTGTCCGCCATTGTTGTCATATCATTCTTAGAAGTGCAGTAATCTTGTTGTAGGCGAGTTTGTAAAGGATGTAGCTTCGGATTTAAGTTTATATTATATATATGCCGAAAGGCAACTTTTCTCAGAAAAACGGTTTCACACTTCATGTCTTGTTTTATATTCCGCTGATTACTCTGATGTAGGTCTACTTGGGTGCCCGGGGTAAGACACCAGTCACGGGCCTGGGTTCGGGTCGTGACATCTACGTACGGCGTATTCGTCTTAGCTTGTGGATTTAGCCGAAAAGGTATGTGAACTATCTCCTCTTCTAGCATGATTCCTTAAGATAAAGAAAGTATTTCCTACTCCTTAAATGATCCATTCCTTGGTTGTATTTGGATTGCCTAAAGTAGAATTTGTTCTATGTACTTCCTTGATTGTACTTTGATGTTTAAATTGTAAGTTGTATAATCCATTGCCTTAGTGAAGTTTGGATTCTTAAAGAGTGGAAGTATTTTACTTAAAGTACATAGAGTCTTGAAAAGGAAGTGGTTTCCAAACCTTTTGGCTAGTGCCTTAGTTCCAAAACCTAAAGGTCATTATAATGACTTTAGGGGAGTCAAAAGAGTGATTTACTTAATTGTTTTAAAAGAGGATAAATGACATGATTTAAGAGAAGTAACTTGTTTTAAAGGTGTGAGTTACTTAAGGTTTAAAAGTAGAAGAAACTTGTTTTCTATATACTAAGAGACTCGAAGTATTTTTGAAAGTTAAGAAACTTGATTTGAAAGTTTGTGATACTTGGTTT
The DNA here is from genome assembly GCA_029844215.1 of Przewalskia tangutica. Taxonomy (NCBI): domain Eukaryota; kingdom Viridiplantae; phylum Streptophyta; class Magnoliopsida; order Solanales; family Solanaceae; genus Przewalskia; species Przewalskia tangutica. Next base: position 52,980,405 of record CM056718.1, read on the forward strand.
TAAGTATAAGTCTCTTGGTTATAAAAAGAATGAAATTGTCTAAAAACCATAAAGGGTTATAACAACTTTATGGGAAGTTGGTTATAACGGTTTTATGGAAGGTTTAGAAAGTTGTCTATTTTGATTAATGGGCATAAGTTGCCTTGATTGTGAAAATTTGAAGTTACTTGATTTCAAGCTTTGAAATGAGTTTTCTAAGAGTGTAGTAACTTACTTTGAAAAATAGACACACCTTGATACTACGGGTGTTAGTATCTTGGGGTATTACAAAAAAGAGTCTTTTGAAAAGAATGTACGTACGTAGTACTTTGGCTTGATTAATTGAGAATTAGTCTAAGTGTGCCTTGATAAGTACTTTGGCTTGATTAATTGAGAATTATTCTAAGTGTGCCTTGATAAGTACTTTGGCTTGATTAATTGAGAATTAGTCTAAGTGTGCCTTGATAAGTACTTTGGCTTGATTAATTGAGAATTATTCTAAGTGTGCCTTGATAAGTACTTTGGCTTGATTAATTGAGAATTAGTCTAAGTGTGCCTTGATAAGTACTTTGGCTTGATTAATTGAGAATTATTCTAAGTGTGCCTTGATAAGTACTTTGGCTTGATTAATTGGGAATTAGTCTAAGTGTGCCTTGATAAGGACTTTGGCTTGATTAATTGAGAATTATTCTAAGTGTGCCTTGATAATTACTTTGGCTTGATTAATTGAGAATTATTCCACGTGTGCCTTGATAAGTACTTTGGCTTGTTTAATTGAGAATTTCCTATGTGTGCTGGTAATAGCCGGTTGTATGCTAGTGGTATATCATTCATTTCGGGGTCATTCCCCAGGTTTGTGGAATTTGCATATTCCGTGGATTTGTTACCCACGATGCGAGGAATACCTCATGCGAGTCCGCAAGGGCTTATGCGGGTGAAATAGTCCCATGCGGGCGGGTCCAGCCTATGCGAGGAATACCTCATGCGAGTCCGTAAGGGCTTATGCGGGTGAAATAGTCTCATGCGAGGAATACCTCATGCGGGTCCACGCGACCTATGCGGGTGAAATAGTCCCAGGAGTAGGATTGCTTAATGATACTGCGGGCGGGTGGTCCTGCTTTGATCGTGAGCTTCCTAGTTTATATTGTAAGTATACTACTATTTACTCTCATTGTTAGTAAGGAACAGTGTACTGTAATTTGATTATCATGGACTGCCGGCAGTGAGGAAGGATTCCAAGGGCATGATTGATATTATGGGCGTGAGACCCATGGTTATATTTTAGTAGTGACTTTGAGGGCCTGCGTCCCTGACTTGATATGACTGTTTATGTATTGTATCGTAGGTTGGCTATCATACATGTCTCTGTTTTGTTTAGGATGTTATGATTTCATTACGATTTCATGCTTCACATACTTGGTACATTCTTCGTCTTGACCTCGCCCGAGGCTGCGTTAAATCTGCTTGAGTTTAGTGCAGCGATTTGGTGATCCACAGTGTAGGACCGCTCAGGGTTTTTGGATAGCTCCATCATCGTGAGTTTATCTTTTTGGTATAAGTTCTTTCAAGATGTGCTTTTATGCGATTATGGGTGCAGCGGGGCCTTGTCGTCACGATTCGATAAAACTCTTAAGTGCAGTATTCATATGTAGGATTGGACTCGTATACGATGTAGTGTCTTTTGAGTATGTATATTATGGCGCCTTATCGGCTTTGCCCTTGCACGGATGTTGGTTTTAAAAAAAAAGGGGTGTTATTTAATTTCATGATTTACTTATGTTGTTAAGGTAGAAGGTGCCTGGTAGGGCACGATCCAGCTTGAGGTTCGGGGCGTGACAGATACTGCGGGCGGGTGGTCCTGCTTTGATCGTGAGCTTACTATTTTTATGTTGTAAGTATACTTTTATTTACTCTCATTGTTAGTAAGGCACAGTGTACTGTAATTTGATTATCATACATGTCACGACCCGACCCCGGGCCCGCGACTGGTGCCCTACCTGGGCACCCTTACAGGTATACATCAGAGATAATCAGCGGAACATACATGAAACTGATAAATAAATTATCAAAGACAAAATCAACAGGTTAGCCGATAAGGCTACCTCCCTGGATAGTAAATACATAAACGAAGCAGTTGCCTCCTTTCCTTTACAAACAGACCCACAATATGTGACTACAGACCTCTAAGAGTTTTTAACATAACAACTGTGGCGGGACAGGGCCCCGCCATACCCCTGAATAACATAAATCTACAACCTCAGGGAAAACCGTACCAAGAGATAAGCCTCCGGAGCAAATGGAGCTTTTCTCAAAACTGAACCGAGATCCTAAGAGCAAGGATCACCACCCTGGGTACCTAAAACCTGCGGGCATGAACGCAGCCCCCCGAAGAAGTCGATAACAACAGTCAGAATATGGAGCAGAAATAACGTCTGATGTGCAGATCATAAGCGTACAAAGAATGACAGAGACAAGTATAAAAAAATACATACCAGATCCTGCCGTGTCATTACCACTTATGAACTTAATCGTACCTTATTATCTTTTCCCATTTTCAATAAAAGTTATAGTCACAATCTTAAAGACATGATTAGGAAAAATCATTAAGTTCATTACCGTATAACTTACTTATCTTTCATAAGTATAATCCGGCCCTTTAAGGAGGGGCGCCTTTACTACCCGACCCAATCTAGGACGCAACCAAGTCACACAATTATCAAAGCGTGCCCGTGGAATCCCCCATCACTGCCGACAGCTATAAGTGTAAAATATAACCATGTGACGCGCCCGTGGCATCCCACCTCACTATCGGCGTACACATACACAACACATATATATATCTCCTGCCCGTGGAATCCCACATCATCGCTTTCTGACTATAAATGTAAATATAACCATGTGACGCGCGTGGCATCCCACCTCACCGTTTGCACACATATACAACACATATATATATATATATATATCGCGACCGCATGCCCCGGAATCCCACATCGTATAAGCATGGCCATAACGTTCCCTCGGCATCCCTCATCGTAGGTGCAAATCTTCATGGGGAGCTAGCCCATGGAGTAATAATATAACATGCCCCCGGAATCCCTCATCGTATAAGCATGACCATGGAGTAATAAAACGCGGGCATCTAACCCGCATCCTGGCTGCATGCCCCGGCTCCCTCATCGTATATGCATGGCCAAGATCAATCACAATGGAAGCATACCCGTGGAATCCCACATCACTGTCGGTACGTCCAAGTAAACTTACAACAAAACAGTCGGCCCTCCAACTGAGAGACACGACAACGTAGACATATAATACTTGCACTCAAAGCTATCACAAGCAAACCTAGGCAAGTTCATTAAACCTTTAGACTTCCATCTTTATAAACTCATGGCACTTTCATTTTACACATTAAAATCCGGGAATTAAACCCCAAGTACTACGTACTTCTACTCTTTTAGAAAGTCCCTTTTTCAAATAAAACTTCCAAGATACTAACAACCGTAGTATCAAGTCATACTACCTTCAAGACAAGTCACAATACCTTCTTAGAAATACAATTAGGCTTCTAAATCAAGTGACTTCTTCCTCAAAACATTAAACGATTTATACCATTAAGACGGTTGCCTTCTTCATTTCAAACCAATTCTTTGCTTACATTATTAGAAAACCATTCTCTTAACCTTCCATAAAGCCGTTATAACCAACTTCCCATAAAGCCGTTATAACCCTTTATGGTTTTAGACAACTCATTCCTTTTATAACCAAGAGACTTCTACTTTTTGAAACCGAGTATTATATACTTTCAAATCAATTCTCTTAACTTTCAAAAATACAATTAGTCTCTTAACCTTTAGAACTCAAGTGACTCCTTTTATTATAAAACCTTAGGCAATTGATGCCTTAAAATTCAAGTTGCCTTTTCATTAAAAACGAGTCATTTATCTTTCCATAAAGCAAATATAACCAACTTCCCATAAAGCCGTTATATTCACTTTATACCTTAGCCAAAATACAATTTCCTATCCAAGGACTTATACGTTTAAAGCGGAACAAGTATCACATACTTCAAAACTCTTCAAGTCCCTTAACTTATAAAAACATTAGACATCCTTAATACTTTCAAAGAAGTGAGTTAATCTCTAACTCACCCGACTTGGCTATTCATAAAACTATTAAAGGATATCAGGTGTTGACGTCTCTGCACTACATACGTGCAACTAGTCATGCTCAAAAGATAGGAAAAGTTCTACATAGAGTAAATCACACAACTACCTCTTAACTTCTAAGAGTAGAAGGAAACATGAAATGATACCACAGGTATATTCCATACATAGAATCATGCCAAAGGAAGGAAGAGGTTCACATACCTCGCGACGATTATCGACAAGTAGCAAAATGCTCCAAAGTACTTCAACCTTGATAGCTATTCCACCCTCCAAGTAGGATACGCTATTCTTAGTACTTCAACCTATAATGGTCACAATATGTCCATTAACCTCCTACTTCAAACGTAGAATATTCCAAGTGCCTAAGTCACTAAATTCTACGGAAAATCGGACAGCACCTCCTTTGTTTCTACTTACTTTGCCACCTTTTTCAAGGCCGAATACAATAACCAAACACGCCGCATTTAAGGCCCAATCAAAGCAATTAACAATAGGGGATTACACGCCTACTAGACGTGTAAAATTCCGCCCCACAAACGATATCAAATTAATACAACTTACTAGGCCAATTCGGCTAACTTGAAGTACTACAACATCAATTCTTATCCAATTTCCATTTCAATCCAAGTTATTAGCCTAACATGATATCAAGTCGCAATTGATTATAACTACCATAATCTCCAAGTAATTAACATGCGACGATTCTAATAACGACCAATTTGTAATCCAACTTCACATGGCTTGCATTACATTTCGGATTCTAAGGCTACAAGCAATCCATAATACTTATAACTTCAACACATATACTTCATGCTAGCAACATGTAAAGCTAACAACAATATAAATAATCTTGTGACACTTTTAAGAGACAAGATTATACCTCAACGAATCTTAATCCAACTCCAAATCCGAAGTCGCTCCTTAGCAACTTAGAGCCTCTTCAAGACACTTCAATCCGCTACTTGAGACCCTTAGAACATTACCAACAAGGTTCCTCCAAACTTCCAAACAAAATCTAGAAGACAACTAGGTTTTCGCTTTGCGACTAACCCGAAAACTATCTTTTTCAGAGATTTTTATATTGAGATATGCTTACAATACACTTAGGAATCCTTGGTTTAAAGTGGGAAAACTATTGGACAACAAACAAATTTTTTTCATGTGGAGAGGGAGTGAACCCGAGAGCAACATGCTCTTGTTCATCCAATTTTTGTGTAAATTTGGCTAAGTGTTAGGCTTGTCTCACTACTAGTAGTATTATATAGGGACATGGAGGGTCAAGATGTAAACAAATGGGTGGTTTGGATGAAGTCTTATTAAATATCAAGACTTTGGACCCTTTGACTTAGTCAATTTTGTCAAGCTCTCTATTAGCAAGACTTGTCTTCCTAACAAGGGTCAAATGACCCTTGTGCCCATGCTACTCTGATCGTCGGGCACCATAAGGGATGGTGACACGTGTCGCCCTCCCATTCGTCACAATATTACGTTTTCCGACAATTTCACAATTCCGATAAATTTTTTACAAGTCTCAAATCTTAACACTTGCGAGTTCTTACGTACGTTCTTAAAGCATGTCCTGTAAATACGGGGTGTAACAATACATGTCTCCGGCTTTGTTTTAGACTTATGATGTAATCACAGTATTTTCCAGTTTTACATACTTAGTACATATTGTGTACTGACCCCCTCGAAGTGCATTCATCTGCAGGTAGAGTAGCGGTGGTGGATCCTCATTCTTAGGATCATAGATCAGGTGTCAGAAGCTCCATTTTCTCCGGAGGCTTGTCTTTTGGTATAGTTTTTCCCTGATGTTGTAAATTTTATGTACATTCAGGGGTATGGCGGGGCCCTGTCCACGATTGTTATTCTGAAGTGCTGTAGTCACATTTGTGGTTGGGCCGTAAGAACAGAGTTATATTGTTTTACTGTTGATTATGTATATTTTATGGAAGGTGGCCTTATCGGTTAGCCTGTGATGTTTATTGTCTAAACATGTTATATGTTGTGTATGTTCCGCTGCTATTCTCTGATGTATACAGGCAGGGTGCGGGTAGGGCACGATCCTTAACCGAGGTCGGGTCGTGACAAAAGTGGTATCAGAGCAGTTAGTCATCGGAAAGTGTCTACAGACCGTGTCTAGTAGAGTCTTGATTATCGGTGTGTTGTGCACCACATCTATAAACAAGAGGCTGCAGGACATTTATGACTGGTTTCCATTCTTCTCTCTCTGAGATCGTGCAGTAGAGTTGTCTTATTAGGTTGAATCCTCTCTGACCTATTCTTATGTAACAGTTATGCCTCCACGAAAGGCGACCAGGGCCCAGAAGGGCAAGGCAGCAGCTAGCGCAGAGAGTTACTAGGACCCAGGCACATACTACGCCTGAGGTAGTAGGCGGGTCGGCGAGTTCAGCCACGCCGGCAGTATTAGAGGAGCCGAGAGCGGCAGTAGCTCTAGAGGTTCCGTGCGAGCCTCGATTCGCGGCCGAGGTGAGTATAGAGACTACGGGGAGCAAATCCGGTTATTGACCAACATAGTAGCAGGGCAGCGCCGACAGGAGCAGGTAGCTAACCCTAGAGCCGACAGTTTGCGGATTCGGGATTTTCTGGGCTGTCATCCACCCGAGTTTTATGGTTAGTGCGAGGAGAATCGCGAGGAGTTCATTCGGCGATTCTGACGGACTATGCAGGTTCTTAGGGCTTCAGAGACAGAGTCAGTTATGCTAGCCTCTTACCGGTTACGCGATATTGCGTTGAACTGGTTTGAGTCATGGGAGCTGTCGAGAGGTGAGGATGATCTTCCAGCTGTTTGGGAGGAGTTCACAGAGGCCTTAATGGATCACTTTTTGCCTCCTGAGATGAGGAGAGCCCGCGTAGATAGGTTCTTGACCTTGAGGCAGAATGGGAGGACTATCAGAGAGTACATCCTGGAGTTTGACTCTTTGGCCAGGCATACGCACACCATTGTAGCTGACATGGCGGACATAGTTCATCGTTATATGATGGGGCTAGACCATCATATGATTACTGTATGCTTGGGTGTGGCTCTTCAGCCCGGTATGGATATTGCCAGGATACAGGCCTACGCTCAGGGGATAGAGGACAGAGAGAGGGAGGATCAGCTTGACGCCGGCCAGCCCAAGAGGGCTAGGACAACAGGGTCTCAGGGTAGTTTTCGAGGCGGACAACCTCAACAGCAGACTAGGTCCACATTTCAGCCAACACAGAGTGCTCCTTCTCGGTTTTCTGGCAGGAGAGTCGATCGGTGGTCATTCGAGGCAGTCGTCGGGGCTCGAGGGCCGGAGTTTCGAGGAGGCGGCCGTCACCGATCGAGACCACCCACATCTCGGTGTGCTCGATGCGGTAGATCTCACCCAGGCGAGTGTCGTGTTCCTTCGGGAGCTTGTTACTCTTGTGGCCAGCTGGGCCATTTGAAGAGGGACTGTCAGGCCGAGGCGGCATGGGTGGTATGGTGCGGCCGGCGAGATCGATTGATGGGTCTTCTTCTTACGTGGTTACGCGCCGGAGCGAGGTGTTCACGGACCGTCAGGCCGCGGCAGAGGTCGTGGTGGTTCCAGTTCTAGCGGTCCACAGAACCACATTTATACCTTAGCCACCGCCAGATCGTGAGGCTTCACGGCGTCCGCAGTACATTATTGATTTCATGCTGTGACGTATATGCTTTGATAGATCCAGGTTCTACCTTGTCCTATGTTGTCACGCCCCGAACCCGGGGCCCATAACTGGTGCCCTACCTGGGCACCCTTCTACCTTAACAACTAAGTAAACTGCGGAAATTAAATAACACCTCTTTTTTTTTTTAAACCAACGTACGTGCAAGGGCAAAGCCGACAAGGCTGCCATATAATATTCATAAACAAAAGATACTACACCGTACATGAGTCCAATCCCACATATGAATACAGACCTCTAAGAGTTATACTGAACTATGACGGGACAAGGCCCCGTCGTACCCATCTTGTACATAAGCACATCTTGAATGAACTTATACCAAAAGATAAACTCCGAGAAGGAGCTATCCAAAACTACGGCGGTCCTACACTGCAGATCACCAAACAGCGTACCTAAACTGCGGCATGAACGCCGAAAGGAGTCGATCTGAAGAATGTACTAAGTATGTGAAACTGAAATTACTGTAATGAAATCATAACAGTCTATACAAAACAGGAGACATGTATGATAGCCAACCTACAGTACACAATACACAAGCAGTCATATCAAGTCAGGGACACATGCTCTCAAAGTCATTACTAAAATATAACCATGGGTCTCACGCCCATAATATCAACCATGCCCATGTAATCCTTTCTCACTGCCGGCAGTCCATGATATAACAATATCCCTCGTGGTCGCATGCCCCGGAATCCAACATCGTATAAGCATGACCATGGGGTAATACAAACAAATCCGGGAATCTAACCCGCCTCCTGGTCACCTGCCCCGGAATCCCACATCGTATAAGCATGTCCAAGGAGTATCCCTCGTGGTCGTATGCCCCGGAATCCCACATTGTATAAGCATGACCATGGGGTAATACAAACAAATCCGGGAATCTAACCCGCCTCCTGGTCACATTCCCCGGAATCCCACATCGTATAAGCATGTCGCGAGTATCCTCGTGGTCGCGTGCCGGAATCCCACATCGTATAAGCATGACCATGGGTTAATACAAACAAATCCGAATCTAACCCGTCTCTCGTCACATGCCGGAATCCCATCGTATAAGCATGTCGGAGTATCCTCGTGGTCGCGTGCCGGAATCCCATCGTATAAAGCATGACCGTGGGGTAATACAAATAATGGAAGCATACGGTGGAATTCCATATCACCGCTTGCACGCCCAAGTAAACTTACAACAAGACGATCGGCCTCCAACCGAAGTCGCGACGTCATCTGATTATAATACTTGCACTCAAAGGCTATCACCAGCACACATAGGCAAGTTCATAAAATCTTTAGACTTTCATTTTATAAACTCAAGACACTTATAGAATACTCCTCAATTAAACAAGCCAAAGTACTTATCAAGGCACACATAGAATAATTCTCAATTAAACAAGCCAAAGTACTACGTACGTACATTCTTTTCAAAATACTCCTTTCTATGTAAAACCCCAAGATACTAACACCCATAGTATCAAGGTGTGTCTATTTTTCAAAGTAGGTTACTACACTTTTAGAAAACTCATTTCAAAGCTTGAAATCAAGTAACTTCAAATTTTTACAATCTAGGCAACTTATGCCCATTAATCAAAATAGACAACTTTCTTAACCTTCCATAAAGCCGTTATAACCAACTTCCCATAAAGCCGTTATAACCCTTTATGGTTTTGGACATATTCATTCCTTTTATAACCAAGTATCACATACTTACAAATCAAGTTCTTAACTTTCAAAATACTTCAAGTCTCTTAATATTTAGAAAACAAGTTTCTTCTTTTAAATCATGTCATTTCTCCTCTTTTAAAACAATCAAGTAAATCACTCCTTTGACTCCCCTAAAGTCATTATAACAACCCTTAGGTTTTTGAACTAAGGCACTAGCCAAAAGATTTGGAAACCCCTTCCTTTTCAAGACTCTATGTACTTTAAGAAAAATACTTTCACTCTTAAGAATCCAAACTCCACTAAGGCAATGGATTATACAACTTACAATTTAAACATCAAAGTACAATCAAGGAAGTACATAGAACAAATTCTATTTTAGGCAATCCAAATATAACCAAGGAATGGATCATTTAAGGAGTAGGACATACTTTCTTTATCTTAAGGAATCATGCTAGAAGAGGAGATAGTTCACATACCTTTTCGGCTAAATCCACAAGCTAAGTCGAATACGCCGTACGTAGAATTGTCAACCTATAATGGTCACAACATGACTATCCATTTCTAGCTTCTAACGTAGAATAATACTAAGTATACGGTCTCTTATTCTACGGAAAATCGGGCAGCACTTCCTTTGTTTCTACTTACTTTGCCACCTTTTTCAAGGCCGAATACAATAACCAAACATGCCACATTTACGGCTCAACATACCAACCAATCAAAGGGGATTACACGCCTTACAATACGTGTAAAATTCCGCCCCACAATTCATACCAAGTAGTTTAATACTCACTAGCCATTCTCGGTCAACAATAACTCAACACAAGTCCTCTCCAATTCTTTTTCAATTCCAAGTTCTAAGGTCTAACATGTTATATAGTCATAAACAACTTCAACAACTACAATTTCCTTCTTTATACAACATCCGACGACTTAAACTAATAATCAACTTGAATTGTAATCTTAAGGCTAAACATGCTAGTTTTCGAATTAGGGTTCCAATAGCCAATAAACTTATCAAACCTCATACTAAATACCTCATGCTTGCTAATATCCATAACTACAATGATAAGTAAACTTTAATTGCTAAAACGACAAAATTTATACCTTTACAAGCCCTTAAAATTTCAAAGATTCAAAGTCGCTCCTTAGAAATTCTTAGCTCCTTTCCTTAGGTTCCAATCCGCTCCAAGCACTCCTTAGAAGCCTATGAAGAACCCATCTTCAAGTTCCAACTTCAAAGTTGAAGAACTCCTTAAGTTTCCGCCTTGCGACTAATACGAAAACGTCGTTTTTCCGAAATCTTTCTATTGAGATATCCTTACAATACCCTTAGGGACATTGGGTTTAAGTCTTGTGAATAATGGATCAAAACTACAATTTTTTGTGTGGGCAACATGTCAAACCCGATAGCTATTTCTCATGGCACAAATGTTCTCTAATTTTTCTAAGTGTGGAAGACCATGTCTTGCTACTAGTGTGGTATATAAAACACAATGGAGGGCTTAGATTAAAACACTTGTGGGTTAGGATGAAGGACAATTAATGTTAAGCCAAGTGGACATGTTGACAAGTCAACAATCTCAAGCTAGCAAGACTTGATCTTTCTTGATGGTCAATGACCATTTTAACCTTGAAAATATTCGACCAAGACCATGTGGTGGAGGTTCCACGTGTCGCCCTCTCATTCGTCCATAAAATTCCGTAAACCTCGTGGGCCCCGCAAAACGTAAAATTCCTCGGGTGGGCCCCACGTGACCAAATCCGTAAAAATAAATTTCCATAATGTTAATAAGTTCCATACTCTTCAAATAATGCATTTTGAGAATCCAATTCTCAACAACGAACATTTTTCCTTTCCGACGTTCGGAAGATTTTCTGTCGGAAAAACAATTCTTCCTTTCGTACAAATTTCCAAGTCTTGATTCCTTACGTACATTCTCTTATACATGTCCTGGACTTAAGGGGTGTAACATATGTGTCCCCTCTTATTGCGGGTAGAATTAGGATAGAGCCGGTGTCGATAGTGCCTTTTGAGGTAGCTACGCCAGTGGGTGATTCGGTGTTAGCTGAGCGGGTGTACAGAGGTTATCCGGTGTTTATTTACAGTCGTCAGACCCTTGCAGATTTGATAGAGTTGGAAATGACAAATTTTGATGTCATTATGGGTATGGACTGGTTGGCTTCTTGTTATGCCAACGATGATTGTAGAGACAGGTTGGTTCGGTTCCAGTTTCCTGGCGAGCCAGTTATCGAGTGGAAGGGCAACACAGCGTCGCCGAGGGGTAGATTTATTTCTTACCTAAAGGCTAGGAAGATGGTGCATAAAGGGTACATCTATCATCTGGTTCGGGTATTCGATATAGAGGCTGAGGTGCCAGTTTGATCGATGCCGGTGGTTAGGAGTTTCGGATGTATTCCGCACGATCTTGGGAATCCTCACGAGAGGAGATTGAGTTTTGTATTGATACGTTGCCAGACACTCGACCTATTTCTATTCCGCCATACAGGATGGCACCTACTGAGTTGAGGGAGCTGAAGGACCAGCTGAAAGATTTGCTGGAAAAAATCTTTATCAGGCCTAGTGTTTCTCCCTGGGGAGCGCCGGTTTGTTTGTGAAGAAGAAGGATGGGACGTTGCGTATGTGTGTTGATTACAGGCAGCTGAATAAGGTAACCATCAAGAATAGGTACCCCCTCACCAGGATTGATGATTTGTTTGACCAGTTGCAGGGTGCGAGGTGTTTCTCCAAGATAGACCTGCGGTCTGGTTATCATCAGGTGCGAGTGCGAGAGGCAGATATCCCAAAGGCTGCATTCAGGACCCGGTATGGGCACTATGAGTTCAGGGTTATGTCTTTCGGTTTGACCAACGCTCCAGCGGTATTTATGGATTTGATGAACCGGGTGTTCAAGCCATTTTTGGATACATTTGTGATAGTATTCATTGATGACATCCTGGTTTATTCGCGACAGAGCGAGCATGCAAATCACTGAGGACGGTACTTGGGGTCCTCGGGCCAGCTATTCGCCAAGTTATCCAAGTGTGAGTTTTGGTTGGCCTCAGTGGCATTCACGGGCACATTATTGGGGCTGATGGTGTTCGGTGGATACGACAAAGATTGAGGCGAAGTCTTGGCCGAGACCTACTACTCCGACCGAGGTGCGCAGTTTCTTAGGGCTGGCAGGTTATTATCGTAGGTTTGTGGAGCAGTTTGCTTCGATTTCAGCACCGTTGACTAGGCTGACTCAGAAGGCAACTAAGTTCCAGTGGACAGAGTCTTGCGAGAAGGGTTTCCAGTTGCTGAAGGAAAGGTTGACAACGGCTCCAGTTCCTACTCTTCCTGAGGGGTTAGACGGGTACGTGATCTATTGTGATGCCTCGGGTATCGGGTTGGGGTGTGTTTTGATGCAGCACGACAAGGTCATAGCCTATGCTTCTCGGTAGTTACGGAAGCATGAGAGGAATTACCCTACCCACGACTTAGAGTTGGCCACAGTTATTCATGCCTTGAAGATTTGGAGACATTATTTGTAAGGGGTTCATGTGGATATTTATACAGACCACAAGAGCCTTCAGTATATCTTCAGGCAGAGGGAGCTGAACTTGCGACAGAGACGGTGGTTAGAGTTGTTGAAAGATTATGATGTTGATATTCTATACCATCCGGGGAAAGCCAACGTAGTTGCTGATGCCTTGAGTCGTAGATCGATAGGGAGCCTGTCAGAGGTACATCCAGATAAATAGGACATGGTTCGTCAGATCCACCAGCTAGCGAGCCTTGGGGTTCGATTGATCGATACCGACGATAGTGGGGTACGGGTTCGTGAGGTTGCCGAGTCTTTCATCGTTGATGAGGTGAAGAGGCGACAGTATGAGGACCCAGTGTTGGTACGGTATCGAGATGCAGCTCTTCGGGAGGAGAAGAGTCTATTCGAGGTAGAGCCTGATGGGGTGCTAAGATTTGAGGGCCGATTGTGTATTCCCGATGTGACAGGACTTCGTCAGCATATTCTGGGGGAGGCACACAGTGCTCGTTATTCTATTCATCCGCGGTCGACCAAAATGTACCATGACCTCAGATGTATGTATTGGTGGGATGGCCAGAAGAGGGACGTGGCAGGTTTTGTTGCACAGTGTCATAATTGCCAGCAGGTCAAGGTCGAGCACCAGAGGCCTAGTGGGCTATTGCAGGCTATTGAGATTCCGACTTGGAAGTGGGAGGTGATCAACATGGACTTTGTTACAGGGTTACCTCGTACTCAGAGGAAGTACGACTCCATTTGGGTTATTGTTGACAGGCTGACCAAATCAGCCCATTTCCTTCGATCGGAGCGGCGTTTGGTGAGGACTATGCCAGATTGTACATCCGTGAGATTGTGAGACTGCACGGAGTCCCTGTGTCGATTATATCAGATAGAGGAGCCCAGTTTACGGCTAACTTCTGGAGGTCTTTCCAGAAGGGATTAGAGACACATGTGAGTCTCAAGTCAGCTTTCATCCTCGTGACCGACGGCAGCGGAGCGTACTATCCGCATACACGAGGATATACTGCGAGCTTGCGTGATTGATTTCAGGGGTAGCTGGGAGGATCATTTGCCTCTTGTAGAGTTTTCTTATAACAACAGCTACCATTCCAGTATAGAGATGGCGCCATACGAGGCATTGTATGAGCGGAAATGCAGGTCGCCGATTGGTTGGTTCGACGTGGGTGAGGTGCAGTTAGTTGGCCCAGACTTGGTTCAGTAGGCTATGGATAAGGTGAAGCTTATCCAGGAGAGACTGTTAGCAGCTCAGAGTCGGCAGAAGTCTTATGCGGATAATCGGCGTCGGCATTTGGAGTTTCAGGTAGACGATTGGGTCTTCTTGAAGGTGTCACCCATGAAGGGTGTGATGAGATTCGAAAAGAAGGGAAAACTCAGCCCAAGGTACATTGGGCCCTACCAGATCGTCCGTCGAGTAGGTAATGTTGCCTATGAGTTGGATCTGCCATCAGAGTTAGAGGCGGTACATCCGGTCTTCCATGTTTCTATGTTGCGGAAGTGTATCGGAGATCCTGCGAGAGTTTTCCCTGCTAGTGAGGTCCAGGTGACATAGGGGTTATCGTATGAGGAGAGTCCCATAGCGATACTCGATAGCCAGGTCAGGCGACTGCGGACCAAGGATGTTGCTTCCGTCAAAGTCTTGTGGAGGAATGATAACCGGGAGGAGATGACTTGGGAAGCGGAGGAGGACATGTTGAGGAAGTACCCTCACTTATTCCCTAAACCTTCAGGTAATTCATTTTCCCCTTACTTATCAAGTTTTAATTGAAGCATTTTTGTTTAAGTGCTATTATGTGGCCATATGTGGCATTATTGGTATGTCGGGGTTGTAAAAGGAAACTAGGTCGCTAATTATAAGTTTGACTCCGAAAGAACATTCGGGGATGAATGTTTCTAAGGGGGAAGAATGTTACACCCCGTATTTACAGGACATGTATTAAGAACGTACGTAAGAACTCAGAAATGTTAAGATTAGAGACTTGTAAAATTATTGGAATTATGAATTGTCGAAAAACGTAATATTGTGACGAATGGGAGGGCGACACGTGTCACCCCCCTTATGTTGTCTTGGACGAAAATAAGCATGGACAAAAGGGTCATTTGACCTTTGTTAGGATGACAAAGTCTTGCAACTTGAAGAGCTTGATAATATTGACTTGGTCAATGGGGCCACAAGTCTTGATATTTAAAAGAACCTCATCCAAGCCACACATTTGTACACATCTTGACCCTCCATTGTACAATATAGTAGTACTAGTAGCAAGACTAACTTCTACACTTACAAAAAATTTCAAAAATTTGTAGAACTCTAAAGGGTTCTCTCGGGTTCACTATCCATAGAAAAGAATTTTTTTTGTTTGTTGTCCTTTAAGCTCCACACTTTAAACCAAGGTTCATGAGGGTATTGTAAGGGTATCTCAATAGAAAAATTCCGGAAAAAGATAGTTTTCGTATTAGTCGCAAGATGAAAACCTAGTTGCTTTTCTAGGTTTTGTTTGGAAGATTGAAGGAAAGTTGTTTGTGTTATTCTAAGGGTCTCAAGTGGCGGATTGAAGTGTCAAGAAGAGGCTCTGAGTTGCTAGGGAGCGACTTCGGATTTGAAGTTGGACTAAGACTCGTTGAGGTAATAATCTTGTCTCTTAAAGTGTTACAAGATTATATATTGTTGTTAGCCTTACATGAAGTATATGTGTTGAAGTTTTATAAGTGTTATGGATTGTTGTAGCCTAAAATCCGAAATGTCATATAATCCATTTGAAGTTGGATTACATTTGGTCGTTAATTAGAATCGTCGCATGTTACTTACTTGAAGATGATAGTAGTTATAATCGATTGCGACTTGATATCATGTTATGCTAACAATTTGGATTGGAAAGGAAATTGGATAAGAATTGATATTGTTGTATTCCAAGTTGCCGGATTTACACTTGTTGTTGTGTTAGTTTGATATCAATTGTGGGGCGGAATTTTACACGTCTAGTAGGCGTGTAATCCCCTATTGTTAATTGCATTGTTGGGCCTTAAATGTGGTGTGTTTGGTTATTGAATTCGGCCTTGAAAAAGGTGGCAAAGTATGTAGAAACAAAGGAGGTGTTGTCCGATTTTCCGTAGAATTTAGTGACTTTGCACTTATAATATTCTACGTTTGAAGTAAGACGTTAATAGACGTATTGTTGACATTATAGGTTGACATACTACGGGTGGGATATTGTACTTATCAAGTGGATTGACCCGAAGAGGTATGTAGAACTTTCTTATCTTTTGAGCATGAATAGTTGCACGTATATAGTACGGTAGACGTACAAGACCTTGATATCATTTACTTGTTTTTAAGAATAGCCAAGTTGGGTGAGTTAGGAGATTAACTCACTTCTTTAAAAGTATTAAGGATGTCTTAAGTTTTTAAAGTTAAGGGACTTGAAGAGTTTTAAAGTAATTGATACTTGTTTCGTTTTAAACGTATAAGTCCCTTGGATAGGAAATTGTAATTGGCTAAGGTATAAAGTTAATATAACGACTTTATGGGAAGTTGGTTATATTAGCTTTATGGAAAGACAAATAAGGATAAATGACTTGATTTTTTTTTATGAAAGGCAAATTGATTTTAAGGCATCAATTGCCTAAGGTTTTATAAGAAAAGAAGTCACTTGATTTAGAAGCCTAATTTTATTTCTAAAGGTATTGTGACTTGTCTTGAAAAGTAATTGTGGCTTGATACTACGGTTATTAGTATCTTGGAAGTTTTATATGAAAAAGAGTCATTTTTAAAAGAATAGAAGTATGTAGTTGTCACGCCCCGAACCCCGGGCCCGTGACTGGTGCCCTACCTGGGCACCCTTCTACCTTAACAACTAAGTAAACTGCGGAAATTAAATAACACCTCTTTTTTTTTAAGCCAACGTGCGTGCAAGGGCAAAGCCGACAAGGCTGCCATAATATACATAAACAAAAGACACAACACTGTACATGAGTCCAATCCCACATATGAATACAGACCTCTAAGAGTTATACTGAACTATGACGGGACAAGGCCCCGCCGTACCCATAACGCATAAAAGCACATCTTGAAAGAACTTATACCAAAAAGATAAACTCTCGAACAGAAGGAGCTATCCAAAAACTCTGAGCAGGGTCCTACACCTGCCGATCACCAAACAGCGTACCTAAATCTGCGGCATGAACGCAGCCACGGGCGAGGTCAGTACGAAGAATGTACCAAGTATGTGAAGCAGTAAGTACTGTAATGAAATCATAACAGTCTAACAAAACAGGAGACATGTATGATAGCCAACCTACAGTACAATACATAAACAGTCATATCAAGTCAGGGACGCATGCCCTCAAAGTCATTACTAAAATATAACCATGGGTCTCACGCCCATAATATCAATCATGCCCGTGGAATCCTTCCTCACCGGCGATCATGATATAATACAACATCGATACACCATTTGAACCTTGCAATCATGAGAGTAAATAGTAGTATATTTACAATATAAACTAGGAAGCTCACGATCAAAGCAGGACCACCCGCCCGCAGTATCATTAAGCAATCCTACTCCTGGGACTATTTCACCCGCATAGGTCGCGTGGACCCGCGTGAGGTATTCCTCGCATGGGACTATTTCACCCGCATAAGCCCTTACGGACTCGCATGAGGTATTTCACGCATAGGTTGGACCCGCCCGCATGGGACTATTTCACCCGCGTAAGCCCTTGCGGACTCGCATGAGGTATTCCTCGCATCGTGGGTAGCAAATCCACGGAATATGCAAATGCCACAAACCCGGGGAATGACCCCGAAATGACTGATATACCAATAACACACAACCGGCTATTACCAGCACACCTAGGCAATTCTCAATTAAACAAGCCAAAGTACTTATCAAGGCACACATAGAATAATTCTGAATTAATCAAGCCAAAGTACTTATCAAGGCACACATGGAATAATTCTCAATTAATCAAGCCAAAGTACCTATCAAGGCACACTTAGACTAATTCTCAATTAATCAAGCCAAAGTACTTATCAAGGCACACATAGACTAATTCTCAATTAATCAAGCCAAAGTACTTATCAAGGCACACATGGAATAATTCTCAATTAATCAAGCCAAAGTACTTATCAAGGCACACATGGAATAATTCTCAATTAATCAAGCCAAAGTGCTTATCAAGGCACACTTAGACTAATTCTCAATTAATCAAGCCAAAGTACTTATCAAGGCACACATGGAATAATTCTCAATTAATCAAGCCAAAGCACTACGTACGTACATTCTTTTCAAAAGACTCTTTTTTATGTAATACCCCAAGATACTAACACCCGTAGTATCAAGGTGTGTCTATTTTTCAAAGTAAGTTACTACACTCTTAGAAAACTCATTTCAAAGCTTGAAATCAAGTAACTTCAAATTTTCACAATCAAGGCAACTTATGCCCATTAATCCAAATAAACAACTTTCTAAACCTTCCATAAAGCCGTTATAACCAACTTCCCATAAAGCCGTTATAACCCTTTATGGTTTTTAGACAATTTCATTCTTTTTATAACTAAGAGACTTATACTTAAAACCAAGTATCACAAACTTTCAAATCAAGTATCTTAACTTTCAAAAATACTTCGAGTCTCTTAATATATAGAAAACAAGTTTCTTCTACTTTTAAACCTCAAGTAACTCACACCTTTAAAACAAGCTACTTCTCTTAAATCATGTCATTTCTCCTCTTTTAAAACAATTAAGTAAATCACTCCTTTGACTCCCCTAAAGTCACTATAATGACCTTTAGGTTTTGGAACTAAGGCACTAGCCAAAAGGTTTGGAAACCCCTTCCTTTTCAAGACTCTATGTACTTTAAGTAAAATACATTCACTTTTAAGAATCCAAACTTCACTAAGGAAATGGATTATACAACTTACAATTTAAACATCAAAGTACACTCAAGGAAGTTTATAGAACAAATTCTATTTTAGGCAATCCAAATACAACCAAGGAATTGATCATTTAAGGAGTAGGAAATACTTTCTTTATCTTAAGGAATCATGCTAGAAGAGGAGATAGTTCACATACCTTTTCGGCTAAATCCACAAGCTAAGACGAATACGCCGTACGTAGAAGTGTCAACCTATCATGGTCACAACAAGACTAGCAACTTCTAGTCTCTAACGTAGAATAATACTAAGTATACGATCTCTAATTCTACGAAAAATCGAGCAGCACTTCCTTTGTTTCTACTTACTTTGCCACCTTTTTCAAGGCCGAATACAATAACCAACACGCCACATTTAAGGCTCAAAACAACAACCAAACAAAGGGGATTACACGCCTTACAATACGTGTAAAATTCGGCCCCACAATTAATACGAAGTAGTTCCATAATCAAGTCATTCTCGGCCAACTTACTTAACCACCAATTCAAAGTCTTTTCCAATCCTTTTCCAATTCCAAGTTCTACGGTCTAACATGTTATATAGTCATGAACAACTTCAACAACTACAATTTCCTTCTTTATACAACATGCGACAACTTAAACTAATAATCGACTTGAATTGTAATCTTAAAGCTAAACATGCTAGTTTTCGGATTAAGGTTCCAATAGTCAATATACTTATCAAACTTCATACTATATAACTCATGCTTGCTAAAATCCATAGCTACAACAATAAGTAAGTCTTAACTACTAAAACGACAAAATTTATACCTTTATAAGCCCTTAAAAATTCCAAGATTCAAAGTAGCGCCTTAGCAAATTCTTAGCTCCTTTCCTTAGGTTCCAATCCGCTCCAAGCACTCCTTAGAAGCCTATGAAGAACCCATCTTCAAGTTCCAACTTCAAAGTTGAAGAACTCTTTAAGTTTCCGCCTTGCGACTAATACGAAAACGCCGTTTTTCCGAAATATTTCTATTGAGATAACCTTACAACACTCTTAGGAACCTTGGTTTAAAGTCTTGTGGCTAATGGATCTCAAACTAAATTTTTTTATGTGGATACCATGGTGAACCCGAGAGCACTTAGTGAGGAACAAGAGTTGTCTAATTTTTCTAAGTGTTGAAGAGCAAGTCTTGCACTAGTAGCATGATTATATAACACATTGGATGGCTTAGACTTAAACAAATGGGTGGCTAAGATGAAGATCACATGGATCAAGCCCAAGTGGCAAGTTGACTTGGTCAATTATATCAAGCTTGCAAGACTTATCTTCCAAGATGGTCAATGACCATTTTACCCTCACTAATTTCGACCAAGACCAAGTGTGGGGGTTTCCACGTGTCGCCCTCTCATTCGTCCATAAAAATTCCGTAGCCCTCGTGGGCCCCACAAAACGTAAAATTCCTCGGGTGGGCCCCACGTGACCAAATCCGTAAAAATAAATTTCCATAATGTTAATAAGTTCCATACTCTTCAAATAATGCATTTTGAGAGTCTAATTCTCAACAATGAACATTTTTCCTTTCCGACGTCCGGAAGATTTTCTGTCGGAAAAACAATTCTTCCTTTCGTACCAATTTCCAAGTCTTGATTCCTTACGTACATTCTCTTATACATGTCCTGGACTTACGGGGTGTAACATTCTTCCCCCCTTAGAAACATTCGTCCCCGAATGTTCTTAGTCGGTTGTCAAGCTATACACACTCCGGCACAATCTCTATACTATGCCTATCAATCAAAACTGCACAAGACCAACGATGCCACACATGGCCACCACAACATACGTAAACATAACAATGGACCTTCCGTCCGTGGTCCCTTCTCACAAAACCCGAAGGTTATAGTCTTCCTCAAACACGGGATCCCTAGAGGTTCCTTTATTTCCTTACTTGTCATACTTTCTCGTACTTTCAAACTTATCTAGTACACGTACAAAATCTCAAATATTGTTTCTATTCTCCAATCCTTGGAGTTACTACCCAAACTTGGCCATATTGCTACTTACATTCTCGTTAAGGCTCTTCTCGGTCCTTACGACCTGATTCCGGTGGAACGCGTCCACAAACTCGTACAACGATTAACTAAACTTGGGCTTGGCATCCTCGTGACCCTATCACATAGAGGGACCATTACCAACTGACATCACCCGATTCCATACTATCGGCTGACCCGAAATGAGTCCATAACCCGACCCATCGTCACACTTAACCTCTTATTCTTAGTCTGAACTAAAACTCTCTCTTATGTTATACCCCGTATTTCCAGAGTATGTACGTGAGGACGTACATACAAAAGTTTAGGCCTTAAGTTAGGCTAGGAACGAAAATATTTGTGCACAACTACCAAAAAGAATTGTTTTCCGATGAAACGTTTTCCAAACCTTGCGTAGGGAAAATTACGGCTATGTCATTTATAATTTTTGCGGATTTTTCCGAGAGATGAAATATTTTGGACCAACGAGAGGGTGACACTTGTCACCCTCAAGTGGACGGCAACATGGACTACATTGGAACGTTTTTAGCCTTTTTCTTGGTCAAGGAGTTGGTAGGATATTTTGTGTAGTTGATGAGCAAGTGGGACCCACAAACACTTGTCCAAATCTTGACCCTCCACTTGCCCCCCACTTGTCTTGATCTTGGCCATTGGTTGGCCTATAAATACCCCTCTAATGCAAGACATTTCTTCATCCACACTTGTAAAAATCCAAGGCAAAAATCCCTCTCCCTCCCTCTTAAACCTCTCATCCAAATCACCCTCCTCGAGAGGCCTTGGCCGAGAAGTACCCCCTACCTCAAGCTCTCGTAAAATACCCCCCTTGGTAGAAAAATACTCTCCAAGTATTGTTATTATTCCAAAATACCTTGGCCCATATACCTTATAGTATTCCAAGGTTACACCTATACTAAAAGCCCAGAAATACTATTATACTTCCCTTCAGTCACAAAAACGAAACCCTAAGGAAAATCTTCACAGTTGGTTGAAGTATTAAGAAGAAGTTGCGTAAAACTTCTAAGGGTTGTTTGGAGCGGGTTGGAGCGTTCAGAATAGGAGCTAAACGTTGCTCAGGATCGACATTAAAACTTGGATAATTTTGGGCTTATCGAGGTAAATACTCTTGTCCTTCTATTGTAATTGGGAATTACATACTGTAGTAGTATAGAATGAGTATAAGATACATAGAAGGATATTACAGAAGAGAATTGAACTGTAATAGAAGGATATTACAGAAAAGAATTTAATCAAATCACATCAAGAATATTAAAGAAGAAGACCGAATCAGATTTACATAGATTGTATTTCTGAGAATTGTGTAGTTTGACGGGTAGGGAGGTGCTGCCCAATTTTCCGTAGAATAAGGAATCTGTATCTAGAATTATTCTACAGAGTAGTCTAGACGTTGATAGACTTGTATGACCGTTATAGGTTGAAGTACTGCAAGTAGCGTATTCTACTCGAAGGGTGGAAAGGGCTAGCCGGATTACAGTACTTTGGAGCTATTTGCTAATAGTCGATAATCGTCGCGAGGTATGTGATTCTTCCTATCCTCTTGAGCATGATATTTTAAAAGAATATATATATAGTACGGTAGACGTACGTGTGTTAACTGAACGTGGTTTTACTTCGATGTCTTTTGACTTAAGTTTTAAATAATAAGAGTCTTGAAGTATTTCAAAAGAATTAAGAATCGCTTTTGAAAGAAGAGTAATACTTTTTGAAAGAGATATACTAGCTCTAGCTTTATGGGAAGTTAGGTATAACAACTTAAGAGAGATAAAAAGAATGGTTTATTGACTTTAGAAGTTAAGAGACTTGATCTTAAAAGATAAGCGACTTGACTTAATTGAATTAATATGAATGTTGTTAAAAAAAGTGTGAAACCTCATTCATGAGTAATGAGTACTTGGTTTTTAAAGAATAATGTTTCTTGATTTGAAATGAGAATAAGTATCGAACGAACCACTGCAGCGTTAATAAAGGATAATGTATTGACAAGTAAGTAATTATATTAAAACCAGTAGAAACCTCCATCTGCATAAAAGCTAAGATAAGACAAAATTGTATTACATTTCCTAGATCATGGCTGCTTTAATAAGGATTGTTATAAACAAGAATAACCTACTCACACATAAGGCATATGTTAATCAAATTGTTTTAAAAGAGAATTATGTTATTAAGTGATTAAGACTATGAACTACGAAACCTTTCGAAAATGAGAAACTTGAGTATTTGAAATTAGGCAAACTTGAACTTTTGGAAAAGAATGTTGTTACTTGACTTTAAGAAGGAAAGTGTTTTGGTTTAAAAAGAAGGGCATAATATTGCCTTAGTTGATTTTAAAAAGGAAAACATGGTATTATCTTAATCTGTCTTAAAAGAGCGCTTAAATGTTATGGTCAATTCTATACCGCGTTCATGGGATGAACCGGGAATGTATTTCACACGACACCGCGTTCATGGGATGAACCGGGAATGTATTCCATACGATTCCACCTCGAGTCCCATGAGATGGGCCGAGACATGTACGATTCCTATCGAGTCCCATGAGATGGGCCGAGACATGTGCGATACCTATCGAGTCCCATGAGATGGGCCGAGACATGTGCGATACCTATCGAGTCCCATGAGATGGGCCGAGACATGTGCGATTCCTATCGAGTCCCACGAGATGGGCCGAGACATGTATTCCATACGATTCCTATCGAGTCCCATGAGATGGGCCGAGACATGTATTCCACACGATTCCACCTCGAGTCCCATGGGATGGGCCGAGACATGTTATACGTATCACACGATTTATACCTAGACTGCCGGCAGTGAGGAAGGAGTTCCACGGGCATGAGGGATGACTTTGAGGGCGTGAGTCCCTGACTTGACATGACTGTTTTTATGTTGTGAACTGTAGTTTTGTTATCATACATGTCTCCTGTTTTATTTTAGACTGTTATGATTTCATTTACAGTATTTTTTCAGTTTCACATACTTGGTACCTGTTAGATCGACCTCGCCGGGCCGCGTTCATGCCGCAGGTAGAGGTACACCGGTTGTTGATCCTCGCTCATAGGATCACAGTTCAGCGTATTGGGAAGCTATGTTTCTCCGGAGGCTTATCTTTTGGTATGTTTCCCTGCGTTGTATGTTCTTGTACATTCAGGGGTATGGCGGGGCCCTGTCCCGTCATAGGTATTGTTACATTCTTAGAGGTCTGTAGTACTGTTGTGGGCAGG
The DNA here is from genome assembly GCA_029844215.1 of Przewalskia tangutica. Classification (NCBI taxonomy): domain Eukaryota; kingdom Viridiplantae; phylum Streptophyta; class Magnoliopsida; order Solanales; family Solanaceae; genus Przewalskia; species Przewalskia tangutica. Next base: position 53,004,600 of record CM056718.1, read on the forward strand.
TTTGTAAATGGGGATGTAACTGTTCAAAGTTTTATTATATATACATGCCGAAAGGCGATATTTTTAAGGATAAACTAGTTTAATTTTATAATCGTTTCATGTCTTATTTTATATTCCGTTGATTACTCTGATGTATGACTACTTGGGTGCCCGGGTAAGGAACCAGTCACGGGCCCGGGTTCGGGTCGTGACATCTTATCTCAAGGTACTTCTTACCCTATCCCCTATTCACTAGAGGTTCGTCACATAAGCCAAAGTATTTCTACTATACATCCTTCCCTATCGGTCTTACACTGTTACGGGGTAATTACAACTTGTGAACTCTACACAACTATAGTCTCAGTTCACTTACCATTCTTGTCAATATTCTTAACTTCTCACTTTACTAATCAAGGTATCCCTACCTCTGGGGTACTATCACTTTACAACTACTAGCAACAAAGGGAAAACATATACGCTAGGGCGAAATCTGAATCTATCAATGCACGTATGATTCAAAAGAATCGAAATATACCTGTAACCCCGTGCGATGTCGCCTCCTGATCCTGCCCAGTAGTCACGTCATCTCTGCGGTTCGAAGGACCGCCAGAACTATAAACTCCACCCTGACCTCTACCACGACTAGCTGACATCTGAACACCCTGCCCTGGGGGACGCACAGCTGTGGAGGAAAGGGAACCAACTACCGGCCTCATAGGTTGAGCCACCTTACCGGTGCTCCTTCTAAAAGGACATACCCTCAGAATATGGCCCGGACGGCCACAATAAAAACAAGCACTCGTGCCATAACGACATTCCCCCAAATGACGCTTACCACATCTGAAACACTGAGGAAAAAGTGGCCTCGACTGAGAAAATCCTCTGTTCCTCTGAGAACCTCGACCCCTGGAGCTTGGACCTGCTCCTAAATACCTGGTGGGGTCCAAAATCCCACCTGTGAACTACGGGGGTATGTCCGGGTCACCGACGAATATCACACTTCGCCGCCGGCGCTCGTCCAAAAACTCACCGATAACCAATGGTCTAGCCTCTTACACCGATCTCCACGTTGCCTCTACCTCCGTACACTTGTCTGCATCGCCGAATAACCTCCTCGATGAAATCAGAGTAATCGCTATCTTGGTCAATAACATAATCGCTTCCTCATGACCCTATAGTCTTCTCCTGGCCGAAACCGGAGGCTCGTGTCGGGGCCTCAAAACTGGCGCAGAAGAACTCGCCGATCATGCAGACAACATCCGGTATACCGGCATAAGCCCTATCAACTCTCTCGAGTCGACTAGTAGCTCTCGCTCGCTTTGCCCTTCAGGGCGTTGTTGCCCTCTCGAGGCATAACGGTAACACAAAATTACGTCAGAGAGGAATTATCTTACTAACACAGCTCTAGGGCACGATCTCAGAGTGAGAAGAATAGAAACCAACTCCTAAATGTCCTGTAGACTCCTGTTTATGGGTGTGGCGCGCAACACACCGATAATCAAGACTCTACTAGACACGGTCTGTAGACATTCCGAGGATCGATCGCTCGATACCACTCACACGCCCGAACCCGGCGTGGATGGTGCCCTACCTGGACACCCTTCTACCTTAACAACTAAGTAAACTGCGGAAATTAAATAACACCTCTTTTTTTTAAGCCAACGTGCGTGCAAGGGCAAAGCCGACAAGGCTGCCATAATATACATAAACAAAAGATACAACACCGCATACGAGTCCAATCCACATATGAATACGGACTCTAAGAGTTATCTTGAACTATGACGGACAAGGCCTCGCCGTACCATAATCGCATAAAAGCACATCTTGAAAGAACTTATACCAAAAAGATAAACTCGAACAAAAGGAGCTATCCAAAACTCGAACGGCGGTCCTACACTGCCGATCACCAAACATCGCACCTAAACTGCAGATGAACGCACCCGGGCGAGGTCGAGACGAAGAATGTACCAAGTATGTGAAGCAGAAATCAGTAATGAAATCATAATCCTAACAAAATAGGAGACATGTATGATAGCCAACCTACGATGATACATATACATAAACGATCATATCAAGTCGTGGACGCGTGCCTCAAAGTCATTACTAAAATATAACCATGGGTCTCACGCCCATAATATCAATCATGCGTGGAATCCTTCCTCACCGCCGATCCATGATATAATACAACATCGAAGCACACTTTGAACCTTGCAATCATGAGAGTAAATAGTAGTATATTTACAATATAAACTAGGAAGCTCACGATCAGCAGACCACCCGCCGCGAAGATCATTAAGCAATCCTACTCCTGGGACTATTTCACCCGCATAGGTCGCGTGGACCCGCGTGAGGTAATCCTCGCATGGGACTATTTCACCCGCATAAGCCCTTACGGACTCGCATGAAGTATTCCTCGCATAGGCTGGACCCGCCCGCATGGGACTATTTCACCCGCGTAAGCCCTTGCGGACTCGCATGAGGTATTCCTCGCATCGTGGGTAGCAAATCCACGGAATATACAAATGCCACAAACCCGGGGAATGACCCCGAAATGACTGATATACCAATAGCACACAACCGGCTATTACCAGCACACCTAGGCAATTCTCAATTAAACAAGCCAAAGTACTTATCAAGGCACACATAGAATAATTCTCAATTAATCAAGCCAAAGTACTTATCAAGGCACACATGGAATAATTCTCAAATAATCAAGCCAAAGTACTTATCAAGGCACACTTAGACTAATACTCAATTAATCAAGCCAAAGTACTTATCAAGGCACACTTAGACTAATTCTCAATTAATCAAGCCAAAGTACTTATCAAGGCACACATGGAATAATTCTCAATTAATCAAGCCAAAGTACTTATCAAGGCACACATGGAATAATTCTCAATTAATCAAGCCAAAGTACTTATCAAGGCACACTTAGACTAATTCTCAATTAATCAAGCCAAAGTACTTATCAAGGCACACATGGAATAATTCTCAATTAATCAAGCCAAAGTACTACGTACGTACATTCTTTTCAAAAGACTCATTTTTATGTAATACCCCAAGATACTAACACCCGTAGTATCAAGGTGTGTCTATTTTTCAAAGTAAGTTACTACACTCTTAGAAAACTCATTTCAAAGCTTGAAATCAAGTAACTTCAAATTTTCACAATCAAGGCAACTTATGCCCATTAATCCAAATAGACAACTTTCTAAACCTTCCATAAAGCCGTTATAACCAACTTCCCATAAAGCCGTTATAACCCTTTATGGTTTTTAAACAATTTCATTCTTTTTATAACTAAGAGACTTATACTTAAAACCAAGTATCACAAACTTTCAAATCAAGTATCTTAACTTTCAAAAATACTTCGAGTCTCTTAATATATAGAAAACAAGTTTCTTCTACTTTTAAACCTCAAGTAACTCACACCTTTAAAACAAGCTACTTCTCTTAAATCATGTCATTTCTCCTCTTTTAAAACAATTAAGTAAATCACTCCTTTGACTCCCCTAAAGTCACTATAATGACCTTTAGGTTTTGGAACTAAGGCACTAGCCAAAAGGTTTGGAAACCACTTCCTTTTCAAGACTCTATGTACTTTAAGTAAAATACATTCACTTTTAAGAATCCAAACTTCACTAAGGAAATGGATTATACAACTTACAATGTAAACATCAAAGTACACTCAAGGAAGTTTATAGAACAAATTCTATTTTAGGCAATCCAAATAGAACCAAGGAATGGATCATTTAAGGAGTAGGAAATACTTTCTTTATCTTAAGAAATCAAGCTAGAAGAGGAGATAGTTCACATACCTTTTCGGCTAAATCCACAAGCTAAGTCGAATACGCCGTACGTAGAAGTGTCAACCTATAATGGTCACAACAAGACTATCAACTTCTAGTCTCTAACGTAGAATAATACTAAGTATACGGTCTCTAATTCTACGTAAAATCTGTAATCACTTCATTTGTTTCTACTTAGTTTTACAACTTTTTCAAGGCCGAATACAATAACCAACACGCCACATTTAAGGCTCAAAACAACAACCAAACAAAGGGGATTACACGCCTTACAATACGTGTAAAATTCCGCCCCAAAATTAATACGAAGTAGTTCCATAATTAAGCCATTCTCGGCCAACTTACTTAAACACCAATTCAAAGTCTTTTCCAATCCTTTTCCAATTCCAAGTTCTACGGTCTAACATGTTATATAGTCATGAACAACTTCAACAACTACAATTTCCTTCTTTATACAACATGCGACAACTTAAACTAATAATCGACTTGAATTGTAATCTTAAAGCTAAACATGCTAGTTTTCGGATTAGGGTTCCAATAGTCAATATACTTATCAAACTTCATACTATATAACTCATGCTTGCTAAAATCCATATCTACAACAATAAGTAAGTCTTAACTACTAAAACGACAAAATTTATACCTTTATAAGCCCTTAAAAATTCCAAGATTCAAAGTCGCGCCTTAGCAAATTCTTAGCTCCTTTCCTTAGGTTCCAATCCGCTCCAAGCACTCCTTAGAAGCCTATGAAGAACCCATCTTCAAGTTCCAACTTCAAAGTTGAAGAACTCCTTAAGTTTCCGCCTTGCGACTAATACGAAAACGCCGTTTTTCCGAAATCCTTCTATTGAGATAACCTTACAACACTCTTAGGAACCTTGGTTTAAAGTCTTGTGGCTAATGGATCTCAAACTAAAACATTTTGTGTGGATACCATGGTGAACCCGAGAGCACTTAGTGAGGAACAAGAGTTGTCTAATTTTTCTAAGTGTTGAAGAGCAAGTCTTGCACTAGTAGCATGCTTATATAACACATTGGATGGCTTAGACTTAAACAAATGGGTGGCTAAGATGAATATCACATGGATCAAGCCCAAGTGGCAAGTTGACTTGGTCAATTATATCAAGCTTGCAAGACTTATCTTCCAAGATGGTCAATGACCATTTTACCCTCACTAATTTCGACCAAGAACAAGTGTGGGGGTTGCCACGTCGCCTCTCATTCGTCCATAAAATTTCAGAACCCTCGGGCCCCACAAACGTAAAATTCCTCGGGCCCCACGTGACCAAATCCGAAAATAAATTGCCATAATGTTAATAAGTTCCATACTCTTCAAATAATGCATTTTGAGAGTCTAATTCTCAACAATGAACATTTTTCCTTTCCGATGTCCGGAAGATTTTCTGTCGGAAAAATAATTCTTCCTTTCGTACCAATTTCCAAGTCTTGATTCCTTACGTACATTCTCTTATACATGTCCTGGACTTACGGGGTGTAACATTCTTCCCCCCTTAGAAACATTCGTCCCCGAATGTTCTTAGTCGGTTGTCAAGCTATACACACTCCGACACAATCTCTATACTATGCCTATCAATCAAAACTGCACAAGACCAATGATTCCACACATGGCCACCACAACATACGTAAACATAACAATGGACCTTCCGTCCGTGGTCCCTTCTCACAAAACCCGGTTCTGCTTCTCAAACACGGATCCTAGAGGTTCCTTTATTTCCTTACTTGTCATACTTTCTCGTATTTCAAACTTATCTAGTACACGCACAAAATCTCAAATATTGTTTCTATTCTCCAACTCGAGTTACTACCCAAACTTGGCCATATTGCTACTTACATTCTCGTTAAGGCTCTTCTCGGTCCTTACGACCTGATTCCGGTGGAACGCGTCCACAAACTCGTACAACGATTAACTAAACTTGGGCCTGGCATCCTCGTGACCCTATCACATAGAGGGACCATTACCAACTGACATCACCCGATTCCATACTATCGGCTGACCCGAAATGAGTCCATAAGCCGACCCATCGTCACACTTAACCTCTTATTCTTAGTCTGAACTAAAACTCTCTCTTATCTCAAGGTACTTCTTACCCTATCCCCTATTCACTAGAGGTTCGTCACATAAGCCAAAGTATTTCTACTATACATCCTTCCCTATCGGTCTTACACTGTTACGGGGTAATTACAACTTGTGAACTCTACACAACTATAGTCTCAGTTCACTTACCATTCTTGTCAATATTCTTAACTTCTCACTTTACTAATCAAGGTATCCCTACCTCTGGGGTACTATCACTTTACAACTACTAGCAACAAAGGGAAAACATATACGCTAGGGCGAAATCTGAATCTATCAATGCACGTATGATTCAAAAGAATCGAAATATACATGTAACCCCGTGCGATGTCGCCTCCTGATCCTGCCCGAAGAGTCACGTTATCTGCGGTTCAAGAACCGCGAACTATAAAATTCACCTGACCTCTACCACGATCGGTGACATCCAACACCGCTCGGGGACTTGCCAATTGTGGAAAGGGAACCAACTACCGGCCTCATAGTGAGCCACCACCGGTGCTCCTTCTAAAAGGACATACTCCGAATATGGCCCGACCACAATAAAAACAAGCACTTGTGCCATAACGACATTCCCCCAAATGACGCTTACCACATCTGAAACACTGAGGAAAAAGTGGCCTCGACTGAGAAAATCCTATGTTCCTCTGAGAACCTCGACCCCTGGAGCTCGGACCTTCTCCTAAATACCTGGTGGGGTCCAAAATCCCACACGTGGAACCGGGGTATGTCTTTGGGTCGGCCGACGAATATCTCACTCATTCTTGAGGCAACTCGTCCAAAAACTCACCGATAACCAATGGGTCTAGCCCTCTTACGCCGATCTCCACGTTGCCTCTACCCTCTGTACACTGTCTGCATCGCCGAATAACCTCCTCGATGAAAGCGTAGTAATCGCTATCTTGGTCAATAACATAATCGCTTCCTCATGACTCCTATAGTTTTCTCTAAGCGAAACTGGAGGATCTCGTGCTGGGCCTCAAAACTCAGCGCAGAAGAACTTCGCCGATCGCAGACAACATCCAGATACCACAGGCATAAGCCCTATCAACTCTCGAGTGCGACTAGTAGCTCCTGCTACTTTGCCCTTCTTGGCGGTTGTTGCCCTCGAGGCATAATCAGAACACAAAATTACGTCAGAGAGGAATTATCTTACTAACACAGCTCTAGGGCACGATCTCAGAGTGAGAAGAATAGAAACCAACTCCTAAATGTCCTGTAGCCTCCTGTTTATGGGTGTGGCGCGCAACACACCGATAATCAAGACTCTAATAGACACGGTCTGTAGACATTCCGAGGACCGCTCCGATACCACTCGCATGCCGGAACCTCGGCCATGACTGGTGCCCTACCTGGGCACCCTTCTACCTTAACAACTAAGTAAACTGCGGAAATTAAATAACACCTCTTTTTTTTTTAAGCCAACGTGCGTGCAAGGGCAAAGCCGACAAGGCTGCCATAATATACATAAACAAAAGACACAACACTGTACATGAGTCCAATCCCACATATGAATGGACATTCTAAGAGTTATCTTGAACTATGACGGACAAGGCCCGCGTACCATAATCGCATAAAAGCACATCTTGAAGAACTTATACCAAAACGATAAACTCCCAAACAAGGAGCTATCCAAAACTCAGGCGGTCCTACACTGCCGATCACCAAACAGACCTAAACTGCGGATGAACGCAGCCGAAGGAGGTCTGAAGAATGTACCAAGTATGTGAAAGCGTAAATGCGTAATGAAATCATAACGATCTAACAAAACAAGAGACATGTATGATAGCCAACCTACAGATGCAATACATAAACAAATATATCAAGTCGTGGACGCGCCTCAAAGTCATTACTAAAATATAACCATGGGTCTCACGCCCATAATATCAATCATGCCCGTGGAATCCTTCCTCAACGCGATCCATGATATAATACAACATCGAAGCTTATCGAACCTTGCAATCATGAGTAAATAGTAGTATATTTACAATATAAACTAGGAAGCTCACGATCAAAGCAGACCACCGCCCGCGAGATCATTAAGCAATCCTACTCGCGGGACTATTTCACGCATAGGCGTGGACCCATGAGGTATTCCTCGCATGAGACTATTTCACCCGCATAAGCCCTTACGGACTCGCGTGAGGTATTCTCCGCATAGGTGGACCGCCGCACGGGACTATTTCACCCGTAAGCTCATGACTCGCGTGAGGTATTCCTCGACGTGGGTAGCAAATCCACGAATACGCCGTTATACCGTATTTCCGTATGTACGTGAGGCGACGTAGAAATTTGAGCCTTAAAGTTAGGCAAGGTTCGAAATTGTACATAACTACCAAAATGAGTCGTTTTTCGACGAAACGTTTCCACAGCTTTCGTAGGGAAAATTCCGGCTATGTCAATAATATTTTTTGCGGATTTTTCCGAGAGACGTAACATTTTGGACCAACGGGAGGGTGACAAGTGTCACCCTCACATTGGGCTTGAGTTGGACGGCAAAGGGACGAAAGGGGTCAAGGGGTTAGGTAGGATATTTTTGTGCAAGTGGTGTGGTAGATGGATAAGGTACACATGGTGGAATCCTAGCCCTACACTTGCCTAACACTTGGATTAATCTTGGCCATTGGTGGCCATTTCTTGACCTATAAATACCCCTCACCCGCGTAAGCCCTTGCGGACTCGCATGAGGTATTCCTCGCATCGTGGGTAGCAAATCCACGGAATATGCAAATGCCACAAACCCGGGGAATGACCCCGAAATGACTGATATACCAATAGCACACAACCGGCTATTACCAGCACACCTAGGCAATTCTCAATTAATCAAGCCAAAGTACTTATCAAGGCACACATAGAAAAATTCTCAATTAATCAAGCCAAAGTACTTATCAAGGCACACATGGAATAATTCTCAAATAATCAAGCCAAAGTACTTATCAAGGCACACTTAGACTAATTCTCAATTAATCAAGCCAAAGTACTTATCAAGGCACACTTAGACTAATTCTCAATTAATCAAGCCAAAGTACTTATCAAGGCACACATGGAATAATTCTCAATTAATCAAGCCAAAGTACTTATCAAGGCACACATGGAATAATTCTCAATTAATCAAGCCAAAGTACTTATCAAGGCACACATGGAATAATTCTCAATTAATCAAGCCAAAGTACTACGTACGTACATTCTTTTCAAAAGACTCATTTTTATGTAATACCCCAAGATACTAACACCCGTAGTATCAAGGTGTGTCTATTTTTCAAAGTAAGTTACTACACTCTTAGAAAACTCATTTCAAAGCTTGAAATCAAGTAACTTCAAATTTTCACAATCAAGGCAACTTATGCCCATTAATCCAAATAGACAACTTTTTAAACCTTCCATAAAGCCGTTATAACCAACTTCCCATAAAGCCGTTATAACCCTTTATGGTTTTTAAACAATTTCATTCTTTTTATAACTAAGAGACTTATACTTAAAACCAAGTATCACAAACTTTCAAATCAAGTATCTTAACTTTCAAAAATACTTCGAGTCTCTTAATATATAGAAAACAAGTTTCATCTACTTTTAAACCTCAAGTAACTCACACCTTTAAAACAAGCTACTTCTCTTAAATCATGTCATTTCTCCTCTTTTAAAACAATTAAGTAAATCACTCCTTTGACTCCCCTAAAGTCACTATAATGACCTTTAGGTTTTGTAACTAAGGCACTAGCCAAAAGGTTTGGAAACCACTTCCTTTTCAAGACTCTATGTACTTTAAGTAAAATACATTCACTTTTAAGAATCCAAACTTCACTAAGGAAATGGATTATACAACTTACAATGTAAACATCAAAGTACACTCAAGGAAGTTTATAGAACAAATTCTATTTTAGGCAATCCAAATAGAACCAAGGAATGGATCATTTAAGGAGCAGGAAATACTTTCTTTATCTTAAGAAATCAAGCTAGAAGAGGAGATAGTTCACATACCTTTTCGGCTAAATCTACAAGCTAAGCCGAATACGCCGTACGTAGAAGTTTCAACCTATAATGGTCACAACAAGACTATCAACTTCTAGTCTCTAACGTAGAATAATACTAAGTATACGTCCTCTAATTCTACGGAAAATCGGGCAGCACTTCCTTTGTTTCTACTTACTTTGCCACCTTTTTCAAGACCGAATACAATAACCAACACGCCACATTTAAGGCTCAAAACAACAACCAAACAAAGGGGATTACACGCCTTACAATACGTGTAAAATTCCGCCCCAAAATTAATACGAAGTAGTTCCATAATTAAGCCATTCTCGGCCAACTTACTTAACCACCAATTCAAAGTCTTTTCCAACCCTTTTCCAATTCCAAGTTCTACGGTCTAACATGTTATATAGTCATGAACAACTTCAACAACTACAATTTCCTTCTTTATACAACATGCGACAACTTAAACTAATAATCGACTTGAATTGTAATCTTAAAGCTAAACATGCTAGTTTTCGGATTAGGGTTCCAATAGTCAATATACTTATCAAAATTCATACTATATAACTCATGCTTGCTAAAATCCATATCTACAACAATAAGTAAGTCTTAACTACTAAAACGACAAAATTTATACCTTTATAAGCCCTTAAAAATTCCAAGATTCAAAGTCGCGCCTTAGCAAATTCTTAGCTCCTTTCCTTAGGTTCCAATCCGCTCCAAGCACTCCTTAGAAGCCTATGAAGAACCCATCTTCAAGTTCCAACTTCAAAGTTGAAGAAATCCTTAAGTTTCCGCCTTGCGACTAATACGAAAACGCCGTTTTTCCGAAATCCTTCTATTGAGATAACCTTACAACACTCTTAGGAACCTTGGTTTAAAGTCTTGTGGCTAATGGATCTCAAACTAAAAGATTTTGTGTGGATACCATGGTGAACCCGAGAGCACTTAGTGAGGAACAAGAGTTGTCTAATTTTTCTAAGTGTTGAAGAGCAAGTCTTGCACTAGTAGCATGCTTATATAACACATTGGATGGCTTAGACTTAAACAAATGGGTGGCTAAGATGAAGATCACATGGATCAAGCCCAAGTGGCAAGTTGACTTGGTCAATTATATCAAGCTTGCAAGACTTATCTTCCAAGATGGTCAATGACCATTTTACCCTCACTAATTTCGACCAAGACCAAGTGTGGGGGTTGCCACGTGTCGCCCTCTCATTCGTCCATAAAAATTTCGTAACCCTCGTGGGCCCCACAAAACGTAAAATTCCTCGGGTGGGCCCCACGTGACCAAATCCGTAAAAATAAATTGCCATAATGTTAATAAGTTCCATACTCTTCAAATAATGCATTTTGAGAGTCTAATTCTCAACAATGAACATTTTTCCTTTCCGACGTCCGGAAGATTTTCTGTCGGAAAAATAATTCTTCCTTTCGTACCAATTTCCAAGTCTTGATTCCTTACGTACATTCTCTTATACATGTCCTGGACTTACGGGGTGTAACATTCTTCCCCCCTTAGAAACATTCGTCCCCGAATGTTCTTAGTCGGTTGTCAAGCTATACACACTCCGGCACAATCTCTATACTATGCCTATCAATCAAAACTGCACAAGACCAATGATTCCACACATGGCCACCACAACATACGTAAACATAACAATGGACCTTCCGTCCGTGGTCCCTTCTCACAAAACCCGAAGGTTACAGTCTTCCTCAAACACGGGATCCCTAGAGGTTCCTTTATTTCCTTACTTGTCATACTTTCTCGTACTTTCAAACTTATCTAGTACACGTACAAAATCTCAAATATTGTTTCTATTCTCCAATCCTTGGAGTTACTACCCAAACTTGGCCATATTGCTACTTACATTCTCGTTAAGGCTCTTATCGGTCCTTACGACCTGATTCCGGTGGAACGCGTCCACAAACTCGTACAACGATTAACTAAACTTGGGCTTGGCATCCTCGTGACCCTATCACATAGCGGGACCATTACCAACTGACATCACCCGATTCCATACTATCGGCTGACCCGAAATGAGTCCATAAGCCGACCCATCGTCACACTTAACCTCTTATTCTTAGTCTGAACTAAAACTCTCTCTTATCTCAAGGTACTTCTTACCCTATCCCCTATTCACTAGAGGTTCGTCACATAAGCCAAATTATTTCTACTATACATCCTTCCCTATCGGTCTTACACTGTTATGGGGTAATTATAACTTGTGAACTCTACACAACTATAGTCTCAGTTCACTTACCATTCTTGTCAATATTCTTAACTTCTCACTTTACTAATCAAGGTATCCCTACCTCTGGGGTACTATCACTTTACAACTACTAGCAACAAAGGGAAAACATATACGCTAGGGCGAAATCTGAATCTATCAATGCACGTATGATTCAAAAGAATCGAAATATACATGTAACCCCGTGCGATGTCGCCTCCTGATCACGCCATGAGTCACGTCATCTCGCGGTTGAAGAACCGCGAACTATAAACTTCACTCGACCTCTACCACGTGGTGACATCGAACACCGCTCGGGGACGACTTGTGGAGGAAAGGGAACCAACTACCGGCCTCATAGGCTGAGCCACCTCACCGGTGCTCCTTCTAAAAGGACATACCCTCAGAATATGGCCCGGACGGCCACAATAAAAACAAGCACTCGTGCCATAACGGCATTCCCCCAAATGACGCTTACCACATCTGAAACACTGAGGAAAAAGTGGCCTCGACTGAGAAAATCCTCTGTTCCTCTGAGAACCTCGACCCCTGGAGCTCGGACCTTCTCCTAAATACCTGGTGGGGTCCAAAATCCCACCCATGAACTGCGGGGGTATGTACTGGGTCGGCTGGGACGAATATCTCACTCATTCTGGCGGCCTCGTCCAAAACTCATCTGGGATAACCAATGGTCTAGCCTCTTACGCTGATCTCCACGTTGCCTCTACCCTCTGTACACATGCATCGGGCCGAATAACCTCCTGCTGATGAAATCAGTATTGCTATCTTGGTCAATAACATAATGTTTCCCTCGACTCCTATAGTCTTCTCCTAATCGAGAAGCTGGAGGCTCGTCTTTGGGCCTCAAAACTGGCGCATAAGAACTCGCCATGCGGCACAACATCCGGTATACCACAGGCATAAGCCCTATCAACTCTCGAGTCGACTAGTAGCTCTCGCTACTCCTTTGCCCTTACAGGCGGTTGTTGCCCTCGGAGGCATAAGCGTAACACAAAATTACGTCGAGAGGAATTATCTTACTAACACGGCTCTAGGGCACGATCTCGAGTGAGAAGAATAGAAACCAACTCCTAAATGTCACGTAGCCTCTGTTTATGGGTGTGGCGCAACACACCGATAATCAAGACTACAATAGACACGGTGCAGACATTCAGGACCGATCGCTCGATACCACTCTGTCACGCCCGAACCGGGCCCATGGTAGTCTGTTACACCCGTATTCTGAGACATGTTTTAAGAGCGACGTAAGAACTCTAAAGTGTCAAGATTAGAGACTTGTAAAAATTTATCTAATTATGAAATTGTCGAAAGCGTAATATTGCGACGAATGGGAGGGCGACACGTGTCACCCCCCTTAATGATGCCTTGGACGATTTCTTGCAAGGGCAAGAAGGTCATTGGACCTTTTTTAGCAAGACAAGTCTTGCAAGTGTGAGCTTGAGAGAATTGACCAAAGTCAAAGGTCCCACAAGCCTTGATATTTAGTAAGAGATCATCCTAGCCCCCCAAGTGTACACATCTTGACCCTCCATGTCCCTTTACTATACTACTAGTAGTGAGACAAGTTCCATACTTAGCCAAATATCACACAAAAATTGAAGAACAAGAGCTTGAAGCTCACGGGTTTGGGGTCCAACTAGAAGGAGAAATTTTTGTTTCATGTCCATTAAGCCCCACACTTTAAACCAAGGTTCATGAGTGTTATGTAAGTATATCTCAATAGAAAATCCCGGAAAAAAGAGAGTTTTCGTATTAGTCGCAAAGTGAAAACCTAGTGGCTTTTCTAGGTTTTGGATGAAAGTTGAAGGAAAGTTGTTGGTATGGTTCTAAGGGTCTCAAGTAGCGGATTGAAGTATCTTGGAGAGTCTCTAAGTTGCTAAGGAACGACTTCGGATTTGAAGATTGGTTTGAGAATCGTTAAGGTATAATCTTGGCCTTTAAGATGTTACAAGATTATATATTTTTTTGTTGTTGTTAGTTTTACACGTTGACAACATGAAGTTGGTATGTAGAAGTTTATAAGTATTATGGAGTGCTTGTAGCTAAATTCGAAATGTTATATAAGCCACTTGAAAATTGGATTACTAATTGGTCGTTTATTAGAAATCGTCGCATGTTACCTACTTAGAGATTATGGATTGTTATAATCAAATGCGACTTGATTTCATGTTATGCTACCAATTTGGATTGAAATGGAAATTTGATAAGAATTGGTATGGTTGAACTCAAGGTGGCCGAATTTGGACCTTTTAGTTTGTTATTCATTTGTATTGGACTACTTTCTAAATTGTGAGCCGATTGGGGTTGTTTAGTTATTCATTGTATTGGAATACCTTCTATATTGTTGTGAGCCAATTGGGGCTGTTTGGTTATTGTATTCGGCCTTGAAAAAGGTGGCAAAGTGAGTAGAAACAAAGGAGGTGCTGTCCGATTTTCCGTAGAATTTAGCGACTTAGCACCTAAAATATTCTACGTTAGAAGTGAAAGGTTAATGGACATATTGTGACCATTATAGGTTGAAGTACTAAGTATAGCGTATCCTACTTGGAGAGTGGAATAGCTATCAAGGTTGGAGTACTTTGGAGCATTTTGCTATTTGTCGACAATCGTCGCGAGGTATGTGAACCTCTTCCTTCCTTTGGCATGATTCTATGTATGGAATACACTTGTGGTATCATTTCATGTTTCCTTCTACTCTTAGAAGTTAAGAGGTAGTTGTGTGATTTACTCTATGTAGAACTTTTCCTATCTTTTGAGCATGACTAGTTGACGTATGTAGTGCGGTAGGCGTCTGAGACTATGACATTCTTTACTTGTTTTATGAAATGCCAAGTCGGGTGGGTTAGGAGATTAACTCACTTCTTTGAAAATAGTAAGGATGTCTTAAGTTGATTTTAAAGTTAGGGGACTTGAAGAGTTTTAAAGTATGTGATACTTGCTCCGTTTTAAACGTATAAGTCCCTTGGATAGGAAATTGTATTTTGGCTAAGGTATAAAGTAAATACAACGACTTTATGGGGAGTTGGTTATATTTGCTTTATGGAAAGACAAATGACTTGATTTTAAGTGAATAGGCAACTTGTTTTTAAGGCATCAATTGCCTAGGGTTTTATAATAAAAGGAGTCACTTGTTTTCTAAAGGTTAAGAGACAAATGGTATTTTTGAAAGTTAAGAGAATTGATTTGAAAGAATATAATACTTGGTTTCAAAAAGTAGAAGTCTCTTGATTATAAAAGGAACGTATTGGTCTAAACCATAAAGGGTTATAACGGCTTTATGGGAAGTTGGTTATAATGGCTTTATGGCAGGTTAAGAGAATGGTTTTCTCTAGTAAAGTAATCAAAGGAATAACTTGTGTTAAGGAAGGGCAAATTGTTTTAAGGGTACCAATTGCTTAAGGTTTTTAATAAAGAAGTCACTTGATTTAGAAGCCGGTAATTGTATTTCTAAAAAGGTATTGTGACTTGTCTCGAAAGGTGGATAGGACTTGATACTACGGTTGTTAGTATCGGGGAAGTTTTATTCGGAAAGGAGTCTTTTGAAAAGAATGGACGTACGTAGTACTTTGGCCTGTTTAATTGAGAATAATTCTATGTGATGCCTTGATTAGTACTTTGGCTTGTTAAATGAGAATTATTCTATGTGATGCCTTGATTAGTACTTTGGCTTGATTAATTGAGAATTAGTCTAAGTATGCCTTGATAAGTACTTTGGCTTGTTAAATGAGAATTATTCTATGTGATGCCTTGATTAGTACTTTGGCTTGATTAATTGAGAATTAGTCTAAGTATGCCTTGATAAGTACTTTGGCTTGTTAAATGAGAATTATTCTAAGTATGCCTTGATTAGTACTTTGGCTTGATTAAATGAGAATTATTCTATGTGTGCCTTGATAAGTACTTTGGCTTGGTTAACTGAGATTTAGCCTATATGTCTTTGGAGATAGCCTTTGAGTGCAAGTATTATGTTTTTTTACGTTGCGCGACTCCGGTTGGAGGGCATGTCTTGTTATAAGTTACTTGGGCGTCTGAAGCGGTGATGTGGATTCCACGTATGCTTCCGTTATTTGTAGCACTTGGGTTAAATTCGGATTTTATAAAAGACATGGTAGTGCTTATGTCTTGTTTGATGGTCGGTCGAGATAGGGTAAGAGTATAAATGAGGGGCAAGCCCCAAGACGTTATACCACCTTCTCCAGGGTAAGAGTATAAGTGAGGGGTAAACCCCAAGACGTATTGTACCACATTTTATGTGTTGTTTGACGACCAGGTCGAGATAGGGTAAGAGTATAAATGGCGGCAAGCCCCAAGGCGTTATACCACCTTCTCGAGGTAAGAGTATAAGTGAGGTAGACCCCAAGATGCTATACCACCGCTTTACCACCTTCTCCGGGTAAGAGTATAAGTGAGGTAGACCCCAAGACGCTATACCACCGGTGGGACTTGGTGTTCATGTATGCCTATTGGTGTATTATTATACTGACTGTCGGCGATGATATGGGATTCCACGGCGGGATATATATATATATGTATTGTGTATGTACGCAAGCGGTGAGGTGGGATGCCACGGGCGCGTCACATGGTTATATTTTACACTAATAGTCGGCGGTGATGGGGATTCCACGGGCATGCTTTGATATTAGTGTGACTTGATCGCGTCCCAGTTGGGCGTAGTATATGTGTCCCTCCGTAGTGGGCGGACTATGTTATGAAAGATAAGTAAGTTATATGGTAATGAACTTAATGATTCTTTTTCTAAATAATACGTAAGAATGTGACTATAACTTTTATTGGGAATGGAAAGGATAATAAGGTGCGATTAAGTTCATAAGTGGTAATGACACGGCAGGATCCGTAAGTATTTTTATACTTGTCCTTGTCATTCTTTTACGATTATGATTTGTTTCATCGACGTTATATTCTTCCACATTCGGTACTGTTATGCGGCCCCGGAAGGCTGCGTTCATGCCCGCAGTTTAGGTACTGTGATTGTGGATCCGCGAGCTTAGGATCGGTCAACAAGTTGAGATGGCTCGGTGTTTGAGTTATCACGTTTATGTTTATTGAGTGGTACGGCGGGCCTTGTCCCGCCACGATTGTTATGTCAAAACTCTTAGAGTGCAGAGGCACATATGGTGGGTCAGTTTGTAAAAAGAAAGGAGGCAACTGCTTCGGTTGTTTTTATATATGTTCAGGAAGGTAGCCCTATCGGCTAACCTGTTGTTTTACTTACGATGTTTTATTTTTAAGTTTCATGTATGTTCCGCTGATTTTCTCTGATGATTACCTGAAAGGGTGCCCAGGTAGGGCGCCAGTCGCGGTCCCGGGGTCGGGTCGTGACAGGTGCCCTACCTGGGCACCCTTCTACCTTAACAACTAAGTAAACTGCGGAAATTAAATAACACCTCTTTTTTTTTTAAGCCAACGTGCGTGCAAGGGCAAAGCCGACAAGGCTGCCATAATATACATAAACAAAAGACACAACATTGTACATGAGTCCAATCCCACATATAAATACAGACCTCTAAGAGTTATACTGAACTATGACGGGACAAGGCCCCGCCGTACCCATAATTGCATAAAAGCACATCTTGAAAGAACTTATACCAAAAGATAAACTCCCAAGCGGAAGGAGCTATCCAAAACTACGGCGGTCCTACACTGCCGATCACCAAGCAGCGTACCTAAACTGCGGCGTGAACGCGGCCGAAAGGAGGTCGATCGAAGAATGTACCAAGTATGTGAGCGATGAAATGCGTAATGAAATCATAACAGTCTAACAAAACAAGAGACATGTATGATAGCCAACCTACAGTACAATACATAAACAGTCATATCAAGTCAGGGACGCATGCCCTCAAAGTCATTACTAAAATATAACCATGGGTCTCACGCCCATAATATCAATCATGCCCGTGGAATCCTTCCTCAATGTCGGCAGTCCATGATATAATACAACATCAGTAAGCTTACTGAACCTTGCAATCATGAGAGTAAATAGTAGTATATTTACAATATAAACTAGGAAGCTCACGATCAAAGCAGGACCACCCGCCCGCAGTATCATTAAGCAATCCTACTCCTGGGACTATTTCACCCGCATAGGCCGCGTGGACCCGCATGAGGTATTCCTCGCATGGGACTATTTCACCCGCATAAGCCCTTACGGACTCGCATGAGGTATTCCTCGCATAGGCTGGACCCGCCCGCATGGGACTATTTCACCCGCGTAAGCCCTTGCGGACTCGCATGAGGTATTCCTCGCATCGTGGGTAGCAAATCCACGGAATATGCTGTTATACCCCGTATTTCCAGGGTATGTACATGAGGACGTACGTAGAAATTTGAGCCTTAAAGTTAGGCAAGGTTCGAAATTGTACATAACTACCAAAAGGAGTCGTTTTTCGACGAAACGTTTCCACAGCTTTCGTAGGGAAAATTCCGGCTATGTCAATAATATTTTTTGCGAATTTTTCCGAGAGACGTAACATTTTGGACCAACGGGAGGGTGACAAGTGTCACCCTCACATTGGGCTTGAGTTGGACGGCAAAGGGACGAAAGGGGTCAAGTGGTGTGGTAGATGGATAAGGTACACATGGTGGAATCCTAGCCCTACACTTGCCTAACACTTGGATTAATCTTGGCCATTGGTTGGCCATTTCTTGACCTATAAATACCCCTCCCTTTGGAAGACTTCTTCATCCTAAAATCTTCCTAAGTTTTGAAGAATCCCTCCCTCTCCCTCTTGCTTGTTCTCGTCCAAACACCACCCCTCTCCCCTCTCAAGGCCCTCTAGAACCCCTTGCCTTTGTGGTGCCACTAGCCGAGGGTACCCCTAACCTAGTTGTTTTAGTATAATACCCATTTTGTGGTATAGAAATACTCTCCTAGTATTGTTATAATGCCCAAATACTTTAGCCCATATACCTTGTAGTACTTTCCAAAGTACTTTTATACAAAAGCCAGAAAATACTATTATACTTCCTCACTACAAAAACGAAACCCTAAGGAAAACCTTCATAGTCGGTTGAAGTGTTAAGTAAGTTGGTTGGAACTTCTAAGGGTTGGTTGGAGCGGGTTGGAGCGCACGAGTAGGAGCTAAACCTTGCTCGGGATCGGCATATAAACTCGGATAATTTTGGGCTTATCGAGGTAAACATTCTTGACCTTACATTGTAATTAGAAATTACATGTTGTAGGAGTATATAGTTAAGTATACTATATATAGAACTGAACATAGTTGTGCGGCAATGTCTTTTGACTTAAGCTGAATAATACTTACAGCGATGTCTTGCGACTTAAGCTGAATTTTAAGTGAAGTGAACTGTAATTACATAGGGTGTATTCTGATGAGACTTGTGTAGTATTCTTGTGAGTAGAATTGTACACGTCAGGTTAGGCGTGCAAACCCCACTGGTTGGCTTGGTAGCGGCCTCGATAGATGAGGAGATTTCTGTTGTTGGGAGAGTCTTGCGAATTTTACGTAAGATATTCTACATTGAGATCTAAGATGTTAATAGGCGTCTTGTGGCCTCTATAGGTTGAAATACTACGTGTGGCGTGGTCTACTTGGCTTAAGGTGTGGCCAAGCGGTTTGAGGTACTTGGGCGCTTTGCTATTAGTCGGTAATCATCGCGAGGTATGTGAACCTCTTCCTATCTGTTCTAGCATGATATGTGTATAACTATGTAGTGCGGTAGACGTACATGTGTTTAATGTATTTGATTGGTTTGAAACATAAAGTGTTATAACGGCTTTATGGGAAGTTGGTTATATGACTTTATGTAGGTAAGAAAATGCTTTGTGGTTTCAAAGGGTAGCGATTTGACTTATAACGGATTTGATGTGTAGTAATAAGAACTTGAAGTGTTTTCAAAAGACCTTTTGAAAGAAGAGTAATACTTGGCTTTGAAAACATAAAGCGTTGTACTAGCTTTATGGGAAGTTAGGCATAACGTCTTAAGAGTGATAAAAGAATGGTTTCTTGATTTTTGAAGATAAGAGACTTGACTTAATGGTATTGATATGAATTTTGTTAAAAGTGTGAAACCTCATTCGTGAGTAATGAGTACTTGGTTTTAAAAGGAATAATGTTTCTTGATTTGAAATCGGAATGAGTATCGACAAACCAACTGCGGTGTTAATAAAGGAAAATGTATTGAATAATGAAGTATGGTATTAAAACCAGTAGAAACCTCCATCTGCATAGAAGCTAAGATGAGACAAAATGATATTACATTTCCTAGATCATGGCTGCTTAATAAGATTGATTATAAACAAGAATAACCTACTCACATATAAGACATATGTTTCTCAAAACGTTTAAAGGAGAATTATGTTTTAAAGGATTAAAACTATGAACTACGAAACCTTTTCTAAAATGAGAAACTTCAGCATTTGAAATTAGGCAAACTTGAACGTTTGGAAAATAAGGTTGTTACTTGATTTTACAAAGGAAAGCATTTTGGTTTACTTAACAATGTTAGTCACTCTATTTTTATACAACGGGTATCGGGTGACCTTTGTAAAAGAAATGGATCTTTAAAAGGAATTTAACGTACGTAGTACTTTAGGGTTAAAACCCAGACTTTGGCATAACATGAAAGTACTTTGAGTTGTGTATAACTTGCCTATGCTTGTTGTTGTGAATCTTGCCTATGCTTGTTGTGTAAAGCTTGCCTATGCTTGTTGTTGTGAAACTTGCCTATGCTTGTTGTGATAGCCTTTGTTGTATTTCTGTACCCCCGCGTCTCTCGATGGAGGGCCGGTTGATTTGTTATGAACGATTCTATCACGAGTCCACGAGATGGCGAGGACACGTATTTCATTTAATTATACACGAGTCCCACGAGATGGGCGAGAACACGTATTTCATTTGATTATACAGAGTCCCGAGATGGGCGGGGACACGTATTCCATCTCGATTATACAGAGTCCCACGAGATGGGCGGGGACACGTTTTCCATCGATTATACACCGAGTCCCACGAGATGGCGAGGACACGTATTTCATCTGATTATACACCGAGTCCCACGGGATGGGCCGGGACACGTATTTTATCTGGTTATCATACATGTATCCTGCTTTATATAGACTATTATGATTTCATTTACAGTCTTTTATAGTTTTACATACTTGGTACATGTTATCGACCTCGCCGAGGCTGCGTTCATCTGCAGTGGAAGTACATCGGTTGTGGATCTCGCTCATAGGATCATGATTCAGCGTGTCGGGAAGCCCATTTCTCGGAGGCTTATCTTTTGGTATGTTATCACAGTCAGCAGATTCTTATACATTCGAGGTATGGCGGGGCCTGTCCGTCATAAATTGTAAAAATCTTAAGTGCAGCTGTATTTGTTGTGGCGGGGTTTGTAAAAAGATAATTGTTCGGTATTTATGTATATATGATGAAGGCAACTGTTTTGGTTGCTTTGTTTATTTATCTTGTCTCTTAATTCATGTTCATGTTTTTATTTCCGCTGATTTTCTCACGATGTTGTATCACTAGGGTGCGGGGTAAGACACGATCCACGGGCGAGGTTAGTCGTGACAAAAGTGGTATCGAGCGATTAGTCCTCGGAAAGTGTCTACAGCCGTGTCTAGTAGAGTCTTGATTATCGGTGTGTTGTGCACCACATCTATAATCGAGGAGGCTATAGGACATTTAGGATTGGTTTCCATTCTTCTCATTACGAGATCGTGCCTGAAGCCGTGTGATAAGTTGGACCCTCCGGCGTATTCCTTTCCTTTACGATTATGTCTCGCGTAAGGCAACCGAGCCCGGATAGGCAAGGCGATCGAGGCGTTAGTGAGATCTGAGAGAATGCGAGCGCGAGCGGTCGGTGCTGAGCGATGCCCGACGGCGAGTTTCTCGCGCCCGCCCAGCCGAGTTTAAGCGCGGCGATGGCTGCTGAGACTACGATGCACGAGCCTCGGTCCACGGCTGGAGCACATGAGATGGGTACAAGGAGATGGCCCGATTCTTGGCGGTCGTGGCAGATATGAGGATAAGTGGATCTGTGATTCCGGCCCAGCACCGTAGTTCACCCCGAGCAAGCAGTTTGAGGCTACGAGACTTTACGAGTTGTAGCCCGCCGTGTTCTATGGATCGAGAGGCGAGATGACCTCGGGAGTTTATCAAGCAGCTCTGACGGATCATGAGTGATCAGTCTCGAGCGAGTCGGTGGTATTGGGTTCGCGTCAGTGCGTGATCTGCTGATTGGGTTTGATTCGTGGGAGTTGTCGGGAAGAGCATGCACTTCCACCGTATGGGGCGAGTTCTCAAGGGCTTTTCTTGCACATTTCTTGCCCACAAATGAGGAGGTTGGTAGCAGATTTTTGGCGTTGAGGCGGGGCGGGCGGGCGGTTAGAAGTACAATGTGGAGTTCGACTCATTAGCTCGGTATGTTCATTGTGGTAGGCGATATGGAGGGCGAGTACACCGCTACGTCACGGGCTGGATGATTACTTAGCGAGGCTTATGCGGGTGTAGCTCTTGAGGGCATGGACATTGCCGCGTGCAAGCTCATGCACTAGGATGTGAGGCGGAGAGGTCGGCGGAATGGCCGAGATCGGCGTAAGAGGCGAGCAATGGGTCCTTTGGTAACTTTCGAGGCGGACCGCCTCGGCCGATCTAGTTATGTACCTCCACCGATGCAGTGGTCCCCGCGATCGTCGGGGCGTTCGGGTATTCGGGGCTGGTCGAGCTCGAGGCTTAGTTCCGCAGATATACATGGTTTCTACCGATCGGGTTGAGTTTTCCTCGGTGTACGATGTGGCGAGCGTAATCGGGGAATGTCGTCTCTTTCTTGGTGCTTGTTTTCTGCGGCCGTCGGGCCGTATATGAGCTGTCCTAGTAGGAAGGATGCAAATAGAATGACTCGACCTCAGGGTCGATGGCGGGTTCATCGCCCTGCGACTATGCGCCTGGTGGGCTTATGATTAGAGTGGGCGGTAGATTCGGTATATCCTTAACCTGCAGAGATTTGTATGCATGATATAATGACCTTCTTATTGTGTGCTACGTTCGGATAGCGTTATGTTGGTTATGAGTTAGAAAGCATGGTTAGTTGAAAGGATATGTATGGGGGCATGGAAAGTGTGAACCTTAGAATATTTCGTGTTGAGACCTTAGAGGTAAGGTCATCTTGAATAAAAGATTTTACGGTTAGTCTTATAGGTCGAGTGTCTGGCAACATATCAATACAGAACTCAATCTCCCTCTCAGGAGGGATACCCGGGAGATCGTCTGCGAACACATCCGAAACTCCTAACCAGCATTGGTGAAGAAGCGGCACCTCGGCCTCTGTATCGAATACGAACGAAATGATAGATGTACCGCTACGCACCATCTTCACGGCCTTGAGGTAAGAAATAAACCTACCCTCGGCGTGATTGTGTTGCCGCTTCCACTCGATAAGCGGCTCGCGAAGCTGGAACCGAACCAACTGTCTCTACGATCAGCGTTGGCATAACAAGAAGCCAATCGATCCA
The DNA here is from genome assembly GCA_029844215.1 of Przewalskia tangutica. Classification (NCBI taxonomy): domain Eukaryota; kingdom Viridiplantae; phylum Streptophyta; class Magnoliopsida; order Solanales; family Solanaceae; genus Przewalskia; species Przewalskia tangutica. Next base: position 53,028,195 of record CM056718.1, read on the forward strand.
TACCCGTAATGACATCAAAATCGTCATCTCCAACTCTATCAAGTCGATAGGGTCGGCTTGTAAATAAACAGACAACCTTTATACACCGCTCGGCTAACACGAATCACCAGCTGGCGTAGCTACCTCAAAAGGCTCTATCGACACGGCTCTATCCGATTCTACCCGATAAGAGGGGACACATAGGACAAGGTAGAACACGGATCTATCAAGGCATAAGCGTCACGACATGAAATCAATAATGTAAGCGTGGCGGCGTCGAAAGCCTCACGATCACGGCGGTGTCTAAGGAATATATGCGATTCTGCGGACCGCTAATCTTTAGGACCTCCACGCGGCTGCGGTCGTGAACACCACGCCTCGGCGCGTAACCTGAAGAAGAAGATCCGGCAGCGACCGCCGGTGAACCATACCACCGTCGCCTGCGGTCGGACAATCTCTCTTCAAATGGCCTGCTCTGTGCTGAGTAACAAGCTCACGGAGAATCGACACCCCGCGATGGGAACCACCACATCGACCACCGAGATAAAGGTGGCCTCGTCATTGGAACCCGGTTCCACAGGAACCAAGCCACGACCTTCCTGAATAACCCGACCGATCAAACCTCCTGCCAGAAAACCGAGAAGGAGCACTCTGTGCCTGCTGAAATGTGGACCTAGCCTGCTGCTGAGGTTGTCCGCCTCGAAAGTTACCACGGAACCTGCTGTCACAGCCTCTTGGTGGCACGAGTCTGGTGATCCTCTCTCTCTCCTCTATCCATCGTGCATAATGCATCACGGCAATATCCATACACGGTGAAGGTCCACTCCCAGCATCACGATAATCATATGACGGTCTAGCCCCATCACATAGTGATGAACTCTGTCTGCCATGTCAGCCACAATGGTAAGAGCATACCTGGCCAATGAGTCAAACTACAGGTTGTACTCCCTGATAGTCCTCCCATTCTGCCTCAATGTCAAGAATCTATCCACGCGGGATCTCCTCATCTCATGAGGCAAAAAGTGATCCAGGAAGGCCTCTGTGAATTTCTCCCAAACAGCTGGAAGAGCACCATCACCTCTCGACAGCTCCCATGACTCAAACCAGTTCAACGCAATATCGTGTAACCGGTAAGAGGCTAGCATAATTGACTCTGTCTCCGAGGCCCTAAGGACCGACATAGTCCGCTGTAACTACCGAATAAACTCCTGCGGATCCTCCTCAGACCTCGAACAATAGAACTCGGGTGGATGACAACCCAGAAAATCCCGAATCCGTAAACTGTCGGCTCTAGGGTTAGCTACCTGCTCCTCGTATTGCCGCCACCTTATCTTTGGTCAATAACCGGATCTGCTCTCCGTAATCTCTATACTCAGCCCCTGGCTGCTATCACGACCCGACCACGGGCCCGCGACTGGTGTCTTACCCTGGGCACCCTAGTGATACAACATCAGAGAAAAACCAGCGGAAATAAAACATACAGATATGAAACAAGATAAAAGAAAACAGGCTAACCAGCGGTTGCCTTTTTGCATATATATCTGAGAAATTTGAGCGATTACATCCTTTACAACCACCTTGTGATACTACTGACCTCAAGAGTGTAACAACTATGACGGGACGGGGCCCGCCATACCACAGATGTACAGAACCTACAACTCGAGGAACATGCAAAAGATAAGCCTCGGAGAAGCGGAGCTTCCCAATCTGTTGGCTGTGATCACATGGCGAGGATCAACAGCCGTGTACCTCTACTGCGGCGTGAGCGCGGCCCGAAGGAGGTCGATCTGGCAAGTACAGTATGTGAAACTAAAAATCGTAAATGAAATCATAGTAGTCTATATAAAAGCGGAGACATATATGATAGCAAACTACGATTACATAATATGTAGCGATCCGCGTCAAGTCGGGGACTCGCGCCAAAGTCATCACTCGAATATAACTATGGGTCGTGCCCAGCATCAATCATGCGTGGAACACCTTCCCAGCTGCGGCGATCTCGATAACCACGCGAGTACATGAACACGGGTCCCGCATGTCATAAAAACCGTCACGGGGCAATTCTGAGCTAACTACGGATACCAAAGCGCGTCGTCATCAAGCGGGGCAAGTCGAAAGCCAACTACGGTACCAAAGTCGTACCAACAAATCTATATAACCATACCACGAGGTGACCAGGCAAGTCGAAAGCCAACTACGAGATACCACTGCGCCACGTAGGCGGCGGGGCAATCTGAACTAACTCGGATACGGCGGAATCACGAGACCGTCCTGAAACTGAACGGGGCAATCACGAAGGCTAACTACGGATACCAAGCCGAATCAGCTCGACCTCGGGCAAGTCACGAGCCAACTACGGATACCAAGCGAATCAGTAAAACCTCGGAGAGCTAGTCCATGGAATAATAATCACGAAGCGTGCGTGGAATGCTCGTCGCTGCGATGCGTCGAGTAAGATCATAACAAATCAGCCGGCCCTCATCGAGAGGCGGTGGTATAGAAATACAATACTAGCGACAAGGCTATCACCGCAAACATAGGCAAGTTACACACAACTCGAGTACTTTCATTTTATGCCAAAGTCGGGTTTTAACCCCAGTACTACGTCGTTAAATTATTTTAAAAGATCCATTTCTTTTACAAAGGTCACTCGATGCCCGTATTATCAAAATAGAGTGACTAACATTTTAAGTAAACCAAAACAACTTCCATACTTTCCTTTTAAACCAAATTAAGACAATACTATGCCTTCTTTTTAGACCAAACACTTCTCCTTTTAAAGTCAAGTTACCATTTTAAAACTAATGATAAAACCATTCTTTTGTTTTCATAAAGTCGTTATAACTAACTTCCCGTAAAGTTGTTATAACACTTTATATTTTAAACAATTTAAGACAAAACCATGTGTTTCTTTTAAACCAAAACTCTTGATTCCTCAAGTCTCTTTTCTTTTAGAAATCAAGTTCCTTAATATTTCACATCAAGTCATTTATAAGTCAAGTCTCTTATCTTTTAAAAACCACAAACCATTTCTTTACCTTCATAAAGTTGTTATAGCAAACTTCCCATAAAGTCGTTATAACACTTTATGTTTTAAATAACCAAATTCATTTAGCACGTATCGTCAACCGTCTACATAGTTCACAACAATCATGCTAGAAAAGATAGGAAGAGGTTCACATACCTCGCGGCGGTTATCGACAATTAGCAAGCGCTCCAAGTACTACAACGCGCTGGCCTTTTCCACCCTTGAGTAGAATCTACTCGTAGTACTTGAACCTATAATGGCCATAAGCGTCTATCAACTTCTAGATCTCTTCGTAGAATATTCTAAATACAAGATTCCTTATTTCTGAGAAAATTCGGCACCTCCCCGTAACTACATAAATCTCTCCTACTCGGGCGCTACGGGACAACAACTCAGAGGATTACACGTCTAACGGGCGTGTTCAATTACTTCACGGATATACTACACAAGTCTCGTAAATCGGTCGATGTAAATCTGATTCAATCCTTTTCAATATTCATTCTACATATAGTATACTCAACTATACATTACTCTGACATGTAATATCCAATTACAATAGGGGATAAAGATCCTTACCGATAAGCCCAAAATTATCCAAGATTTAAGTCGATCACGAGCAACGTTTAGCTCGATTCCTTACGCTCCAACCGCTCCAAGCAACCGCCAAGTTTCTAAACAACTTATTAACACTTCAATCTAATCTATGAAGATTTTCTAGGAGCTTCGTTTTGCGACTATGGAATAAAGTAGTATTTAGGGCTCTTATGTTGGGATTTCTTTGGAATACCACAAGGGATTTAGGCTAAAGTGTTTGGAATAACAACGATGCTTGAAGAATTCTACTCAAGGTGGGGGTGTTTGGATGAGAACTTCATTTAAGGGAGGGAGGAATTTTTGCCTTGGAAACTTTCTAATGTGGATGAAATAAAGTCTTGCACCTGAGGGGTATTTATAGGAAATCAATGGCCAAGATCTAGGCAAGTGGATGGTGAGGATGGGGTACATGTGTGTGTGGGTAGTTGGCCAACCATTTGGCTACCACAAAAATGGGACAAGTGGCGCCACAAAAATGGGCCACTTGTCACCAAAGCGTCCACTTGTCCTTCTCCAATTCGGCCAACATGGCCACCACGGGGTGACACGTGTCGCCCCCCTACTCATCCATAATATTTCATCTTTCGTACATATCCGTATAGCCCAAAATCCGAAAATAAAGTGGGCCCCAAAGCAGTAAATTTTCGTGGGCCCACGTGACCAATTTGGAAATAAAATTTCATAATTCTCAAATATTCCAAAAGTCCAAATACCAAATCGGGAATCCAATTCCTTTAACGAACATTTTCCTTCACAAAATCAGGAAACTTTTAGTGAAAAATCACGTCCTTAACCTTTCCAATTTCTTTGTCGTATTCTCGTATGCGTCCTCGTATATATACTCTGGAACTACGGTGTAACATTCTTCCCCCTTAGAAACATGCGTCGAATGTTCCTTCTAAACCTCTCTAATCATACAAGCGGTATAGTCTTCACTCTTATACAAACCAATTATGCCACACATGGCCATAATATAACATCTGCAAAACTCGATCCAAGCCAACGAGGAATCACCCTAACGTGTATAACAACACAAAAACTTCCACCCGTGGTCCAAAGGATACTTTCTTCACATCTATACTTATAAAAAGGACACTTCACATCTTCGCCTCTTTTCTTACTGTCGTACCTCGCCGTACACTCGAACTATTCCTCGTATACTTACCACATTTACGCATTGCTTGATTTCCAAAATCTGGGGTTACTATCTCTAACTTGGTCATCATTAGCGGGAACACTGCGGAGGATTTGATTACTCTTCGAAACATAGCAACATGGAATATCGGACGTCTTGCCTCACAAGTCGGACGGCGATTGCTAACTTATAGGCAACGGCCTATTCTAATATGATCTGAAAATGCCCAAAGTACCTCGGGCTAAGTTTCCCCTTCTTTCCAAATTTCGTCACACCGCCGGGGTGGTACCTTGAAGACCAGTCGGCACTGAACTCAGTGTCGGCGTAGATCGTCGCCGCGACACGTTGACTACGAGTGCTAATAACCTTACGGATAAGCACCTTATCCACGTCCTGTGAAACAAGTAGGGACCAAACTATCGAACCTTGCCGACATCGAACCAATCGGCGGCAACCTACACTTCCGCCCATACAAGGCTTCGTAAGGCACCGTCAGAATCTGAAATGGTAGCTAGTATAATACTCGATCAACGAGAGGCAAATAATCCTCACGGTACCACGAAATCAAAACAGGCGTAACCTATCCTCGAATGCGGATAAAATGCGCTGTTCGTCCCGACCAGGGTGAATGCAATCACGAGACTCACTTTGAGTTCCTAACCACTTTGGTAAAACCTCCGAAACAAAAGAAATAGCGAAAAGCGGGCTTTCATGCGCCGTAAAATAAAAGTAGGAACCATGCGACGCACAACGCTTCGCGATATCTGACATCTCGCATAACCTCGTAGAGTAGCGATCGACTAAAAGACAAGATGGTGACCAGCCGGCCTACTACTGGTCGAGCGCGTTCACAAACTCGTGCGATGGTTACCTAAACTTGGGCTTAACACCCTCGTGACCTATCATCTAGCGGGACCACCTCAGCCCCAGCGCATTCATTTGCGGGTTGACTCGCGAAATGGCCTCGGCAGGCCAACCGTACTAAACTCGTTCCGATCGGAACAATCTTACGATTCCGTCATGAAAGCTACTACTTCCGTCTCACACTACCATGGATTTATCATAACTTACACCATGCTAACCGAACATAGAACTCCACGTGTATCTACCATGCGACTAAACAAGTCTCTTAAGGTGAAGATCTCCTGTAACTCTTGCCTCACTTTCCCTTTGCGCTCTAATCAAATATTGCTCTGCTGGGCGCATAACTACGAAGGTGATGAACGACCGGCGATCCGAAAGGTGAGTCGTAACATCCCCGCCACATCTGTTCGGATAATTTCTGCATAAAATGGCCTCTGTCGTAAGCCTAACAAGCTATCTAAGTAGTGCGACACTCAGCAGAACCCTACCACAACGACCATACAGAGGTGGGGTGGCCTCTCACAGCTAACACCTTCCTCTCCGATCCATGAATCATGGCGGCACGGTAGGCTAAGTCATCCGCTGTATCCTCTACTAGGACATTCTCTCTCGCATGTACGGCGGTAGTTGGTAAAACAAGCATTAGTAAGAAAGCGACATTTCCTCGGGATGGCGTCTACGCATAGTGAACAACGAGAAAAGCGAATCTGGCTGGCTAGAAACTATGCAAATCTGTGAATCAGAAGCCCTGGAGTTCTGACCAACTCTTTAAATACCCCGAACGCCCTGAAGTCCGTGGAGGACCACTCTGTACTGGCGGAGGCGCATAACCCGCCTGCTGCTGAGAAGGTCCGCCTCGAAAGTTACCAAAGGACCTTGCTGTTCTGGCCCTTTTCTGCTGATCTTGGTTAATCCGTCGCTCTCTACGTTCCTCGATCTCTGCGTAAGCACATGCGGGCAATGTCCGTATACGGTGAAGAGCTACTCTTGTACAACTCTGCTAGACAATCGTCATGTCTGTGACATATCGGTGCACTCTATCCTCCGTATGCCACTAGCGCGGGGACATAACGAGCGATAAGTCAAAGTCTATCTTGTATTCCCGAACCGTCGCGTTCTTCCTCGACCTCATAAATCTATGCGCGAGCTCTCGCCATGCGAGGGCAAGAAGTGTGTAAGAAATGCCTCGAGGTCTTGATCACTTTCATGATCATTCGCAGTATCGAATAAACTCACGATGATCTTCCGCCGGTCCTCGATCCATAGGACTCGGGTGGTGCGACTCGAGAAGTCACGAAGTCTCAAAACTATCGGATCTAGGGTGAACCACGGTACTACGGAACCTCAGACTCTCGTGCATCCTCATTCTAGCCTGAGCACGGCTAGTGGCGGGTCGTCTCCTTGTAACTCATATCCTCGGCTCACGGTCATGGGCGAAGACTCGGTATCGTGGTTTTACGTAGCTCTGCTGCTTTGCTTCTAAAGTCTCCTGGGGCTAGCGGCGTCGCGAACTCCCGAATGAAGCATGCTCGGATAATGGCGGGCGTGCCTCGGTAACCCTGTGCTCTACTCGCGACTCCTCTGCTTTGCCTTGCCACGGGCTCTGGTTGCCTTGCGTAGAGGCATAGCGGGTGAAAAGAATACGTCATAGGAGTCGACTTATAACACGGCTCTAAGGCACGATCTCGAGTGAGAAGAATGAAAACCAATCCTAAATATCCTGCGGCCTCACGATTATAGGTGTGGTGCACAACACACCGATAATCAAGACTTTACTGAACCACGATGCAGACACTTTTCGAGGACTAAGCGCTCGATACCACTTTTGTCACGACTCGACCACGGGCCCGCGGCGGTGCCTTACCGGGCACCTAGTGATCTGACATCGGAGAAAAACCGTGAAAATAAAACATACAGATATGAAACAAGATAACAGAAAACCGGCTAACCAAAACGGTTGCCTTTTTGCATATATACACAGAAATTTGAAGAGTTACATCCTTTACAACCACACTTGCGATCTACAGACCTGCAGAGTGTAACAACTATGGCGGGACGGGGCCCGCCATACCACGAATGTACAAGAACCTACAACTCGGGAAGCATACCAAAAGATAAGCCTCGGAGAAGCGGAGCTTCCAATCTGCTGAGCGTGATCACATGGCGAGGATCAACAGCCGATGTACCTCTGCGGCATGAGCGCGGCCCGAGAAGTCGATCTGCAGTACAGTATGTGAAACTAAAAATCGTAAATGAAATCATAGTAGTCTATATAAAGCGGAGACATATATGATAGCAAACTACGATCACATAATATGTAGCGATCGCGTCAGTCGGGGACTCGCCCGCCAAGTCATCACTCAAATATAACTATGGGTCGTACATGCCCAACATCAATCATGCGTGGAACACCTTCGCCGGCTGGCGATCTCGATAACCACGCGAGTACGTGAACACGGGTCCGCGTGTCATAAAACCGTCTGCGGGGCAATTACGAAGGCTAACTACGGATACCAAGCCGCGTCGTCAAGCGGCCAAGGCAAGTCGAAAGCCAACTACGGATACCAAAGCCGTACCAACAAATCTATATAACCATACCACGAAGCTGACCCGGGCAAGTCGAAAGCCAACTACGGATACCACTGCGCCCGCGTAGGTGGTGGGCAATCTGAAGACTAACTACGGATCTGGCGGAATCACGAGACCGTAACAAAGCGAGCAGGGCAATCTGAAGGCTAACTACGGATACGGCGAATCAGCCACGACCTCGGGAAATCGAGAGCGACTACGGATACCAAGTCGAATCGGTAAAACCTCGTGGAGAGCTAGTCCATGGAATAATAATCACGAGCGTGCGAGTGGAATGCTCGATCGCTGCAGATGCGTCAGTAAGATCATAACAAATCAATGACCCTCGTGAAGGCGTGGTGGTATATAAATACAATACTAGCACGACAAGGCTATCACGCACAAATATAGGCAAGTTACACACAACTCGAGGTACTTTCATTTTATGCCAAAGTCCGGTTTTAACCCCAGTACTACCTACGTTAAATTCTTTTTAAAAGATCCATTTCTTTTACAAAGGTCACCGATGCAGTATTATCAAAATAGAGTGACTAACATTTTAAGTAAACCAAAACAACTTCCATACTTTCCTTTTAAACCAAATTAAGACAATACTATGCCTTCTTTTAGGCCAAAACACTTCTCCTTTTAAAGTCAAGTTACCATTTTAAAACTAATGATAAAACCATTCTTTTGTTTTCATAAAGTCGTTATAACTAACTTCCCATAAAGTTGTTATAACACTTTATGTTTTAAACCAATTTAAGACAAAACCATGTGTTTCTTTTAAACCAAAAACTCTTCAATTCCTCAAGTCTCTTTTCTTTTAGAAATCAAGTTCCTTAATATTTCACATCAAGTCATTTATAAGTCAAGTCTCTTATCTTTTAAAACCACAAACCATTTCTTTACCTACATAAAGTTGTTATAGCAAACTTCCCGTAAAGCGTTATAAAACTTTATGTTTTAAACCAACAAATTCATTTAGCACGTATCGTCTCTGTACTACATAGTTCACAACAATCATGCTAGAAAAGATAGGAAGAGGTTCACATACCTCGCGACGGTTATCGACAATTAGCAAAGCGCTCAGTACTCTTTGTCGCGACCGAATCGGGCGTGGTAGTGCACTACAGGGCACCTAGTGATACAACATCGAGAAAACCAGCGGAAATAAAAACTTTACATGAAATGAGAGACATAATAAATAAGCAGGCCAATGACGGTTGCCTTCGGTATATATACATAAAACCGACGATTATCCTTTTTACAAACCACGCCGCAGCGATTACTCTGAGACCTACAAGATTTACAACAACTATGACGGGACGGGGCCGCCGTACCACGAATGTACAAGAACCTCTGACTCGGGAACCGCATGCAAAAGATAAGCCTCAGAAGGAGCGGAGCTTCAATCTGTTGAAAGGTGATCTAAGCGGGGATCGGCGACGATGTACTTACTGCGGCGTGAGCGGCCGAAGGAGGTCGATCTGGCCAATTACAGTATGTGAAGCGTAAAATCACGTAAATGAAATCATAGCGATCTATATAAAGGAGGAGACATGTATGATAACCAAACTACGATTATCTGACATATAAACAATCATATTAGGTCGGGGACTCGCGCCTCCAAATCATCGCTCGTGCGTGGAATTCCTTCCGCCATGCGATCATGATATGATATCAACAAGACAATCGAATGGGAGCATACGTGCGCTACGCGTCGTGTCGATATGTCCAAAGTGAAATAATAAGGCGACTTTCCAAATGGAAACATACGTGCGCTACGCGTGTCGGTATGCCCGAGGAAACAATAAAGCGGCATTCCAAATGGAAACATGCGTGCGCTACGCATCGTGTCGGTATGCCCAAAGAAACAATAAAGCGATATCAAAATGGAAGCATACGATGCGCTACGCATCGTGTCGGTATGTCAAGCGATTACAATAAGCGATATCAAAATGGAAGCATACGATGCGGCTACGCGTCGTGTCGGTATGTCCCAGCGATTAGCAAAAGTAACACAATCAGCAGTGCGTGCGTGGAATTTCTTCGTCGCTGCCGGCGCGTCGAGTAAGTTCTCAACAAGTCAGCGACCCTCCATCGAGAGCGCGGTAGTATAAACACAATTCTTGCACAACAAAGGCTATCACGACAAGCGTGGGCAAGTTTCACAACAACTCAAAGTACTTTCATTTTATGCGAGGTCAGGGTTTTAACCACTAAAGTACTACGTCGTTAAATTCCTTTTAAGAGATTCGTTCTTTTTATAAAAGTCACCCGATACGTAGTATAAAATAGAGTGACTTACGTCTTTTAAGTAAACCAAAGCAACTTCCATACTTTCCTTTTTTAAAAAAATCAAATTAAGGCAACACTATGCCTTATTTTTAGACCAAAACACTTTTCCTTTTAAAGTCAAGTTACCACATTAAAACCAATGATAAAACCTTCTTTTGTTTTCATAAAGTCGTTATAACAACTTCCCATAAAGTGTTATAACACTTTATGTTTTAAACCATTTTAAGACAACCTGATGCCTTTCTTTTCCTAAAGTTCGGTTTGCCTAATTTCAATTACACGAGTCTCCTTTTTAGGAAAGTTTCATAGTTGAATGTCTTAATCTCTATTAAAACAATTGAGTAACATATGCCATGGCGAGTAGGTTATTCTTGTTCATAATCAACCTTATTAAGCGACCATGATCTAGAAAATGTAATATCATTTTGTCGTCTTAGCTTACATGCGGATGGAGGTTCTACTTGGTTTTAATAATACTTAATTATTCAATACATTTTCCTTTATTATGCTGCGGTGGTTTGTCGATACGTTCGATTTCGAAATCGGTAAAACATTATTCCTTTCAAAACCAAGTACTCATTACACGTCAAATCCGTTTTATAAGTCAAATCGATTACCGCTTTGAAACCACAAGCATTTTCTTACCTACGTAAAGTTGTTATAACCAACTTCCCATAAAGCGTTATAACACTTTATGTTTCAAACAATCAAATACATTAAACCGTATGCGTCTGCCGTACTACATAGTTACAGCATATCATGCTAGAAGAGATAGGAAGAGGTTCGCGTACCTCGCGACGAGTATCGACTAATAGCAAAATGCTCAGTACTTCAAGCAGTCGGCTACTCCTTAAGCCACGTAGATCGCACCTGCGTAGTACTTGACCTATAAGGCCACAAGTGACGCTTATTAACATCTAGATCTCATTGTTCCAAATTCTCTGAGAAAATTCGGCCTCCCCACATGGCGCGTAAATCTCCTCTCTATCGAGGCTACTGGCTTGACGGGGGTTGCTACGTCTAACGGCGTGTACAATTCTACTACGATAATGCTACACAAGTCTCTTGTCTGATCTATGTAATTCTGATTCGATTCTCTTATTTAACATACATGTGTTTACTATTCAATGCTTATTAGAGCTTAAGTCAAAAGACATTGCTTGAAGCGAACTATGTTGATTCTATTCAATATTCATTCTATATATAGTATACTTGACTATATATTCTAACAATCATGTAATTTCCAATTACAATAGGAGACAAGATATTTACCTCGATAAGCCCAAAATTATCAGAGTTAAATGTCGCTCACGAACAAGGTTTAGCTCTACTCGTGTGCTCCAAAATGCTCGAAACCCTTAGAAGTGTCTACACAACTTCTACTTAATACTTCAACTACGGGTGAATATTTCCTTAGGGTTTCGTTTAGTAACTAAAGGAGGTATAATCGTATTTTAGGGTTTTTAGTATAAAGGGTACTTTGGAAAGTACTATAAGGTATAAGGGCTAGAGTAGTTTGGGCATAATAACAATACTAGGAGAGTATTTCTATACCACAAAGGGGTATTTATACGAGACAACTAGGCTGGGGTACCCTCGGCGAGGCCATGAGGGGAGGGTGTGGTGGCTCTCGGCGAGCTGACTAGGAGGGGAGAGGGACGAAAGCTCAGCTAAGAGGAGTAGTTTGAGACTTAGATAGATTGGTCAATTTTTGGATGAAGAAAGTTCATCAACTAAGGGGTATTTATAGGTCAAGTGAAGGCCAACCAATGGCGAGATGGTGCCAAGTGCAAGGCAAGTGTAAGGCGAGATTAAGCCGTGTGCAACCTTATCCATCTACACAAAATATCCTACACAACCGCCCGACCACAAAATCAACACCAAAAAGCGTGCAAGCTTAGCCCGATTGCCGTCGACCTCTTTGATGTGAGGGTGACACATGTCACCCTCCGTTGGTCCAAAATGTTACCTCTGCCGGAAAAATCCATAAAATTATAAATGACATAGCGGAATTTTCCTACGAAGTGTGGAAGCGTTTAGTGAAACGACTCTAGGGTGTTGTGTACAAATTTCGAATCTTGCCTATCTTAAGGCTCAAATTTTATACGTACGTCCTTACGTACATACTCTGGAAATACGGGGTATAACAACTACAACCTTGCTAGCCTTTTCCATCCTTCAAGTAGAATACGCTACTCGTAGTACTTCAACCTATAATGGCCATAAAACGTCTATCAACTTCTAGATCTCTTCGTAGAATATTCTAAATACAAGATTCCTTATTCTACAGACAATTGGCACACCCAGTAACCATAAATCTCTCATCTACTCGGGCCATTACCGGGCAACAACTCGAGGATTACCGTCTAGCGGGCGTGTTCAATTACTTCACGGATATACTACACAAGTCTGTAAATACGGTCGATGTAAATCTGATTCAATCCTTTTCAATATTCATTCTACATATAGTATACTCGACTATACATTACTCTGACATGTAATATCGATTCTGATAGGGGATAAAGATCCTTACCTCGATAAGCCCAAAATTATCCAAGATTTAAGTCGATCTGAGCAACGTTTAGCTCTAATTCCTTACGCTCAACCGCTCCAAGCAACCATAGAAGTTTCTAAACAACTTCTCTTACCACTTCGTCTAAGCTATGAAGATTTTTCTAGGAGCCGTTTTGCGACTATGGAATAAAGTAGTATTCAGGGCTCTTATGTTGGGATTTCTTTGGAATACCACAAGGGATTTAGGCTAAAGTATTTGGAATAACAACAATACTTGAATAATTCTACTCGAGGTGGGGGTGTTTGGGCGAGAACTCGCTAAGGGAGGGAGAATTTTTGCCTTGAAACTTTCTAATGTGGATGAAATAAAGTCTTGCACCTGAGGGTATTTATAGAAATCAATGGCGAGATCTAGGCAAGTGGATGGTGAGGATGGAATGCGTGTGTGTGGGTAGTTGGCCAACCATTTGGATCTGACAAAAATGGGACAAGTGGCGCGCACAAAAATGGGCCACTTGTCGCGTCCAACATCCTTCTCGATTCGCCAACATGGCCACGGGGTGACACGTGTCGCCCCTACTCGTCAAAATATTTCATCTTAGAAAATATCGTAATGCCAAAAATCCGAAAATAAAGTGGGCCCACAAAGCGTAAATTTTCAGTGGGCCCGCGTGACCAATTCGGAAATAAAATTTCATAATTCTCAAATATTCCAAAAGTCTAAATACCAAATCTGGGAATCGAATTCCCTTTATGAACATTTTCCTTCACAAAATCAGGAAACTTTTAGTCGAAAAATCACGTCTTCTTCGCTTTCCAATTTCTTGTCGTATTCTCGTATGTACGTCCTCATATACATACTCTGGAACTACGGGGTGTAACAGCTGCGGAACTGGAGGCTCAGGTACCGGAACCTCTGGAGCTACTGCCGCTCTCGGCGCCTCTAATAATGTCGGCGTGGCTGAACTTCGTGACCACCTCTGACCTCGGGAATGATGCGTGCACGAGTCATAGTAACCTCTGCGTCTGGCTAGCGACTCTGCTTTGCCTTGACCTACAGGCCTGAGTGCGCCAGTGGAGGCATAAGCGATATATAAGAATAGGTCGGAGAGGATTCGACCTAATAAGATAGCTCTGCTTGCGATGCCGAGAGAGAAGAATGGAAACCAATCTAAATGTCCTGCGACCTCACGACTATAGATGTGGTGCGCAACACGATAATCAAGACTACTAGACACGATGCTGAGAGCACTTTCAGAGGACTAGCGCTCGATACCACTTTTGTCACGACGAGGCCGGACGCGGCCAGGTGCCTACTGGGCACCGTTCGGTATACGTCGAGAATAGCGGCGGAACATACCTGACACGTAAACATGTTTAGACGATAAACATCACGAGGCTAGATGATAAAGTGCCTTCCATTAAATATACATAACCAAAGTAAAGCGATGCAACTCTGTTCTTACGGCCCCGAACCACAAATGTGACTACAGGACCTACAGGAATAACAAGCGTGGCGGGGCGGGGCCACGCCGTACCTGAATGTACATAATATCCACAACATCGGGAAAACCGTACCAAAGGCAAGCCTCGGAGAAATGGAGCTTAGGCACATGATCGATGATCACAGAATGAGGATCCACCACACCTTACCCTACTTATGCCGTGAGCGCGGCCCAGGAAAGGGGTCGATTACCTGATATGTACCAAGTATGTTAAAGCGGAAAAATCGTAAATACATCATAAGTCTAAAAATAAAGTGGAGACATGTATGATAATCAATTCTGATCCTTTGTGCCTTACTAACAATGAGAGTAACAAGTATAAACTTTCTTTGCGTAAAAATATGAGGCTCGTGATCAAAGTAGGGTCATCGCAGTAGTATCATTAAGCGATCCTACTCGCGGGACTATTTCACCGCATGGGTCCTACGGACCCATGATGGGCGATGCGCTCGCGTGAGACTATTTCACCCGCGGGACTATTTCACCCTCTTGGGCGGTGGGCCATGATGGCTCTAAGCGCACTTTCGCGTCATGGGTAGCAAATCCATGGAATTAGTAGTAACGGGCTTTACCGTAAGAATAACAAACTAGCACAACCAGATTATCATACATAACATAAGCGCTCTGGCTTATCATAAGCAAGTTAAGAAATCCCTAACTTCTTATTAACATTATTATTATACCTACATTTTAGTTTACTTAAGGCGCTAACATGTCGTTTTAAAAATCAGAAATTAACCCAAGTACTCGTACTTCTATTCTTTTAAAATGACTCTTTTCATATAAAATTCAGATACTAATAACCATAGTATCAGTCGTATCTATTTTCAAGACAAGTCATAAATACTTTTTAGAATATACATTTATAGGTTTCTAAATCAAGTGACTTCTTTCTTTTAAAACCTTAGGCAATTAATGCCTTGAAATCAATTTGCCTTATATTATTTCAAGTCATTTATTATACTTACATTACTTAGAGTAAACCACTCTTTTAACTTTTCATAAAGCTATTATAACCAACTTCCCGTAAAGTCGTTATATTAACTTTATACTTTAAGCAATTACATTCTTGTATATCGAGGACTTATACTTTTAAAGCGAAACAAATATCATGTACTTTAAAACACTTCAAGTCCCCTTTGAAAACTAAGACATCCTTACTACTTTTAAACAAGTGAGTTAAACTCAACCGACTTGGACATTCTTAAAACAAGTAAAGGATATCAAAGTTTTGTACGTCTACCGTACTATATAAGTACAACTATTCATGCTCAAGAGATAGGAAAATTCCACATACCTCTTGGGTCAAACCACTTGCCAAGTCAATATACATGCGTAGTATGTCAACCTATAATGACCATAATCGTCTATTAACCTCTTACTTGAAGCGTAGAATATTATAAGTGCAAAGTCACTAAATTCTACGAAAAATCGGACAACACTTTCTTTGTTTCTACATACTTTACCACCTTTTTCAAGGCCCGAATTCAATAACCAAACACGCCACATTTAAGACCCAACAATGTAGTTAAAAATAGGGGATACACGCCTATAAGACGTGTAAAATTCCGCCCCACAATTGATATCAAACTAGTACAAACTACAAGGTAAATTCGGCAACTTTGAGGTATAACAAGACAAATTCTTATCCAATTCCTTTTCAATCCAAGTTGTTTATTATAACATGATATCAAGCGCGATCGATTGTAACTACTACAAGTTTCAAGTAAGTAACGTCGGCGATTCTAATTAACGACCAAATTGTAATCGACTTCAAATGGCTAAAATGTCATTTAGATTCTGAGGCTTCAACTATCCATAACACTTATAAATCTTCAACACAATATACTTCATGCTAGTAAAAATGTAAGGCTACAATATGAAATCTTATAACACTTTAAGAGAACAAGATTGTTACCTCAGCGAGCCTTAGTCGAGCTTGAATCTGAAGTCGCTCCCTAGCAACTTAGAACCTCTTCTTGACACTTCAATCCGCCACTTGAGACCCTTAGAATATCACAAACAACTTTCCTTTAATCTTTCAATCAAAACCTAGGAAAGCAACTAGGTTTTCACCTTGCGACTATCTGGCAGCTATTTTAGGGATCTTTCTATTGAGATACCCTTAAAATACCCTCATGAACCTTGGTTTAAAGTGTGGAGCTTATTGGACAACAAACAATTTTTTTTCTCTTTTCTAGTTCTTGAACCCGAGAGACTCTCCCTTTGTTCATCCAATTTTCTTGAAATTTTTCTAAGTGTGGAAGCTTGTCTCACTACTAGTACTACTATATAGTAACATTGAGGGTCAAGATTTGCACAAATGTGTGGCTTGGATGAAATTCTCTTAAATATCAAGCTAAGTGGCCCCATTGACTAAGTCAATTATATCAAGCTCTAGACTTTGTAAGACTTCGTCATCTTAATTTATGGTCAAATGACCATCAAGTCCATGCCATTTTCGTCCAAGACCACTTAAGGGGGGGGGGGGTGACACGTGTCGCCCTCCCGTTAAATCCTGATATTTCGTTTTTAGACAATTTTATAATTAGATAAATTTTTACTAGTCTCGAATCTTAACATTTGGGATTCTTACGTGCGTTCTTAAAACGTATCTGTCTTACGGGGTGTAACGTGGGTTAGATTCGGTTATTTTATTACCCCATGGCCATGCTTATACGATGAGGATTAGGGGCATGCGAGCATGTTATATCTGACTATTACTCCATGGACTAGCTCCCGTGAAGACATGTACGAGATGAGGATTCCACGGGCATGTTATATCGATTATTACCCTATGTTCATGCTTATCACGATGAGGATTAGGGCATGCGACCGTGTTATGTACTATTACCCATGGATTAGCCCTCGTGAAGTCATGTACGAGATGAGGATTTCCAGCGTAGAGATATATATATATATGTATTGTATATGTATGCGCAAGCGGTGAGGTGGGATGCCACGGGCGCGTCACATGGTTATATGTTACACTTACGGTTGTCGGCAGTGATGGGGGATTCCACGGGCAGGAGATATATATATGTATGGTATATGTGTACGCCGACAATGAGGTGGGATGCCACGGGCGCGTCATATGGTTATATTTTACACTTATGGTATCGGCGGTGATGGGGATTCCACGCACTTTGATATTTGTGGGCTTGAGACCGCTTCGGACTATGTGATGATATTTGAGGGCTTGTATGCAGTACTGTGTGACTAATGTTCGTATGTTGAAATAGTCTTTAAAAGGTAAAGCGACTTTCATTACCTTCGCTGGCAAGGCCACGATTATCTTTATTATTTTGGTTATCATACATGTCTCGGCTTTATATAGTATTATGATTTCATTCTGATATTTTAGTTTCACATATTTGGTACATATTTAAATGCGACCTCGTTCGGGGCTGCGTTCATGCGCGAGTTGAGGTACGTAAGCTTGATGATCCTCGTTCTTAGGATCCTTTGTTCGGTGGTTGGAAAGCTCCATTATTTGGTGGCTTTGTATTTTGATGCAGTTCCACGAGGTTGTAGATTTATATGCGTTCGAGGGTATGGCGGGGCCCTGTCGTCCACGATTGTTATGTCGAGAAATTCTTAGAAGTGCGTATTCATATCTTGTGGATTAGGTTGTATAAAGAAAAAAAAAAAGTGCTTTTTGGGTTATGTGTATATTTTGGAAGGTGGCCTTATCATTCTTTGTTATTTATTTCTTTTGAGATATATGTATGTTCAGCTACTATTCTACGATGTATACTGTAAAGGTGCGGGTAGGAGTACGGTCGTGGGCGGGGTAGGGTCGTGACAATGGGACCGCCGATACCTACCGTAACATAACACATGGAAGATCGGATGTCATGCCTCCGAGCGGATGCGTATCTAACTCATGGGCAACGCGCACTCTGCAGACAATCGATAAGGACCGGTGTACCTTGGGCTTAGTTTCTCTTTCTTTCTAAGCCTCATCACACGCCGTGGGTGATGCCTTTAAGAAAGATTCCATTGTCAATCCGAAGCTCTAAGTGTCGGCGTCGATTCTCTGCGTAAAGCACATCGACTCTGAGCTTGCTAATAATCTTTGCGGGATAAGCGTCTTATCCACGGCGTGAATCAAGTATGGGCCAATCGGCTAAACCTCGCCTCGTCGAACCAGCGAAGCGAAGCACTTTCTTTCATACAAGGCCTCATACGGTCATCGAATACTTGAATGGTAGCGGGTATTATATGCGACTCGGCGAGAGGCAAAAGATCCTCCGGCTACCACGAAATCAATAACACGGTAGCGCAACCTATCGCCGAGTGTGCGGATAACATGTCTGCATGTCAGTCGGTCTAAGGTGAAATGCACGCGAGACTCACTGTGTTCTAACCTCTTACGGAAAACCTCCGAAGTTAGCCGAAATCGAGCTTATCATGCGACATCATAATGTAGAAACCCGATGCGATCTCGCGTCTTCTGTTATATAATCTAGCATAATCCTTAGTCGAGTAAGTGGTCTGGCCAGGAAGAAAATGGGTTGATTTAAATCGGCGTGTCTTCCATAACCCATAAGAGTCGCACTTATACGATTACGATGCAACCTATAACATAATCCATATCGATTACCTCTGCTCTGCAGTCGGGATCTCGATAAATCGATAATAGCCTTTGCTTTTGGTGCTCGCCGACTGCTACCCGATTTGGACGCGAGCAATAACTGCGCTCGTCCGTCTCGGACCATATTACCAATACATACATGCGAGGTCATGATACATTTTAGTCGACCAGAATAAATAGAGTAACGAGCAACTGCGTGCCTCATAAAACCTGGCGACAAGTCTGCGGCGTCGGGCATACACAATGATATCCTCGTATCCACGGCACCACTATCGGTCTTTACTCGAATAAGCTATTCTCATCTCGAGTCGTATCTTAATTCGCGCTAGGCTGGATGCTTATAATGTCGCCTCTTGGCCGCCAGCGAGAAGACTCGGCGACCTCTCGTATCTGAACTCGCTATTATCGGAATCAACTAGCCATTATCGGGCCGACCTCGGGCGTGGTAGTGCCTTACCGGGCACCCTAGTGATACAACGTGAGAGAAAAACCAGTGAAATAAAAACTCAAGAAAGCGGTGAAATAAGGAGGCGGCTATGACGGTTACCTTTTTGTACATAAATGAAAACTTGAGCGATTACATCACTTACAAGCCACTTGGCAGTGATTCTGGACCTCATGAATTTTAAAACCATAATGGCGGGACGGGGCCCGCCATGCCTGAATATACAAAAGTCTACTACTTGGGAGGCGTACCACGGGACAAGCTTAGGAGATATGGAGCTTTCAGAACCGAACAGCGATCCTAAGAGTGCGGATCGGCCAAGTTATGTACCTCGACTGCGGCGTGAGCGCGGCCCGAAGGAGTCGATCTGCCAGTTGCAGTATGTGGCGAAAATGCGTAAATGAAATCATAATAGTCTATATAAAAGCGAGACATGTATGATAACCAAACTACGATTACCTGACATATAGCGATCATGTCAAGTCGAGGACTCGTGCGGTGAAATCATCACTCAAATACAACGGGAATTTAACGCCTGATGGCGCGTGCCGGCGTCTCACTTTCGGTATAAGCATGGCCTGGGAACCGTCTGGTGGGCCCGTACGTGGACCGTCAGCGTGTCGGTATGCCCAAAGGAGATAACAAGATAACAATCCTGTGGAAGCGTACGTGGGCGCTGGCGTGTCGGTATGTCCAAGCGACTAACAAAACAATACTCGCTGTGGAAGCATGCGGTGGGCTACCCAGCGTGTCGGTATGTCAATCAAATAACAAGATACTACTCATGTGGAAGCATGCGTGGGCTACCCGGCGTGTCGGTATGTCGATCAAATAACAAGATACTACTCCTTGTGGAAGCATACGTGGGCTACCCAGCGATGTCGGTATGTCGATCGAATAACAAGATACTACTCATTTGTAGAAGCATACGTGGGCTGCAGCGTGTCGGTATGTCGATCAAATAACAATAATAACACCACAATGGAGCGTGCGTGGGCCTCGGCGTGTCGGTATGTCCGTGAGAATCGATATAGTGGAAGCATACGTGGGCTACCCAGCGTGTCGGTATGTCCGTGATCACGGATAGTCGGCCTCGGCGAGAGCGGTAGCAGAAATACAACACGTGTACAACAAAGCTATCACAACAAGCATAGGCGGTTCAGCGTACTTTCATTTCATGTCAACAATGCGGGTTTCAACCCCAAAATACTACATACTTTCATAACCAAGCCTTATGTTTTTCCGTTCACAAAAGTTCAATATTTGAAAACAAGTTGCTTCTCTTTTCCAAAAATCAAGTTACCATTCTAAATCAATAATGAATCCATTTCTTTATTTTCCGTAAAGTCGTTATAACTAACTTTCCATAAAGCTATTATAACACTTTATGTTTTAAAACAATACGAGACAAAACCATGCCTTTCTTTTAAAACAAAACAACGAATTCTTAAGTCTCTTTTCTTTTAGAAATCGAGTTCCTTACTTTGGAATTCTTAAGAAGATCGAAACTTGATTACAATAATTCTTATTAGAGTAGCCATGATCTAGGAAATGTAATACAATTTTGTCTTATCTTAGCTTATGCGGATGGAGTTTCTCTTGGTTTTAATATGATTAATTGTCATTACCTTTTTCCTTTATTAATTTGCGTTGGCTTGTTCGATTCTTATACCCGTTTCGAAATTCATGTAACATTATTCTTTTAAAACCAAGTACTCATTTCTCACGAATGAGGTTTCACACTTTTCAACCAATTAAGTCAATTACAAGTCAAGTCTCTTATCTTTTGAAATCAACAAACCATTCTTTTACCTACGTAAAGTGGTTATAACAAACTTCCCGTAAAGGTTATAACACTTTATGTTTTAAACTCAACCAATTACAACTATAAGCCCTTATGAGACCAGAGGGCTTATTCTTTAACAACCAGTACCCATTACTAGCAGATGGGAGTTTACTACTTTTTCACACAATCAAGACCTTTACGCCGTATCAGTCAAGGCGCGAAGGAAATTTAATTCCTTTAACACGTGCGTCTACTGCGCTATATATTTCACAAATAGTCATCTTGAAGAGGATAGGAAGAATCACATACCTCGCGACGATTATCGGCGGTTGGCAAAATGCTCGCGATACTTTCCCGCCAAGTAGAATATGCTCTGTAGTACTTGATCTATAAGGGTCATAAATGTCTATCAATCTCTGGCTTGAGCGTAGAATAACTAAGTGCAAGGTCCTACGTTCTACGGAAAGTCGGATGACACTTCGCTTTGTTTCTACTTACTATGCCCTCTTTCAAGGCGAATTTCAATAACCAGCGCCACATTTAAGGCCATGATTGACTAACCACAAAGGGATTACATGTCACGCCAGAAAATCGGGCGTGGTAGTGCCTTACCGGGCACCTGGCGATACATCGTCGAGAAAAATCAGCGGAACATAAAACATGAGTCATTATACAAGAGATATAATAAATAAGCAGGCCAGCCAGCGGTTGCCTTAGTATATACATAAAACTGAGCAGTTTAATCCTTTTACAACCACGCCCGTGAGTACTCTGACCTCTAAGATATCTGATGACTATGGCGGGACGGGGCCACATGTACCACAGATGTACAGAACTTACAACTCGAGGAACACTGCAAAAGATAAGCCTCGGAGAAGCGGGCTTAATCTGTTGGCGTGATCATGGCGAGGATCCACGGCCGATGTACCTCTACTGCGGCGTGAGCGGCCGAAGGAGAGTCGATACAGTACCAAGTATGTGGCTACAAAGCGTAAATGAAATCATACTAGTCTATATAAAGCGGGAGACATGTATGATAACCAAACTACGATTCGCGACATAAAGCGAGTCATCACTCGATATAACTATGGGTCTCGCGCGCGACATCAATCGAGTCGCATCGTGGCGCGTGCCCGGAATCTTGCATCGGTGTAGACATGTCCATGTGACCTCAGCAACAACGGCAATCGGATGGAAGCATACGTGCGCTACGCGTCGTGTCGGTATGTCGAAGGAAACAATAAGACAACTTTCCAAATGGGCGCATGCGTGCGCTACGCGTCGTGTCGATATGTCGAGAGGAAACAATAGAGCGGCATTCCAAATGGGCGCATGCCCGTGCGCTACGCATCGTGTCGATATGTCGAAAGAAATCCTGGCGATAATCAAAATGGAAACATGCGTGCGCTACGCGTCGTGTCGATATATCAGCGATTAACCCAAGACCTTAACAAAATGGAAGCATGCGTGCGCTACGCGTCGTGTCGGTATGTCGAAGTGATTAACAACAATAATACTATCAGCGAGGCGTGCGGTGGAATTTCTCCGTCGCTGTGGCGCGTCGAGTAAGTTCTCGACAAGTCAACCGACCTCATTGAGAGCGGTAACACGAAATACAGCGCTTTGCACGACAAAGGTTATCACGATAAGCATAGCCAAGCTTGACAACAAGCGTGGCAAGTTTCCAACAACACAAAGTACTTTCATTTTATACCAAAGTCAGGTTTTAACCCCAAAGTACTACATCGTAAGTTCTTTTAAAAGAGATCCATTTCTTTTATAAAAGTCACGATACGTAGTATTAGAATGACCAACCACCTTCCTTTTCAAAACCAAGTATGACATTCTTTTCCTAAGTTCCGGTTGCCTAGTTTGATTACTCAAGCTTCCGTTTTCAAATGGTTTCATAGTTCCCAAACTTAATCACTTGATTCCTTTTTAGAACAATTAAGTAACATATGTCATATCGTGAGTAGTTTATTCTTGTTTATAACGATCTTATTACAATGACCATGATCTAGAAAATGTAATATCATTTTGTCTCGTCTTAGACATGCGGATGGAGGTTTCTCTTGGTTTTAATACAACATCATTATTGATACATTTTCCTTTTATTAGCATTTGCGATGGTGCAGCCGATACACGTTCGACTCGAAATCGGTAAAACATTATCCGCTTTAAAAACCAGTACTCATTACTCACGAATGAGGTTTCACGCAAACATCGCATTAAAACAAATAAGTTAAGTCTCTTTATCTTATAAGATCAAGTCTCTTAACTTCTAGCGTCGATAAACCATTTTCACTTACATAAGGTCGTTATAACTAACTTCCGTAAAGCTATTATAACACCGTATGTTTTAACTTGACAAATCACTTAGCACGTATGCGTCTGCGTACTACGTAGTTCCAACAATCGTGCTAGAAAAGATAGGAAGAGGTTCGCATACCTGCGACGATTTATCGACGATAAGCAAAATGCTCCAAGTACTACAACGCACTGGCCGCTTCCTCCTCGAGTAGAATACGCTACTCTTAGTCTTTACTTATAAAGGTCCTAGCGTCTATTAACCCCAAAACATAAGTTTACATCTTTACATAGAAAATTCGGCGCACCTCACATGACAGCGTAAATCTCCTCCTCTATCTGGGCGGCTACGAAGCCAACCGGGGGTTTACGTCTAACGGGACGTGTACAATTACACAAGCCTCTGTAATCTGATCTATGTAAATCTGATTTAGTTGATTCTTAATTCTTGAGGCTTAAGTCAAAAGACATTGCAGTCTTAAGTATAGTTCCATATATAGTATCTTGACTATATATCTAACAAGCATGTAATTTCCAATTACAATAGAGGACAAGATAATTACCTCGATAAGCCCAAAATTATCCGAGTTTAATGTCGCTCACGAGCAAGGTTTAGCTCACTCAGTGCGCTCGACCACTCCAAACAACCGCCAGAAGTTCTAACCAACCTGCTCAATTCTTGACCAAGTATGAAGATTTCCTTAGGGTTTCGGTTTGAGACTAAAAAGGACAAAGGTAGTATTTAGGACTCTACGTAAAGAGGTATCTTTGGAATACTACAAGGTCTGAGGCTAAGGTATTTTGGGCATTATAGCAATACTAGGGAGTATTTCTATACCACAGCAAGGGTATTATCACGAAAACAACTAGGCTAGGGGTACCCGCGGCTAGCACCTGAGGGGACCGCTTCTCGGCCAAAGGCCACGAGGAGGAGGGAGGAGAGGCTTGGGGCGAGGCTACTAGAGGAGGAGGGATTTCAAGACTTAGACAAAGTGAGGAGTGAATGAATAAGTCTTGAGGAGGGGTATTTATAGCAAACCCAGGCCAACGATGGCAGATCTAGCCAAGTGCAAGGCAAGTGTAAGGTCAAGATCAAGCCAAGTGCACCTAGACCTACTCGGCTTAAAACCCTATGAATATCTACGAATATCAAGCCCGACTTGCCCTTGTTTTGACCCAGTGCGCCCACTTGTCTCCGTTGTGAGGGTGACACGTGTCACCCTCCGTTGGTCGAGAATGTTTCGTCTCTCGGAAAAATCCGCCAAAAAACAAAGCGACATAGCGGAATTTTCCGCCGCAAGTTCTGTAAGCGTTTAGTCGGCGACTCTAAGGTGTTGTGCCCAGATGTAAATCGGCGAGGGTGCCACGTGGGGTGACACGTGTCGCCCCGATTCATGAGAATATTCGTCTTAGAAAATATCAATTTCTGAAATCTCAAAAACAAAGCGGGCCCATAAGCCAGTAAATTTCTCAGTGGGCCCAGCGTGACCATTCAGAAAATAAAATTCCATAATTCTCTAATATTCGGAAGTCAGAATACCAAATCTGGGAATCAATTCCCGTTAACGAACCTTTTTCCTTCATGGCGGAAACTTTTAGTGGAAAAAATCACCTCTTTCTTCCTTTCGATCTTTCTGCCGTATTCTGCGTGCGTGCGTCCTCGCATACATACTCTGGAAATCACGGGTATAACATTCTCCTCGCAGAAACATTCGTCGAATGTTCCTTCCTGAGCGGATATCGAAGAAGCTCTTACAACAAATTGCAGCGCGGCTTAGTCGCGAAATAACCTGCGTTATCTTCCTTCCTTACTCGTCGTGCCGCTTCCGAACGCGAACTCTTCTAGCATCGTACCACGCTTGATCATCGGCAGTTCCCAAAACCTTGGAGTCACCACCTCGAACTTGGTCATCTTACTAACCTCGAACTTCCAGGCCATTCGGCCTTCACGAACGCTTACGGTAGACGCGTCCACGAACTCATCGATGATCATACAAACTTGGGCCTAGCATCCTCGTGACCCTACCACCTCGCGGGACCACCCAGAAGACCCACCTTAATCAAGACTCACGGGTTGGCCGTATCACGTCCTCGACCCGACCAGCGGCCGTGCCAAACTCTTGTTCCGTCAGGAACAATCTTACTAATTCACGTCATGAAAGCTACCACTTCCGTCACACACGCTACGGACTTATCACACAAATAAATCCCGCGTATACTACTACTGCGATAAAGTCAAACATAAAGCGAATCTTTAATCTCGAGCGACCTTACCACAAGGTCTCGATCGTGACATAGTCTAAGGTTAATCTTACCGTGCCATCGTAACCTCACGACTAAACATGTTTTCAAACTCACGATATCACAATGCTATCCGTACATAGCACCTGATAATGAGATCATCATAACAAGCGTACCAAAACTCTAGAGGTTAAGGATATGCACGAAGCTCTTGCTCGCTCTAATCATAGGCACGCCTGCGGTAGCATGCGTATGAAGGTGATAAACCGACCACGAGATCACGAAGGTGAGTCGTAACATCGCGCTTCCCTTGGTGAGACGGTTCCTCGAAAAATGGCCTGCTGTCGCATGCAAAACAAACTCCCAATCTAGCGACACTCTCCAAAATGGAGTCTACGCGATAGTCTGGCGAGGTAGGGGTGGCTTGGTGGTTAACACCGCCTGCTCTGCCGAAAATCTGAACCGCGGAGCCACGACTGCTCCACGAAGGCGGTGGAGGACCACTCTGTACGGTGGGGGTATATAACTAACTTCTTCTTTGAGGCGGTCCGCCTCGAAAGCCACGAAGGACCACTGTAGTCGGCCTCTTCTGGCGATCGGTCGTTCAGTCGACCCTCCGTGCCTCGCGTCTGGTGCGTGAGCTGCGTGCGGGCAATGTCCGTGCGGTGAAGAAACACCGCCTGAACTTCGGCCATATAATCATCAAGCGGTGGCGTGGCGATGCACCTATCCTCGTATCTGCGACTAAGCGCGAGGGCATGTCGAGCGAAGAATCGAACTCGACATTGTACTCACGACGGTCGCCTCTCTGTCTCGATAACAAAAATCAGCCGGCGTGCCCTCGCCGTGCGGAGGCAAGAAGTGCGTGAGAAAGCCCGAAAACTCATCCCATCTGCTGGAGTGCATGCTCTCCAGAAAGCTCATGAATCAAACGAATCGGCTGCGGTATCACGCGGCCGTCACGAACAAGGTCCTGAACTCGGTCTCTGAAGCCTTGATCACCGCGTGATCGGCGTAGCTGCGGATGAACTCCTGCGGATCATCCTCGAGCCTCGACCCATAAAACTACGGCGGGCTCTGACTCGAGAAAGTCCGTAGCCTCAGGCTATACGCTCGGGGTGAACGGCTGGTGCTCACGGGCGGGCTGCTGCGTCGGCTGTCGCCATGTCGGCCTGACCACGGCCAACAAGAGCCGTCTCGCGTAACCCGTCTCCTGCGCCCCGGTGTGGGTGGAGGCTCAGTGCTGTAGTTTCATCGACCACGCTGCGGCTCTAAACTCTGCGGTCTTTGGCGGCGTCGCGAACCCGCCGTCTGAAGCCTGACCTCAGTCTTATGCGGGCTGCGCCTCGTACTCCTCTGTATCTCACTCGCGGCACCTCGGTGCCTTGCCACTTCAGGCTCTGGTTGCACTTGCGCGGAGGCATAGCGGTAAGCGAGATCGTCGGAGGGTCTGACTTACAACTCTGACTACAAGGCCGCGATCTCGGAATGAGAAGAATGGAAACCAATCTAAATGTCCTATAGCCTCACGATTATAGATGTGGTGCCTGACAGCGATAATCAGACTCTACTAGACACGATGCGTAGACACTTTCAGGATTAAGCGCTCACGATACCACTATGTCACGCCCGAAAATCGGGCGTGGTGGTGCCTTACCGGGCACCCTAGCGATACATCATCGAGAGAAAAATCAGCGGAACATAAAACATGAGTCATTATACAAGAGATATAATAAATAAGCAGGCCAACCAAAGCGGTTGCCTTAGTATATCATAAAACACGAGCAGTTTAATCCTTTTACAACCACACGCCTGGCGATTACTACGGACCTGCAAGATATCTGATGACTATGGCGGGGCGGGGCCGCCATACCACGAATGTACAGAACTTACAACTCGAGGAACACTGCAAAAGATAAGCCTCGGAGAAAGCGGAGCTTGAATCTGTTGGCTTGTGATCACATGGCGAGGATCCACGGCCGATGTACCTCTACTGCGGCGTGAGCGGCCCGAAGGAGTCGATCTGGTACCAAGTATGTGGCGTACAAAGGCGTAAATGAAATCATACTAGTCTATATAAAGCGGGAGACATGTATGATAACCAAACTCTGATTCGCGACATAAAGCGATCATCACTCGATATAACTATGGGTCTCGCGCCCGACATCAATCGAGTCGCGTCGTGGCGCGTGCCGGAATCTGCATCGGTGTAGACATGTCCGTATGACCTCAACAACGAGACAGCAATCGGATGGAAGCATACGATGCGCTACGCGTCGTGTCGATATGTCGAAGAAACAATAAGACAACTTTCCAAATGGGCGCGTACGTGCGCTACGCGTCGTGTCGATATGTCGAGAGGAAACAATAGGGCGGCATTCCAAATGGGCGCATACGCGTGCGCTACGCGTCGTGTCGGTATGTCGAAAGAAATCCTGGCGATAATCAAAATGAAACATGCGATGCGCTACGCGTCGGTGCCGATATATCAGCGATTAACCACAGACCTTAACCAAAATGGAAGCATGCGATGCGCTACGCATCGTGTCGGTATGTCCAAAGTGATTAACAACAATAATACTATCAGCGAGGAGCGTGCGGTGGAATTTCTCGTCGCTTGAAGCGCGTCGAGTAAGTTCTCAACAAGTCAGCGACCCTCGTGAGAGCGGTAACACGAAATACAGCGCTTTGCCTGACAAAGGTTATCACGATAAGCATAGCGAAGCTTGACAACAAGCGTAGGCAAGTTTCCTGACAACACAAAGTACTTTCATTTTATACCAAAGTCGGGGTTTTAACCCCAAAGTACTACATCGTAAGTTCTTTTAAAGAGATCCATTTCTTTTATAAAGTCACGATACAGTAGTATTAGAATGACCAACCTTCCTTTTCAAAACCAAGTAACAACATTCTTTTCCTAAGTTCGGTTGCCTAGTTTGATTACTCAAGCTTCCGTTTTCAAATGGTTTCATAGTTCCCAAACTTAATCACTTGATTCCTTTTAGAACAATTAAGTAACATATGTCATATCGTGAGTAGTTTATTCTTGTTTATAACGATCTTATTACAATGACCATGATCTAGAAAATGTAATATCATTTTGTCTACGTCTTACACATGCGGATGGAGGTTTCTCTTGGTTTTAATACAACACGTCATTATTCAATACATTTTCCTTTTATTAGCTGCGATGGTGCAATCGATACGTTCGACTCGAAATCAGTAAAACATTATTCTTTAAAAACCAAGTACTCATTACTCACGAATGAGGTTTCACACAAACATCCACATTAAAACAAATAAGTTAAGTCTCTTATCTTATAAGATCAAGTCTCTTAACTTCTAACGTCGATAAACCATTTTCACTTACATAAGGTCGTTATAACTAACTTCCCGTAAAGCTATTATAACACTGTATGTTTTAACAACAAATCACTTAGCACGTATGCGTCTGCCGTACTACATAGTTCTGACAATCATGCTAGAAAAGATAGGAAGAGGTTCACGTACCTCGCGACGATTTATCGATGATAAGCAAAATGCTCCAAGTACTACAACGCACTGGCCCTTCCGGCTCAGGTAGAATCGCTACTCTTGTACTTTCGCTTTATAAAGGTCTGGCGTCTATTAACCCCAAAACATAAGTTTACATCTTTACATAGAAAATTCGGCACCTCACACATGACAGCGTAAATCTCTCCTCTATCTGGGCGGCTACGAGCCAACCGGGGGTTTACCGTCTAAGGGCGTGTACAATTCTACAAAGCCTCTTTGCCAATCTGATCTATGTAAATCTGATTTAGTTCGGTTCTTAATTCTTGAGCTTAAGTCAAAAGACATTGCGAGTCTTAAGTATAGTTCCGTATATAGTATACTTCAACTATATATCTAACAAACATGTAATTTCCAATTCTGATAGAGGACAAGATAATTACCTCGATAAGCCCAAAATTATCAGAGTTTAATGTCGCTCTGAGCAAGGTTTAGCTCGCTCAGTGCGCTCAAACCACTCGAAACAACCCTTAGAAGTTCTAACCAACCTGCTCAATTACTTGACCAGCTATGAAGATTTCCTTAGGGTTTCGGTTTGAGACTAAAAGGACAAAGGTAGTATTTAGGACTGCGTAAAGAGGTATCTTTGGAATACTACAAGGTACAAGGCTAAGGTATTTTGGGCATTATAACAATACTAGGGAGTATTTCTATACCTGACAAGGGTATTATCACGAAAACAACTAGGCTAGGGGTGCCCATGGCTAGCACCTGAGGGGGACCGCTCGGCCAAAGGCCACGAGGAGGAGGAGGAGGAGGCTTAGGGGCGAGGCTACTAGAGGAGGAGGGATTTCAAGACTTAGACAAAGTGAGGAGTGAATGAATAAGTCTTCACGAGGGAGGGTATTTATAGCAAACCCGAAGGCCAACCGATGGCGAGATCTAGCCAAGTGCAAGGCAAGTGTAAGGTCGAGATCAAGCCAAGTGCACCACAGACCTACTCCTTAAAACCCTCACAAATATCTACACGAATATCGAGCCCGACTTGCCGCTTGTTTCGGCCAGTGCGACTTGTCTCCGTTGTGAGGTGACCGTATCACCCTCCGTTGGTCGAGAATGTTTAGTCTCTCGGAAAAATCCGCCAAAAAACAAAGCGACATAGCGGAATTTTCCGCCGGAAGTTCTGTAAGCGTTTAGTCAAAGCGACTCTAGCAGGGTGTTGTGCCCGAATGTAAAATCGGCCAAGGGTGCCACGTGGGGTGACACGTGTCGCCCGGTCGCCGAATATTTCGTCTTAGAAAATATCAATTTCTGGAAATCTCAAAAACAAAGCGGGCCCAGCAAGTAAATTTCTCCGTGGGCCCAGCGTGACCATTCAGAAAATAAAATTCCATAATTCTCTAATATTCGGGAAGTCAGAATACCGTCACGGGAATCGATTCCCGTTAACGAACCTTTTCCTTCACAAAAGCGGAAACTTTAGTGGAAAAAATCGCCTCTTTCTTCCTTTCCAATCTTTCTGCGTATTCTCCAAATGCGTGCGTCCTCGCATACATACTCTGGAAATCGGGTATAACATTACGCCTTTACGGGGCGCGTAAAATTCCGCCATGATCTGACAATAAACCAATAATTTCCATGCCGTTCTTGGCGATAATAAACCAATCTAAACCGCTTTCCAACTCTTTTCCAACGAGTTCTTAGGTCTAACATGATATCTAGCCACTAGACATCTTGACAACTACAATCCCTTTACAACATCACGGCGACCAAATCGGTAACCAAATTGAAGTTAAAATCTTAAGGCTAACATGCCCGTTTCGGTTTCAACAAGACAACAAGATCGAATCTATTCAAATATATGACCTCGGGCTCGATTCTAAACTACTAAAATATATGACCTCGGGCTCATTTCTAAACTACTAAAATATAATGACCTCGAGCTCGTTTCTAAACTACTAAAACAACTATAACTTCAACGAAAAGGAAACTTTTACCTTTGGAGAAACCAAAAGCCCGCTTTCTTCCCTTCTTTTCCAGTCAAACTCGTCTGCAGCGCTTCCCACAATTTTACCCACACTTTTCCTTCTTGCCGCTCAGCGGTTTCCTCTTAAGCTAGGTTTTCTTGAAAAACTAGAGAGAAGGGAGAGGTTTTTCTTGGGAGGTTTTGAAATGAAATGGCCAAGTCTTACAAGACTTGGCCTAAAATAGGACCACTTTACGGTAAAGGATGGGAGGACACTTGTCACCCTCATAGGTTTTAAACAAAATATCCCTGTTTTCGCCGCTCTGCGCAAAACTCCGCCTCAGCGCCGGCCGCTTGGCCGGCTCAGCGGCGCTCCACTAGAAAAAGTTCCAGCGTTAAACCACGCGGCTCTGCATTCTGGCGCGCGGCCCTGCAGCCATGGACTCGGTACAACGGCCGCGCGCGGCCTGCGTCCGGCGCCTGTACTGCACTGAACCAGCGTTGCTTTGCACATTGCGCGCAAACTTGAAACTTCCATAACTTTTGACTCGATGTCTGTCGGCGAGCGGTTTGTTGCGTTGGGAACTAGATTTAACGGACTACACATTAGTCTTATAAACAACTCGAAATTCTTAACAACTTTGTTACAACACTCCAAGGTAGACTCAAAATCCGTCCAACACATGTTAGTCAACTTATCTTTCAACTTTCAAATCTTATATTCCTTGGTATGTT
This sequence comes from Przewalskia tangutica, assembly GCA_029844215.1. Taxonomy (NCBI): domain Eukaryota; kingdom Viridiplantae; phylum Streptophyta; class Magnoliopsida; order Solanales; family Solanaceae; genus Przewalskia; species Przewalskia tangutica. The sequence continues at coordinate 53,060,252 of CM056718.1, forward strand.
CTTATCTTAACTCCTTGAATTTACGGGGTGTAACATTCTCCCCCCCTTAGAAACATTCGTCCAGAATGTTCCTTCTAATCTCTAAAGCAGACCTTGGTATAGTCTTCACCAGCACACAAAAGAATCGATTATGCCACTCGTGGCGTAATATACAAATCACGCATAAAACTCTAAATTCTGACCAAAGAGGATCATCTCTAATATCACAAAAACTCCCACCACTCATGGACTTATCACCCGAGTATACTCCCCGTACTATGTACTCCGACAAAGATAACTGAAAAAAAATCTTTTACTCTAGCCGGCCTTACCTCAAAGGTCTCGATTGTTATAAATTCTAAAGTTCAAAGTTTCTCATCCCGGACTTACCACTTTTCACTAATCGGGCTTAAATCACATTTTTTTAACCCAAAGTTATCCGAACATAACACTCGCATGTATCTACCATAACCACATAAACAAGTCTCTTGGGGCTAAAGATATCTCTGCAACTCTTGCCTCGCTTTCCCTTTGTCGCTCACAATCATAATCACGCCTGCAGTGCTAGCTAAATAAGGCGATGAACCGACCACCGATCACGAAGGTGAGTCATCCTCTTGTATCCCTCTACTTGGACATCCTCCCGTCCATGGCGCGGCGGCGCGGGTATAACAATCTCCCAAACTAGCACGACACTGCGAGGATCATCCTCGGCTCTACATCCGTAGAACTGCAGTGACTGCTGACTCGAAATCCGAAGTCTCAGTTATCGGATCTAGGGTGAATGTTTGTGCTGCCGGAACCGCGGCTCTCGTGCATCCTCGTTCTAGCCTGAAGCCTAGCTAGTAATGGCGGGCGTTTCCTTGTAACTCATATCCTCGGCTCCTGGTCGTGGCGGAGGCTCGGGTATCGTGGCCTCGATAGAAGCTGCTGCTCTAAACTCTCTTTGGGGCTAGCGGCGTCGTAAAACTCGTCGTGCAGTACTATCTCGGGTAATGGCCAGGGCTGTGCCTTCGTAACCCTCGTGTTCTACTCGTAGCTCCTCTGCTGCGCCGCCTCACGGGCTCTGGTTGCCTTGCGTGAGGCGTAGCAGTACATAAGAATACGCGGTGGTCCAACTTATAGCACGGCTCACAGGCACGATCTCGAGTGAGAAGAATGAAACCAATCCTAAATATCCTGTAGCCTCACGATTATAGATGTGGTGCACGACACCGATAATCAAGACTCTACTAGATGCGGTATGTAGACACTTTCAGAGGATTAAGCTGCTCGATACCACTTTTGTGACGGGACCTCGGGCGTGTAGTGCCTTACCGGGCACCTGGTGATCTGACATCGAGAAAAACCGTGAAATAAAAACTCAAGAAAAGCAGTGAAATAAGGATGCGAGGCTAACAGCGGTTACCTTTTTGTACATAAATGAAAACTTGAGCGATTACATCCGCTTACAAGCCACTTGCGATTACTACAGACCTCAGAATTTTAAAACCATAATGGCGGGACATGGCCCGCCGTACCCACTGAATATACAAAGTCTACTACTTGAGGAGCAGTACCACGGACAAGCTTAGGAGATATGGAGCTTTCAGAAGCGACAGCGATCTAAGAGTGCGGATCGGCAAGTTATGTACCTCGACTGCGGCGTGAGCGGCCCAGAAGTCGATCTGTGGTACCAAGTATGTGGCCCGAAAATGCGTAAATGAAATCATAATAGTCTATATAAAAGCAGGAGACATGTATGATAGCAAACTACGATTACCTGATATATAGCGATCATGTCAAGTCGGGGACTCGTGCGTGAAATCATCACTCAAATACAACGGGAATTTAACGCCTGATGGCGCGTGCCGGCATCTCGCTCGGTATAAGCATGGCCTGGCGTCTAGTGGGCCCGTACAGTGGACCGTCGGCGTGTCGGTATACGAAGGAGATAACAAGATAACAATCCTGTGGAAGCGTACGTGGGCGCGGCGTGTCGGTATGTCGAACGACTAACAAAACAATACTCATTTGTGGAAGAATACGTGGGCTACCCAGCGTGTCGGTATGTCAATCAAATAACAAGATAGTACTGTTTGTGGAAGCATGCAGTGGGCTACGGCGTGTCGGTATGTCGATCAAATAACAAGATACTACTCATTTGTGGAAGCATGCGGTGGGCTACTGGCGTGTCGGTATGTCGATCAAATAACAAGATACTACTCGCTGTGGAAGCATACGGTGGGCTGCAGCGTGTCGGTATGTCAATCAAATAACAATAATAACACCACAATGAGCGTACCGTGGGCCTCGGCGTGTCGGTATGTCCGTGAGAATCGATATAGAGGAAGCGTACGTGGGCTACCAGCGTGTCGGTATGTCCGTGATCAACGGATGTGAGCCCTCGGCGAGAGCGGTAACGCGAAATACAACACTTGTACAACAAAGCTATCCACAACAAGCATAGGCGATTCAGCGTACTTTCGTTTTGTCACGACGTTCGGGGCGTGGTAGTGCCTTACCGGGCACCCAAGTAGTCATACATCAGTGTCGTGAACATAAAAACAAGACATGAAACAAGCGTAAAAATGAAACACATTTTACGAGAAAGTCGCCTTCGGCGTATATATAAATACAAAGTTTGAGCAGTTTAATCCTTTTTACAAACCATGCCACGATTACTCTGGACCTCTAGAATGTAACGACAACTATGGAGGGACGGGGCCCGCCATACATTATACCCGTAGTTCCGAGGTATGTATGCGAGGGCGTGCGTGCGAGAATCTGACGAAAGATTGGAAAGGAAGAAAGAGGTGATTTTCCACGGAAAAGTTTAGGTTTTGTGAAGGAAAAAGGTTCGTTAATGGGGTGGATTCCCAGATTTGGTGTCGGACTTCTGGAATATTAGAGAATTATGGAATTTTATTTTTGGAAATGGTCACGTGGGGCCTGGGAGAAATTCTGGTTTTGTGGGGCCCAGCTTTGTTTTGAGATTTTGGCCATTGTGGATATTTTGGAAGATGTTTTATTTTGGGCCAATAGGAGGGTGACACGTGTCACCGCCTAGGTGGCTTGGCGAATGGCATTTGTGCCTGACACGGTTAAGTCGTTTTTAAATGACGTTTTACATAACTTGCGAAGGGAAAATTCGGCTATGTCTTTTCTTATTTTTGCGGATTTTAGAGAGGCGGAACATTTTGGACCAGCGAGAGGCGGCGCTTGGCACCCTCTCGTTGGTGGGCAAGGTGGGCGTACTTGGGCGAAATGGGGATGTCAGTGGTAGATATTTTGGTAGATATTTTGTGAGGTTTTAAGGAGTAGGGACTAGGGGCACTTGGGCATATCTTGGCCTACACTTGTGTAACACTTGGCTCAATCTTGGCCGTTGGTTGGCCTTGGCTTGCTATAAATACCCTCTCCACTTTGATGAATTCTTCGTCCGTTCCTAAATGTTTCTAAGTGTAAAATCCTCTCCCTCCCTTGTGTTGAGTTCGGCCAGGGCCTCCCACTTGTGGTAGAGCACCCCCTCTAGGGGTGCTAGCGAGTAGTGCCCCCTCCTAGAGTTGCTAGTAGTAGGTACCCACTGCTAGTTGTTTTAGTATAATACCACTTTGTGGTGTAGAAATACTCTCAAAGTATTGTTATAATGCCCAATTACCTTAGCCAAATACCTTGTAGTATTCTAAGGTTATACCTTTACAAAAAGCCAGTTATACTATTATACTTCCGTCGGTCCCAAGCCAGAAACCACAGGAAAATCTCCATAGTCAGTTGGAGTATTGTGTAGAAGTTGGTTAGAACTTCTAAGGGTGGTTTAGAGCGGGTTGGGCGCTCGGAGTTGGAGCTAAACTTTGCTAAGGATCGACATTAAACTCGGATAATTATGGGCTTATCGAGGTAATTATCTTGTCCCTATTGTAATTGGAAATTACATGTTGTTAGATTATATAGTTGAAGTATACTATATATAGTCTTGAGCGTAGTTATCGGCAATGTCTTTTGACTTAAGCTGAATAATACTTACGGCGATGTCTTGCGACTTAAGCTGAATTTAAAGAAATCTTGAGCTGTAATTACATAGGGTGTATTCTGATGAGACTTGTGTAGTAATGCAGTGGAGTAAAATTGTACCGTTAGGGTTAGATGTATAACCCCACTGGTTGGCTTGGTGGCGGCCTCGATAGAGGATGAGATTTCTGTTGTTGCGGGGAGAGTCTTCTTAGAATTTTGGTAGAATGTTCTGCGATGAGATCTAAATGTTAATAAGCGCCTTGTGGCCTTATAGATTGATGTACTACGTGTGGCGCGATCTACGTGGCTTAAAGTAGCCGGCGTTTGGAAGTACTTGGGCGTTTTGCTATGAGTCGATACTCGTCGCGAGGTATGTGAACCTCTTCCATCTCTTCTAGCATGATATGTGTGAACTATGTAGTGCGGTAGGCGTCGTGTGCTAAATGTGTTTGAGTGGTTTAAAACATAAAGTGTTATAACGGCTTTATGGGAAGTTGGTTATAACGACTTTATGTTAGTAAGAAAATACATGTGGTTTTAAAAGGTAGCGATTTGAACTATAAGCGGCTTGCTATATGATAAGAAAGAACTTGAAGTATTTCAAAAGTTTTTTGAATCATTTTGAAAGAAGTAATACTTGGTGTTTGAAAACTTAAGAGTTATACTAGCTTTATGGGAAGTTAGGTATAGCGGCTTAGAATGCTTTCTTGATTTGGAAATCAGAATGTGTATCGACAAACCAACTGCGGCGTTAATAAAAATGTTTTGAATAATTAAGTATTATTAAAACCGGTAGAAACTTCCATCTGCATAGAAGCTAAGATGAGACAAAATGATATTTCTAGATCATTTCTTTGTAATAAGATTGTTATAAACAAGAATGTCTACTCGCATATAAGGCTTATGTTTCTCAGATTGTTTAAAGAGAATTATATTCTTAAATGAATAAAACTATGAACTACGAAACCTTTCTAAAATAAGAAGCGTGAACATTTGATATTAGGCAAACTTGGGCGTTTGGAAAATAATGTTGTTACTTGATTTTACAAAGGTAAGAGTTTTGGTTTTCTTAAAAGGATAGTCACTCTTTTTTTATACTACGGGTATTGTGTGACTTATGTGAAAGAAACAGATCTTTTAAAGATTTGATGTGTGAAGTACTTTGGGGTTAGATACAGAACTTGTTAGTAGAAAGTACCTTGTGTGAATACTACATTGTATTGGTTCGTGATAGCCTTGTAAATACTTTCTTGTTGATTTGAGAAGTAAACATGTTGGGATGCTACGTGTGTTAGTATCTTGTGATGTTAGTGTAAAGGGTTTTCCTCATTGCGCTTAAAGTTGTTTGACTATCGGTAGTTATGTTGGTATTGTACCACTCGCCTTGACTTGTGTTCGGAGGTTAAGCTGCCCTCCGATGCGGGGTAGACTCGGTGATGCAGGACCGTGATTCGAGAATACCTGCATGCGGGTCGGGGATCCGTGCGGGCTACGGGAGCTCGGGTTAGTGTCGCGGCCCTTGTGGTCATGCGGTCGCTTGTGGCGTGCGGTGCGAGTCGGGGCGATCTTGGGGAGTAGCTACCCTCGATGCGGGGTTATACCTCATGCGGGCCTATCGGTAGCCTATCGCGGGCTGCGGAGATTCGGGGCTAGGCGCACATTTGATCTGCGAGCGGTGACGGCTTTTATCATGTGGCGGTGCAGGCGGATATCATGACGACTTATGACCTTGTTGATGCGTAGGTGTTAGTAGTCGGCTATGCCTTCGTCTTTGCACCTGCCGTTTTATTAGGACAGGTGGGACACGGTGTTCATGTGTATTCCTTGGTGCTTGTATATCATAAGCTGGCGGTGAGGAAGGTATTCAGGCACGATTGATGTGGTGGGCGTGAGACCCGTTGTTAAAATTGAGTGATGACTTGAGGCGTGAGTCACGACTTGACATATTTGCTTATTTATGGTGAGCGTAGTTTGGTTATCATACATGTCTCACTGCTTTGTATAGACTACTATGATTTCATTTCTGATTTATTTTTAGTTTCACATACTCGGTACTTTTTGTTGTCTTGACCTCGCCGGGGCTGCGTTCATGCGCGGTAAAGGTACACGATCGTTGATCCTCGCTCTTAGGGTCGCGATTCGACTTTTGGGAAGCTCGTTTCTCGGAGGCTTATCTTGGTATAGTCCTGTTGTTGTAGGTGCTTACATTCGAGGGTATGGCGAACACTGTCGTCGTTGTTGTCGTATCATTTCTTAGAGTGCAGTAATCTTGTTGTGGGCGGGGTTTGTAAAAAGATTAAAGCGTTCATTTGTAAAAAGTGGTTATTTATATATAGAAAGGCAAGTTTTCCTCAGTTCTTGTTTTGTACTTCACTTGTTCATGTATGTGTTTTATGTTCGTGATTACTCGATGTTGTGTCACTAGGGTGCGGGGTAAGGCACGATCCACGGGCCGGGCAGTCGTGACAAAGTGGTATCGAAGCGATTAATCCTCGGAAAGTGTCTGACCGTATCGATGAAGTCTTGATTATCGGTGTGTTGTGCACGCCCGATAATCGAGGAGGCTATAGGATATTTAGGATTGGTTTCTATTCTTCTCACTCTGAGATCGTGCCTTAGAAATTGTGTTGTAAGTTGGACCTCTAACGTATTTCTTTCCACTGCGTTATGCCTCGCGTGGGCGACCCGGGCCGGAGGCAAGCGGCCGAGAGGCTGCGAGTTAGTCTGAGAGGGTCACGAGGGCCTGAGCCCAAATCATTACCTAGGGTAGTGCTTGTTCGGGGATTCTGCGGCGTCGCTGGCCCGTGAGTTTAAGCATGGCGGCGGCGGTTCCTGCTGCGGCCATGATATGTGAACCGGTTCCACGGCCAGAGCGAGAATATAGATTGCAAAGAGGCAACCTGTTACTAGCCATGGATTTGGCTGCGGAGTATCTGGATGTACGCGAGTCTTGATGACTACCTAAGAAAGGGTTGTGCGAGTAATTCTTGATTGGGCTTGAGCATGGCACGTATGCGGGCTTATGCGCGGCGGTAAAGCGTAGAGATCGGCGGGTTAACCAGGGCGAGAAGAGGGCGGGCGTGAGTCGCCGGTAACTTTCAAGGTGAGTATACCTTAAGTGCTATGTTACGATAGCGGTGTTAGTTGTGATTAGAAATCATGGTGGGTTAGCAGAGTAAGATTTTGGAGGATAGAGAAAGTGTGAGCCTTAGAGCTTTATACGAAGACCTTAGAGGTAAGGCCGTCTCGGGTAGAGGCGTATGTTTATGTTTGACCGTTATAGGAGTGCATAGTGCGCGTGGTGTGTTTGGGATAAGTCCACAAGTAGTATGAAATGAAAGAGGGTAGTTGAGCTAAGAAGACCGCTAGGTTTCGTAGCGTGTTTAATAAGATTGTTCCTTGGGAGGTGGTATTTTGCGCTTGCGGGTCGGGTTGAGGCTACGTCTTGGGTCAACGCGGCGAGTTTATTAGCGAAGTCGGTTTGGGGTGGTCGCCTTGTGGTAAGTCGTGAGTGTTAGGCCCGAGTTTAGTTAACAGCGTGCGAGTTCGTGGATGCGTTCGGCCGGTGGTGGGCGATGGGAGCAACCATCGTGTTCTTGATCGGGACCGTTCACTTGGCGATGTTGATTTATCGAGAAGGTTGTAAAGTGCGCAGGTGCCTACCTTCGCCTTATAATGACAGTGGAGCCAGATTCTGGCTGTTTTTGTTTACGAAAGTCCTACGAGCGGGGTTAAGAACTTCGGTGAGTCTGAATCGCATTCGCCCTCGGGCGGTCGTGGATTTCGAGGTAGTTGTGAGGATTGTTGTCTCTGTGGAGGAAGCGTTTGAGCTACCATTTGGTGTTCGGATGTCGCCTTATGAAGCCTTGCGAGGCGGAAGTGTAAGTTGCGGTTGATTGGTTCGATGTTGGCGGGGTTGAGATAGTTGGTTCGAGCTTGTTCGGCGGTGTGGATAGTGAAGCTTGTCTAGAAGAAGTTACGGCGGCTCGGAGAATCGTCGCGGATAATCGGCGGCGGCTTAGAGTTGAGTTGTGGTCGGTCTTCTTGAAAGTACCACCGGACGGTGTGGCGAGTTTTGGATACTAAGCGATGTCGAAATGTGGTAAGAATTAGTGTCACGGCGGCTTGGTGATCGCATGCAGCCCGGTACCATTTGTTGGGTCGTTGGAGCAAGGCTCGCGGCAAAGTGACAAAGTGGTATCTCAGGCAAAGTGACAAAAGTAGTATTATTTGTGGTGATGTTAGAGGTGTTTCCTCGTGGACTTGGATGTAAGTATTTCGTGGGTATTTACGTGGCGGTGTGGCAGGATTGTTTCGTAAGTATAGTAGTGAAGACTATACTGGCACGTGTTCGTTTTGAGACTTAGAAGGAACATTCGGGACGAATGTTTCTAAGGGGGGACGAATGTTATACCCCGTAGTTCCAGGGTATGTATGCGAGGACGTACGTACGAGAATACGACAGAAAGATTGGAAAGGAAGAAAGAGGTGATTTTTCCACGGAAAAGTTTCGGTTTTGTGAAGGAAAAAGGTTCGTTAATGGAATTGGATTCCCAGTTTGGTGTCGGACTTCTGGAATATTAGAATTATGGAATTTTATTTTGGAAATGGTCACGTGGGGCCCACGGGAGAAATTCTGGTTTTGTAGGAGCCAGCTTTGTTTTGAGATTTTGGCCATTGTGGATATTTTGGAAGATGTTTTATTTTGGGCCAATAGGAGGGTGACACGTGTCACCCCGCCTAGTGGCTTGGCCAGAATGGCATTTGTGCCTGACCTTTGGTTAAGTCGTTTTTAATGCGAAGCGTTTTACATAACTTGCGAAGGAAAATTCGGCTATGTCTTTTCTTATTTTGCGGATTTTCCGAGAGGCGGAACATTTTGGACCCAGCGAGAGGCGGCACTTGGCACCTCTCGTTGGTGGGCAAGGTGGGCGGTACTTGGGCGAAATGGGGATGTCAGTGGTAGATATTTTGGTAGATATTTTGTGAGGGTTTTAAGGAGTAGGGACTAGGGGCACTTGGGCATATCTTGGCCTACACTTGTGTAACACTTGGCTCGATCTTGGCCATTGGTTGGCCTTGGCTTGCTATAAATACCCTCTCCCTTTGATGAATTCTTCGTCCGTTCTAAATGTTTCTAAGTGTAAAATCCTCTCCTGCTTGTGTTGAGTTCGGCGAGGCCTCCCCCTTGTGGTAGAGCACCCCACTCTAGGGGTGCTAGCGGAAGTAGTGCCCCACTCCAGAGTTGCTAGCAGTAGGGTACCACTGCCTAGTTGTTTTCGTATAATACCCAGCTTTGTGGTGTAGAAATACTCTCAAAGTATTGTTATAATGCCCAATTACCTTAGCCAAATACCTTGTAGTATTCTAAGGTTATACCTTTAAAAAGCCAGTTATACTATTATACTTCCCGTCGGTCCCAAAGCGAAACCACAGGAAAATCTCCATAGTCAGTTTGGAGTATTGTGTAGAAGTTGGTTAGAACTTCTAAGGGTGGTTTAGGCGAGTTGGGCGCTCGGAGTTGGAGCTAAACTTTGCTAAGGATCGACGTTAAACTCGGATAATTATGGGCTTATCGAGGTAATTATCTTGTCCTATTGTAATTGGAAATTACATGTTGTTAGATTATATAGTTGAAGTATACTATATATAGTCTTGAGCGTAGTTATCGGCGATGTCTTTTGACTTAAGCTGAATAATACTTACAGCGATGTCTTGCGACTTAAGCTGAATTTAAGAAAATCTTGAGCTGTAATTACATGAATTTGTATTCTGATGAACTTGTGTAGTAATGCAGTGGAGTAAAATTGTACAGTTAGGGTTAGATGTATAACCCCACTGGTTGGCTTGGTGGCCGGCCTCGATAGAGGAGGAGATTCTGTTGTTGCGGGAGAAGTCTTTGCCGAATTTTCGGTAGAATGTTCTACGATGAGATCTAAATGTTAATAGCGCCTTGTGGCCTTATAGATTGATGTACTACGTGTGGCGCGATCTCGTGGCTTAAGAGTAGCGAAGCGTTTGGAAGTACTTGGGCGTTTTGCTGTGAGTCGATGCTCGTCGCGAGGTATGTGAACCTCTTCTATCTCTTACAGCATGATATGTGTGAACTATGTAATGCGGTGAGCGTCACATGTGCTAAATGTGTTTGAGTGGTTTAAAACATAAAGTGTTATAACGGCTTTATGGGAAGTTGGTTATAACGACTTTATGTTAGTAAGAAAATACATGTGGTTTTAAAAGGTAAGCGATTTGAACTATAAGCGGCTTGCTATATGATAAGAAAGAACTTGAAGTATTTCAAAAGTTTTTTGAATCATTTTGAAAGGAGAAGTAATACTTGGTGTTTGAAAACTTAAGAGTTATACTAGCTTTATGGGAAGTTAGGTATAGCGGCTTAAGAATCTTTCTTGATTTGGAAATCGAATGTGTATCGACAAACCAACTGCGGCGTTAATAAAAGGAAATGTTTTGAATAATTAAGTATTATTAAAACCGGTAGAAACTTCATCTGCGTAGAAGCTAAGATGAGACAAAATGATATTTCTAGATCATTTCTTTGTAATAAGATTGTTATAAACAAGAATGTCTACTCGCATATAAGGCTTATGTTTCTCAGATTGTTTAAAAGAGAATTATATTCTTAAATGAATAAAACTATGAACTCTGAAACCTTTCTAAAATAAGAAGCGTGAACATTTGATATTAGGCAAACTTGGGCGTTTGGAAAATAATGTTGTTACTTGATTTTACAAAGGTAAGAGTTTTAGTTTTCTTAAAAGGATAGTCACTCTTTTTTTATACTACGGTGTATTGTGTGACTTATGTGAAAGAAGCAGATCTTTTAAAGATTTGATGTGTGAAGTACTTTGGGGTTAGATACGAACTTGTTAGTAGAAAGTACCTTGTGTGAATACTCTATTGTATTGGTTCGTGATAGCCTTGTAAATACTTTCTTGTTGATTTGAGAAGTAAACATGTTGGGATGCTCGTGTGTTAGTATCTTGTGATGTTAGTGTAAAGGGTTTTCCTCATTTGCGCAAAGTTGTTTGACTATCGGTAGTTATGTTGGTATTGTACCACTCGCGCCGACTTGTGTTCGGAGGTTAAGGCGCCTCCGTGCGGGGTAGACTTCGGTGATGCAGGACCGTGATTGAGAATACCTCATGCGGGTCGGGGATCCGTGCGGGCTCACGGGAGCTCGGGTTAGTGTCGCGGCCCTTGTGGTCGTGCGGTCGCTGTGGCGTGCGGACTGCGAGTCGGGGCGATCTTGGGAGTAGCTACCCTCGATGCGGGGTTATACCTCATGCGGGCCTATCGGCGGCCTATGCGGGTGCGGAAGTTCGAGGCTAGGCGCGCACATTTGATCTGCGGGCGGTGACGAGCTTTTATCATGTGATGATGCAGGCGGATATCATGACCTGACTTATGACGCTTGTTGAATGCGTAGGTGTTAGTAGTCGGCTATGCGCCGTGCTTACTGTGCCGTTTTATTAGGACACGGTGGGACACGGTGTTCATGTGTATTCCTTGGTGCTTGTATATCATAAGCTGGCGGTGAGGAAGGTATTCCGCACACGATTGATGTGGTGGGCGTGAGACCCGTTGTTAAAATTGGTGATGACTTGAGGCGTGAGTCACGACTTGACATATTTGCTTATTTATGGTGAGCGTAGTTTGGTTATCATCGTGTCTCTGCTTTGTATAGACTACTATGATTTCATTTCTGATGTTATTTTTAGTTTCACATACTCGGTACTGTTATCTTGACCTCGCCCGGAGGCTGCGTTCATCTGCGAGTAAAGGTACACGATCGTTGATCCTCGCTCTTGGTCGCAGTTCGACTTTTAGGAAGCTCCGTTTCTCGGAGAGCTTATCTTGGTATAGTCCCTGTTGTTGTAGGTGCTTACATTCGAGGGTATGGCGAGCCTGTCCGTCGTTGTTGTCGTATCATTTCTTAAGTGCATGTAATCTTGTTGTGGCGGGGTTTGTAAAAGGATTAAAGCTGTTCATTTGTAAAAAGTAGTTATTTATATATGCAGAAAGGCAAGTTTTCCCTCAATTCTGTTTGTACTTCACTTGTTCATGTATGTGTTTTATGTTCGATTACTCGATGTTGTGTCACTAGGGTGCGGGGTAAGGCACGATCCAGACCCGAAGCGGGTCGTGACAATACCACGAATGTCTGAGAACCCAGACTGGGGTAGCATGCCAAAAGATAAGCCTCGGAGAAAGCGGAGCTTCCCAATCTGATTTGTGATCTGAAGCGAGGATCGACGGCCGATGTACCTACTGCGGCATGACGCAACCCCGAAGGAGGTCGATCTAACCGTACAGTATGTGGCGAAAATCTTGTAAAGAAATCATAGTAGTCTAAAACAAAGCAGAGGCGTGTATGATAACAAAACTACGATTCACAATATAAGCGATCATGTCAAGTCGGGACTCGCGCCTCAAAGTCATCACTCAAATATAACGCGTGACGCGTGCCGGCATCTTACCTCGGTATAAGCATGGCCATGGAACCGTCTAATGGAAGCATACGTGGGCCCCGTCGTGTCGGTATGTCGAAGGAAATAACAAGATAACCGTGAATGGGCATGTCGTGGGCCACCCCGTGTGTCGGTATGTCGGCCGATAACAAGATAACTCTCTAATGGAAGCATGCAGTGGGCGCCCGTGATGTCGGTATGTCGAAGGAAATAACAAGATAACCGTCGAGAATGGAAGCATGCTCGTGGGCCACCCGTGCGTGTCGGTATGTCAGTGATAACAAGATAACTCTCACAATGGAAGCATGCAGTGGGCGCCCGTCGATGTCGGTATGTCGAGGAAATAACAAGATAACCGTCGAATGGAAGCATGCTCGTGGGCCACCCGTCGTGTCGGTATGTCGGTGATAACAAGATAACTCTGCAATGGAAGCATGCGTGGGCCACCCGTCGTGTCGGTATGTCGAAATAACAAGATAACCGTAAGAATGGGCGTACTCGTGGGCGCCCGTTGTGTCGGTATGTCGGTGATAACAAGATAACTCTCACAATGGAAGCATACGTGGGCCACCCGTCGTGTCGGTATGTTCAAAATGATCGATTAGTGGAAGCATACTCGTGGGCCACCCGTCGTGTCGATATGTCCGTCAATCGATCGGATAATGATCCTCCTCGGCGAGAGGCGGTATGAAATACAACACTTGCACGACAAAGGCTAATCACCTGCGGCATAGGCAAGTTTAATCATACTCACAGACATTTATTTTATTACAACCAATCCGGGTTTTAACCCCAAAGTACTACATACATTTATCCTTTTAAAAAGACCTCTTTTTACGTAAAAACAACTCGATAATATTATCCGTAGTACCAAATATGTTCATGTTTTAAAATCAAGTAACAACATTCTTTTCCGAAAGTTCCAGTTTGCCTACTTTCAGATACTCGAGTCTTTTAGTTTCGAAAGATTTCATAGTTCATAGTCTTAATCAAAATAACGTACTCTCTTTTAAACAATTGAGTAATGTATGCCTTATGTGTGAATAGGTTGTTCTTGTTTATAACAATCTTATTAAAGAAGCCATGATCTAGGAAATGTAATATCATTTTGTCTCATCTTAGCTTCTATGAAGATGGAGGTTTCTACTGGTTTTAATAATACTTAATTATTCAATACATTTCCCTTTATTAAGTACTGTGATGGTTTGTTCGATACTTATTACGATTTAGAAATCGGTAAACATATTCCTTTTATAAACCAGTACTCATTTCTCACGAAATGAGGTTTACTGACAAAATTCATATTAATTCAATTAAGTCAAGTCTCTTATCTTCTACAATCGATAAACCATTCGTTTTATCTCTCTTAAGTCGTTATACCTTACTTCCGTAAAGCTAGTATAACTCTTAGCTTTCAAAACCAAGTATTACTCTTTTCAAAGCGATTCTTAATTCTTTTGAAATCTTGAATTCTTATTATTGGGCTTAAGTCAAAGACATTGCCGTAGAACTACATTCGATTAACACCGCGTCGTCTAGTACTATATATATATATATTCTTTTAAAATATCATGCTCGAGGATAGGAAGAATCACACGCCTCGCGAAGATTATCATTATTAGCAAATAGCTCCAAATCTTGTAATCCTGCTAGCCCTTCACTTCTTGAGTAGAATACGCTACTCGCGATCTTCACCTATAATGGTCATACAAGTCTATCAGCGTCTAGACTACTCTGTAACATAATTCTAGATACATATTCCTTTATTACGGAAAATTGGGCGTGACTTCCCTACCCGCTAAACTACATAAGTCTCGTAAATCTGATCCTATGTAAATCTGATTCGATCTTCTTCTTTAATATTCTTACGATGTGATATCAATTCAAATCTCTTCTTTACTATCCTTACATGTATCTTATATTCATTTCTATACTACTACGTATGTAATTTCCAATTACAATAGAAGGGCGATAGTATTTACCTCGATAAGCCCAAAATTATCCAAGTTTAATGTCGATCTGAGCAGCGTTTAGCTCATATTACGAGCGCTCGATTCGCTCCGAAACCCTTAGAAGTTCTACACAACTTCTACTAACATGACCGACTATGAAAATTTTCCTTAGGGTTTAGTTTAGTGGCTAAAGGAAGTATAATAGTATTTACGGGCTTTTAGTATAGGTATAACCTTGGAATACTACAAGGTATTTGGGCGAGTATTTGGGAATAATGTGATACTTGGAGTATTTTTCTACCAAGGGGAGTATTATCACGAAAACAACTAGGCGAGGGGTAGTTTGGCCAAGGCTCGCAAAGGGGAGGGTTTCGGCTAGCATAACTAGGAAGGGGAGAGGTGCTCTCGGCTAGAGCTCTCGAGAGGGGAAAGGGATTTTAAGACTGAGAAATGTCTAAGTGTGGATGAAGAAGTTCATCAACTAAGGGGGTATTTATAGGCGAACCAATGGCGAAGATCGAAGACAAGTGTGGTGCAAGTGTAGGGTGAGGATTTATCCATGTGTCCTTATCCGTCTACTACACAAAATATCCTACAACCATGACCAAAAATCAACACAAAAAGCGTGCCAAGACTCGTGGCTGCCGTCGGCGAGGGCCAAGTGTAAGCCCTGCGTTGGTCGAAAATATTCGTCTCTCGGAAAAATCATAAAAAATAATAAATGACATAAGTAGTATTTTCCGCCCGAAAAGTTTGGAAAAGCGTTTACGTCGAAAAGCGATTCTTTTAGTGTGTTGTGCACAAAATTTTAGGTCCTTGCCTAGCAAGGCTTAAACTTTTATCGTGCATACCGCGTACATACTACAGAAATATGGGGTATAACACGTTTCATGTCAACAATTAGGGTTTCAACCCCAAAATACTACATCTTTCATAACGAGCCAACTTATGTTTCCGTTCACAAAGAGTTGATATTTGAAAACAAGTTGCTTCTCTTTTTCCAAAAAATCAAGTTACCATTCTAAATCCAATAATGAATCCATTTCTTTATTTTCCATAAAGTCGTTATAACTAACTTTCCATAAAGCTATTATAACACTTTATGTTTTAAAACAATACCAGACAAAACCATGCCTTTCTTTTAAAACAAAACACTTCAAATTCTTAAGTCTCTTTTCTTTTAGAAATCGAGTTCCTTACTTTGGAATTCTTAAGAAGATCGAAACTTGATTACAATAATTCTTATTAGAGCATCCATGATCTAGGAAATGTAATACAATTTTGTCTTATCTTAGCTTACATGCGGATGGAGGTTTCTCTGGTTTTAATATGATTAATTGTCATTACCTTTTTCCTTTATTAGCGCTGCGTTGGCTTGTTGATTCTTATACCCGTTTCGAAATTCATGTAACATTATTCTTTTAAAAACCAAGTACTCATTTCTCACGAATGAGGTTTCACACTTTTCAACACCAATTAAGTCAATTACAAGTCAAGTCTCTTATCTTTTGAAATCAACAAACCATTCTTTTACCTACATAAAGTGGTTATAACAAACTTCCCGTAAAGCGGTTATAACCACATGTTTTAAACCAACGATTACAACTATAAGCCACTTATGAGACGAGGGTTTATTCTTTAACAACCAGTACCATTACTAACGAATGGGAGTTTACTACTTTTCACCTGATCAAGACCTTTACTTCATATCAAGTCAAGGCCTGAAGGAAATTTAATTCCTTTAACACCGTCGTCTGCACTATATATTTCACAAATAGTCATCTTTGAAGAGGATAGGAAGAATCACGTACCTCGCGGCGATTATCGGCGGTTAGCAAAATGCTCGCGGTACTTTCCGCCAAGTAGAATATGCTACCGTAGTACTTCAATCTATAAAGTCGTAAAGCGTCTATCAATCTCTAGCTTGAGCGTAGAATAACTAAGTGCGAGGTCCACATTACGGAAAGTCGGACGACAACTTCCTTTGATTCTACTTACTATGCCACCTCTTTCAGGCGAATTTCAATAACCAGCGCCACATTTAAGGCACGATTGACTAACCACAAAGGGGATTACACGGCTACGGGGCAGCGTAAAATTCCGCCCCATGATCTGACAATAAACCAATAATTTCCATGCCATTCTTGGCAATGATAAACCAATCCTAAACCGCTTTCCAACTCTTTTCCAACGAGTTCTTAGGTCTAACATGATATCTAGCCCTAGACATCTTGACAACTACAATCCCTTTACAACGTGTGGCGACCAAATCAGTAACCAAATTGAAGTTAAAATCTTAAGGCTAACATGCCCGTTTCGGTTTCAACAAGACAACAAGATCGAATCTATTCAAATATAACGACCTCGGGCTCGATTCTAAACTACTAAAATATAACGACCTCGGGCTCGTTTCTAAACTACTAAAATATAACGACCTCGGGCTCGTTTCTAAACTACTAAAACAAGTATAACTCGTAACGAGAAGGAAACTTTTGTCACGACACGAACCGGGCGTGGCGGTGCCTACACAGGCACCATACCTTAACAATACAAGTAGGCTGGCTGAAATAACACCTCATTTTTTTAAAACAAGCGTGCGTGCAAGGGCAAAGCGACAAGGCTGCCATATATACATAAACAAAAGACCTTTACACCGTCATGAGTCGATCCGCGTATGAATACGGACCTGCAGGAGTTAAAGCGAACTATGACGGAATGAGGCCCGCGTACCCAAAACTATACAAAGCACATGTCTTGAAGGACATATACCAAAGATAAACTCAGGAATAGAAGGAGCTTATCAAAACTACGGCGGATCCACACTGCCGATCAAGCTAGCGTACCTAAACTGCGGCGTGAGCGGCCACGAAGAGTCGATCGAAGAATGTACCAAGTATGTGAGCGATGAAATGCGTAATAAAATCATAGCGATCTAAATAACATAGGAGACATGTATGATATCAACCTCTGATACATAACACATAGCGGTCATATCGAGTCGGGGGCGCGGGCCGCCGAAGTCGTTACTCGATATAACCATGGGTCTCGCGCCCGTAATATCAATCGTGCGTGGAATCCTTCCGCATGCCGGCGATCCGTGATGTAATAACGCGATAAGGATACATGAACACGAAGTCCCGCTGTGTCCTCGATACCTCGTGGTCCCGTGCCGGAATCCGCTCGTAAAGCGTGACCATAGGGTAACCTGAACAAATCAGGGGACGTATATGATAATCAAAATACAACACATTGTGCCTTACTAACAATGAGTAAGCGATGGTATCCTTATGATATAAACTAGGAAGCTCGTGATCAGCGGGACCGTCCGCGCGGTATCATTTAGCAATCTATTCACGGGACTATTTCACCGCGTAGGTCGCGTGGACGCGTGAGGTATTCCTCGCGCCATTTGGACCGCCCGCGTGGGACTATTTCACCGCGTAAGCCGCTTCGGACGCGTGAGGTATTCGCCGCATAGGACTATTTCACGCGTAAGCCGCACGGACTCGCGTGAGGTATTCGCCGCGTAGGTTGGACGCCCGCGTGGGACTATTTCACCGCGTAAGCCTACGGACTCGCGTGAGGTATTCCGCGCATCGTGGGTAGCAAATCCACGGAATTATGCAAATGCCACAAACGGGAATGACCCGAAGCAGTGATATACCAATAGCACCTGACGACTATTTCCGGCCGCGTAGGCGATTCTCGATTAACAAGCCAGTACTTATCACGGCATACTTAGACAAATTCTCAATTTATCAAGCCAAAGTACTAATCGAGGCATACATAGAATAATTCTCTTTTAACAAGCCAAAGTACTTATCAAGGCAGCTTAGACAAATCCTCGATTTATCAAGCCAAAGTACTAATCAAGGCATCGTAGAATAATTCTCTTTTAACAAGCCAAAGTACTTATCAAGTTATACATAGAATAATTCTCTTTTAACAAGCCAAAGTACTTATCAAGGCAGCAGAATAATTCTCTTTTAACAAGCCAAAGTACTTATCAAGGCACGCTTAGACAAATCCTCGATTTATCAAGCCAAAGTACTAATCAAGGCATACGTAGAATAATTCTCTTTTAACAAGCCAAAGTACTTATCAAGGCACACTTAGACAAATCCTCGATTTATCAAGCCAAAGTACTAATCAAGGCATACGTAGAATAATTCTCTTTTAACAAGCCAAAGTACTTATCAAGTTATACATAGAATAATTCTCTTTTAACAAGCCAAAGTACTTATCAAGGCACCTTAGAATAATTCTCTTTTAACAAGCCAAAGTACTTATCAAGGTACACAGACAAATCCTCAATTTATCAAGCCAAAGTACTAATCAAGGCATCGTAGAATAATTCTCTTTTAACAAGCCAAAGTACTTATCAAGTTATACATAGAATAATTCTCTTTTAACAAGCCAAAGTACTTATCAAGGCACACTTAGAATAATTCTCTTTTAACAAGCCAAAGTACTTATCAAGGCACCTTAGACAAATCCTCAATTTATCAAGCCAAAGTACTAATCAAGTTATACATAGAATAATTCTCTTTTAACAATCCAAAGTACTTATCAAGTTATACATAGAATAATTCTCTTTTAACAAGCCAAAGTACTACGTCGTACATTCATTTATAAAAGACTCGCTTTACATGTAAAGCCCGAAGATACTAACACAGTAGTATCAGGCGTGTCTATTTTCAAAGTAAGTTACTACACTTTTAGAAAACTCATTTCAAAGCTTGAAATCAAGTAACTCCAAATTTTCACAATCTAGGCAACTTATGCGATTTAATCAAAATAGACAACTTTCTAAACCTTCCATAAAGCGTTATAACCAACTTCCCATAAAGCCGTTATAACCGCTATGGTTTAGGCGTATCCGTTCCTTGATAACCAAAAGACTTATACTATTAAAACCAAGTATCACATACTTACAAAACAAGTTCTCAACTTTCAAAATACTTGAGTCTCTTGTGGTTAGAAAACAAGTTTTCTTCTACTTTTAAACCTCAGTAACTTCACCCTTAACCTGAGTTACTTCTCTTAAATCATGTCATTTCTCCTCTTTTAAATCAAATAAGTAAATCACTCTTTTGACTCCCCTAAAGTCATTATAATGACCTTTAGGTTTTAGAACAAGGCCTTGCCAAAGATTTGGAAACCACTTACTTTTCAAGTCTACATGTACTTTAAGAAAAATACCTTCACTTTTAAGAATCCAAACTTCCTAAGGAAATGGATTATACTACTTACAATTTAAACATCAAAGTACACTCGAGGAAGTACATAAAACAAATTCTATTTTAGGCAATCCAAATACAAGCGAGGAATGGATCGTTGAGGAGTAGAACTTACTTTCTTTCTCTTAAGGAATCATGCTAGAAGGGGAGAGAGTTCACATACCTTTTAGGCTAATATCCACAAGCTAAGCCGAATCGCGTGCGTAGAAGTGTCAACCTATAATGGTCATGACAAGGCTATCAACTTCTAGTCTCATGTAGAATAATACTAAGTATTTAGTCTACAATTCTACGGAAAATCGGGCGACACTTCCTTTGTTTCTACTCACTTTGCCACCTTTTTCAAGGCGAATACAATAACTTGACAAGCCACGTTTAAGGCTCGAACAACAACCAAACAAAGGGGATTACCGCGCTTACAATCGTGTAAAATTCAGCCCTGATTAATCTGAAATAGTGAATATGCCAAAAGCCATTCTCGACGACCTGCAGAACAACACTAGGTCTTTTTCAATCCTTCTTACAAATTCCAAGTTCTAAGGTATAACATGTTATATAGTCTAAACAACTCAGACTACAATTTCCTTCTTTATACAACATCGGCGCTTAGACTAATAATCGACTAGAATTGAAATCTTAAAGCTAAACATGCTAGATTTTGGATTAGGGTTTCAATAGTAAAAATACTTATCAAACTTCATACTATATAACTCATGCTTGCTAATAACCATAGCTCTGATGATAAGTAAACCTTAATTGCTAAAGCGACAAGAATATACCTTTATAAGCCCTTAAAATTTCCAAGATTTCAAAGTCGCGCCTTAGCGATTCTTAGCTCCTTTCCTTAGGTTCCAATCGGCTCGAAGCACTCCTTAGAGGCCTATGAAGAACCCGTGCTTGAAGTTCGACTTCAAAGTTGAAGAACTCCATAGTTTCCGCTTGCGACTAACGTAAAAATCGTTTTTCGAAATCTTTCTATTGAGATAACCTTACAATACCCTTGGGGACATTGGGTTAAAGTCTTGTGGCTAACGGATCAAACTATAAAAATTTTGTGTGGGAATTTCATGGGCAGAGCTCTCTCTCAAGCACAAGAACTCTCTAAATTTCTCTAAGTGTTAAATGAGCTAGTCTTGCTACTAGTTAGTATATAACACGTATTGGAGGGCTTAGACTAAAACAAATGTGAGGCTAGGATTAAAATCACGAGGATCGAGCCTAAGTGGCAAGTTGACTAGTCGATTATGTCAAGCTTTGAAGACTTATCTTCCAAAATGTTCAATGACCATAATACCCCTCCTCTAATTCGACCAAGACCACTTATGGGGTGCGCGTGTCGCCTCTCGTTCGTCCATAAAATTCCGTAACCTCGTGGGTGCGAAGCGTAAAATTCCTCGGGTGGGCCGCGTGACCAAATCAGTAAAGATAAATTTCCATAATATTACTAAGTCATACTCTTCAAATAATGTATTTTGAGAATCGATTCTCATCAGCGAACACTTTTCCTTTCAGAGCGTTCGGAAGATTTTCCGTCGGAAAAACAATTCTTTCTTTCGTACTAATTTCCAAGTCTTGTTTCCTTACGTACATTCTCTTATACATGTCACGGACTTACGGGTATAACATTCTTCCCCAGAAACATTCGTCCCGAATGTTCTTAGTCGATTGCCAAGCTATACGCGCTCGGCACGATCTCTATACTATGCTGTCGATCAAAGCGCCTGAGACCAGCGATTCCACACATGGCCACCTGACATACGTAAACATAACAATGGACCTTCCGTCCTTGGTCCTTTCTCACAAAACTCGAAGGTTACGGTCATATCACACGGGATCCTAGAGGTTCCTTTCTTTCCTTACTTGTCATATTTTCGTACTTTCAAACTTATCTAGTACCGTACAAAATCTCGATATCGTTTACTGTTTTCCACTTTGAGTTACTAATCAAACACGGCCATTAAGCTACTTGAATTTCCGCTAAGGCTCTTCTCGGTCATACGACCTAGTTAGGTGGAGCAGCGTCCTAGCTTCATTACAGCGATTAACTAAACTTGGGCACGACATCGCCGGGACCACATCGCATCTTGGGACCATTTCTAGCGACATTACCCGTTCCATACTATCGGTGACCGAAATGAGTCCATAACCCGACTCGCGTCACATAACTTCGTTCTTAGTGCGGAATAAATCTCTCTTATCTCGAGGTACTTCTTACTATCCCTATTCACAGAGGTTCGTCACATAAGCGAAAGTATTTCTCTTTGCTGATCTTCCTATTGGTCTTACCTTTCATGTGGGGCAATTCTGACTTGTGAACTTTATACAACTATAGTCTCGGTTCACTATCATTCTTGTCAACATTCTTACTTCTCACTTACTAATCAAAGTACCCACCTGCAGGGTACTATCACTTCTATTTGCTAGCGCAGCTATCTTGGTCAATAACACAACGGCTTTCATCGCGACTATAGTCTTCTCTAGCAGAAGCGGAGGCTGCAGTCTTTGGGACCTCAAAACACAGCGCGAGAAGAACTTCGCATTTGGAACAACATCCGGTATACCACAGGCATAAGCCTATCAACTCTCTGGTCGACTAGTAGCTCCTGCTACTCCTTTGCCACTACAGGCGGTTGCCTCCTTGGAGCATAGTTGTAACACAACAATCGTCGAGAGGAATTATCTTACTAACAGCGGCTACATGGCACGATCTTAGAGTGAGAAGAATAGAAACCAACTCTAAATGTCACGTAGCCTCACTGTTTATGGGTGTGGCGCGCAACAGCCGATAATCGAACTCTACTAGACACGATGCGTAGACATTCAGAGGCGGCGCTCGATACCACTCTGTCACGACCGAACCGGGCGTGGTGGTGCCTACACAGGCACCGCTTAACATATGATACAAGTAGTGCGGGCTGAAATAACACCTCATTTTTTTAAAACAAGCGTGCGTGCAAGGGCAAAGCGAGGCTGCCGTATATCATAAACAAAAGACCTACACCGTCATGAGTCGATCCACGTATGAATCTGGACCTCAGGAGTTAAAGCGAACTATGGCGGGACAAGGCCGCGTACCCAAAACTATACAAAGCACATCTTGAAGGACATATACCAAAGATAAACTCAGGAATAGAAGGAGCTTATCGAAAACCACGGCGGGGATCCTACGCTGCGATCAGAGCTGCGTACCTAAACTGCGGCGTGACGCGGCCCGAAGGAGGTCGATGCGAAGAATGTACCAAGTATGTGAGCGATGAAATGCGTAATAAAATCATAGCGATCTAAATAACACGGGAGACATGTATGATATCGACCTACGATGCATAACACATAGCGGTCATATCAAGTCGGGGGCGCGAGCCGCCGAAAGTCGTACTCGATATAACCGTGGGTCTCGCCCGTAATATCAATCGTGCGTGGAATCGCTTCCGCCAGCTGCCGTGATCCGTGATGTAATAACACGATAAGGATACATGAACACGAAGTCCCACTGTGTCCTCGATACCTCGTGGTCCGTGCCGGAATCCCGCTCGTAAAAGCATGACCATAGGGTAACCTGAAACAAATCAGGGGGCGTATATGATAATCAAAATACAACACGTTGTGCCTTACTAACAATGAGAGTAAGCGGTAGTATCCCTGATATAAACTAGGAAGCTCGTGATCAGCGGGACCGTACGCGCGATATCGTTTAGCAATCCTATTCACGGGACTATTTCACCGCGTAGGTCGCGTGGACGCGTGAGGTATTCGCGCGTAGTGGACCGCGCGTGGGACTATTTCACCGCGTAAGCCGCTTCGGACCGCGTGAGGTATTATCGCATAGGACTATTTCACCGCGTAAGCCCACGGACTCGCGTAGGTATTCCGCGTAAATTTGGACGCCCGCGTGGGACTATTTCACCGCGTAAGCCTACGGACTCGCGTGAGGTATTCGCCGCGCATCGTGGGTAGCAAATCCACGGAATTATGCAAATGCCACAAACGGGAATGACCGAAGCAGTGATATACCAATAGCACACAACGGTATTTCGGTACCGTAGGCAATTCTCGATTAACAAGCCCAAGTACTTATCACGGCATACTTAGACAAATTCTCAATTTATCAAGCCAAAGTACTAATCGAGGCATACATAGAATAATTCTCTTTTAACAAGCCAAAGTACTTATCAAGGCACACTTAGACAAATCCTCGATTTATCAAGCCAAAGTACTAATCAAGGCATACGTAGAATAATTCTCTTTTAACAAGCCAAAGTACTTATCAAGTTATACATAGAATAATTCTCTTTTAACAAGCCAAAGTACTTATCAAGGCACACTTAGAATAATTCTCTTTTAACAAGCCAAAGTACTTATCAAGTCACACTTATACACAGGCTCAATTTATCAAGCCAAAGTACTAATCAAGGCATACATAGAATAATTCTCTTTTAACAAGCCAAAGTACTTATCAAGTTATACATAGAATAATTCTCTTTTAACAAGCCAAAGTACTTATCAAGGCACACTTAGAATAATTCTCTTTTAACAAGCCAAAGTACTTATCAAGTTATACATAGAATAATTCTCTTTTAACAAGCCAAAGTACTTATCAAGGCACACTTAGAATAATTCTCTTTTAACAAGCCAAAGTACTTATCAAGGTACACTTAGACAAATCCTCAATTTATCAAGCCAAAGTACTAATCAAGGCATACATAGAATAATTCTCTTTTAACAAGCCAAAGTACTTATCAAGTTATACATAGAATAATTCTCTTTTAACAAGCCAAAGTACTTATCAAGGCACACTTAGAATAATTCTCTTTTAACAAGCCAAAGTACTTATCAAGGCACACTTAGACAAATCCTCAATTTATCAAGCCAAAGTACTAATCAAGGCATACATAGAATAATTCTCTTTTAACAAGCCAAAGTACTTATCAAGTTATACATAGAATAATTCTCTTTTAACAAGCCAAAGTACTTATCAAGTTATACATAGAATAATTCTCTTTTAACAAGCCAAAGTACTTATCAAGGCAGCTTAGAATAATTCTCTTTTAACAAGCCAAAGTACT
Organism: Przewalskia tangutica; assembly: GCA_029844215.1. Taxonomy (NCBI): domain Eukaryota; kingdom Viridiplantae; phylum Streptophyta; class Magnoliopsida; order Solanales; family Solanaceae; genus Przewalskia; species Przewalskia tangutica. The sequence goes on from CM056718.1 coordinate 53,084,968, forward strand.
TATCAAGGCACCTTAGACAAATCCTCGATTTATCAAGCCAAAGTACTAATCAAGTTATCATAGAATAATTCTCTTTTAACAATCCAAAGTACTTATCAAGTTATACGTAGAATAATTCTCTTTTAACAAGCCAAAATTACTAAATGCGTACATTCGCTATAAAGGACTCGTTTCTATGTAAAGCCCAGATACTAACACGTAGTATCAGGCGTGTCTATTTTCAAAGTAAGTTACTACCTTTTAGAAAACTCATTTCAAAGCTTGAAATCAAGTAACTCCAAATTTTCACAATCTAGGCAACTTATGCGATTTAATCAAAATAGACAACTTTCTAAACCTTCCATAAAGTCGTTATAACGACTTCCCATAAAGTCGTTATAACCCTTTGTAGTTTTAAACGTATCCATTCCTTGATAACCAAGAGACTTATACTATTAAAACCAAGTATCACATCTTACAAAACAAGTTCTCGACTTTCAAAATACTTGAGTCTCTTGTGGTTAGAAAACAAGTTTTCTTCTACTTTTAAACCTCAGTAACTTCACCATGCATGAGTTACTTCTCTTAAATCATGTCATTTCTCCTCTTTTAAATCAAATAAGTAAATCACTCTTTTGGCTCACTAAAGTCATTATAATGACCTTTAGGTTTTAGAACTAAGGCCTTGCCAAAAGATTTGGAAACCACTTCCTTTTCAAGTCTCTATGTACTTTAAGAAAAATACCTTCACTTTTAAGAATCCAAACTTCCCTAAGGAAATGGATTATACTACTTACAATTTAAACATCAAAGTACACTCGGAAGTACATAGAACAAATTCTATTTTAGGCAATCCAAATACAAGCGAGGAATGGATCGTTCGAGGAGTAGAACTTACTTTCTTTATCTTAAGGAATCATGCTAGAAGAGGAGATGGTTCACATACCTTTTAGGCTAATATCCACAAGCTAAGCGAATCGCCGTGCGTGAAGTGTCAACCTATAATGGTCACAACAAGGCTATCAACTTCTAGTCTACATGTAGAATAATACTAAGTATTTAGTCTACAATTCTACGGAAAATCGGGCGACACTTCCTTTGTTTCTACTCACTTTGCCACCTTTTTCAAAGTAGAGATACAATAACCAACAAGCCACGTTTAAGGCTCGAAACAACAACCAAACAAAGGGGATTACCGCCTTACAATCGTGTAAAATTCAGCCCTGATTCATCTGAAATAGTGAATATGCCAAAAGCCATTCTCGACTGACCTGCAGAACAACACTAGGTCTTTTTCAATCCTGCACAAATTCCAAGTTCTAAGGTCTAACATGTTATATAGTCTAAACAACCAGCAACTACAATTTCCTGCTTTTATACAACATGCGGCGCTTAGACTAATGTCGACTAAATTGAAATCTTAAAGCTAAACATGTTAGATTTCGGATTAGGGTTTCAATAGTCAAAATACTTATCAAACTTCATAATATATAACTCATGCTTGCTAATAACCATAGCTCTGATGATAAGTAAACCTTAATTGCTAAAGCGACAGAATATACCTTTATAAGCCCTTAAAATTTCCATGAATTCAAAGTCGTGCCTTAGCGATTCTTAGCTCCTTTCCTTAGGTTCCAATCGCTCGAAGCACTTCAGAGGCACATGAAGAACCCGTCTTGAGTTCGACTTCAAAGTTGAAGAACTCCCTTAGTTTCGCCTTTGCGACTAACGTAAAAATCGTTTTTCGAAATCTTTCTATTGAGATAACCTTACAATACCTATGGGACATTGGGTTAAAGTCTTGTGGCTAACGGATCAAAACTATAAAAATTTTGTGTGGGAATTTCATGGGCCAGAGCTCTCTCTCAAGCACAAGAACTCTCTAAATTTCTCTAAGTGTTAAATGAGCTAGTCTTGCTACTAGTTAGTATATAACACATATTGGAGGGCTTAGACTAAAACAAATGTGAGGCTAGGATTAAAATCACAAGGATCAAGCCTAAGTGGCAAGTTGACTAGTCAATTATGTCAAGCTTTGAAGACTTATCTTCCAAGATGTTCAATGACCATAATACCCCTCCTCTAATTCGACCAAGACCACTTATGGGGGGTTCCACGTGTCGCCCTCTCATTCGTCCATAAAATTCCGTAACCCTCGTGGGCCCCACGAAACGTAAAATTCCTCGGGTGGGCCCCACATGACCAAATCCGTAAAGATATATTTCCATAATATTACTAAGTCCCATACTCTTCAAATAATGTATTTTGAGAATCCAATTCTCATCAACGAACACTTTTCCTTTCCGACATTCGGAAGATTTTCCGTCGGAAAAACAATTCTTCCTTTCGTACTAATTTCCAAGTCTTGTTTCCTTACGTACATTCTCTTATACATGTCCTGGACTTACGGGGTGTAACAACTTTTACCTTTGGAGAAACCCACAAAAGCCCCTTTCTTCCACTTCTTTTCCGTCAAACTCGTCTGCAGTAGCTTGAAGTTTACCAGCATTTTCCTTGCTTGCCAGCTCAGCGGTTTCCTCTTAAGCTAGGTTTTCTTCAAAAAACTAGAGAGAAGGAGAGGGTTTTTCTTGGGAGGGTTTTGAAATGAAATGGCCAAGTCTTCCAAGACTTGGCCTAAAATAGGACCACTTTACGGTAAAGGATGGGAGGACAACATGTCGCCTCATGGGTTTTAAACAAAATATCCTGTTTTTCGCCCTTTATGCAAAAATCCGCCTCGGCGCCCGGCCCTTGCCGTGCCATGGCGCTCCACTCGAAAAAGTTCCAGCATTCAGCGCGTGGCGCTGCAACCCCAGCGGACTCGGTACAAAGCGGCGCGCGACCCTGCGTCCGGCCTTGCTTTGCACATTGCGCGCAAACGAAACTTCCATAACTTTTGACTCCGATGTCCTATCGACGAACGGTTTGTTGCGTTGGGAACTAGATTTAACGGACTACACATTAGGCTTTTTAAACACCTCGAAATTCTTAACAACTGGGGTACAACACTCCAAGGTAGACTCAAAATCCGTCCAACACATGTTAGTCAACTTATCTTTCAACTTTCAAATCTTATATTCCTTGGTATGTTCTTATCTTAACTCCTTGAATTTACGGGGTGTAACACCTAACCCCTAGGCTCGCTAGCTATTAAATCTCACGGACCATGTCCTGACTATCTAGATGTCCATCTGATCTACGACTAAGAGCATCTGTAATCACATTGGCTTTCTCCGGATGGTATAGGATGTCAACATCATAATCCTTAAGCAACTCTAACTCGTGGCTAGGGTAACTCCGCTCGTGCTCCCGTAGCTGCAGGGAAGCATAGGCTATAACCTTACCATGCTGCGTGAACACAACCTATTGACACTCGAAGTGTTACAATAACAACCTAACCCACAGTCCTCGGGAGGTTAGAAGCGTAGTCGTAGTAAACTTATATTCCAATAACTGAAAGCCTTTCTCATAGTTTCGAAATATTAGGTCATCACTAATCTCAATTATGGTTCCTGTTTCTAATTCTCTGTTGCAACCAGACTGGTCACCATACTTAGATTCAATTCCTTCGCTTGTCTCATGGCTAAGACTTCCTGCCAATCGCACTTTAGGGGGAGATTTCCTTGATCCCTTCAAGTAGTAATCCTATTATTCTCCCCAGCTCATAGAGCTTATAGTCCGGTGTTCAACCTGCATTCATGGTATTACCTAATCGATGGCTTGCCAAGATTTCTTTATCTTGTCATGATTATGTCTCTCATCGTTCGAGTGTCTGCTCGTCTTACCTTTATTTTCCATTTCACGTTGTCTTGGGGTCTCTTATCTCCCCGTACTTCATTCTATCTTGATTCTTAATCATACGGGTTCATTCATGCGTATTACCCACATTTGTATCCTTACGACACTTAACGACCATTTCGCTTGTGTCGTCCTCAATTACTGACCCGATACCTTTTTATAAGGTTATCTAAAATTGTAACCTATTGCATGAATCAGGAGACTTTGCAGTCCATATCTATGGCCTAATAATATGGGTACGCATAACCCTCAATAATACGTAAAACTATCCTTTTTCGTGGGGGAGAGAGCTTATCTCCCTTTCACAATCTTTATCATCAAGTGTCACCTTATAATCGTATAGATTTTTAAGACTACTAATGATATCTTCTATTTTCACGAGACACTTTCGTACTTATCTTATTCTTGCTTTGCACATTTTTTCTGAAACCGTTCGGAAGGTCGTGTACAGCGCCACGCTAAACCAACTCAGTACCTCGAGGCCTTAACATAAACTCCTTGATAATTATGCGTTCTTATCCCGTCTCTTAACATTCAAATTCAAATCAATCACTTGATGAAACAAGTCACATAGTGTCACGCCCGAACCTCGGGCGTGGTAGTGCCTACACAGGAACCCTCTACCTAAATGACACAAGTAAAGCGAACAAAATAACACCTCATTTTAAAAAAAACCAGCGAACATGCAGGGCAAAGCCGACAATTTGTCATATAATATACATAATCAAAGGCACTACTGCTGTACACTAGTCCAATCCCGAATATGAATACAGGACCTCAGAGTTTCTTGAACTATGGCGGGACAAGGCCGCGTACCCATAACTGTACAAAAGCCTGTAATGAAGGATCTATACCAAAATGATAAACTTCTAAACAGATGGAGCTATCCAAAACTCTGAGCAAGGGTCCTACACTTGCAGATCACCAAACTGCGTACCTAAACCTACGGCATGAGCGGCCCCGGAGAAAGGGTCGATCTGAAGAATTTACCAAGTATATGAAACAATAAGTACTGTAAGGGATATCACAATCCACATATAATAGGAAGCAAGTATGATAACTCAAAACAACAACACACTGAACCTTGCGAACATGAGAGTAATGCAATCATTTTTACCTTTTAAGTTATGCTTTTAACAATGAGATTAACTGTTCTACTTTAAGTCATAAACACCTTGCACTTTTCGTTAATGAAATCACTCTGTTTCAAAACATGAAGGTTGTGCGATGTCGAGTCAACCACCCTACGTGTTATAATGCAACCTATCATAGGACTATTTCACCGAGGGACTATTTCACTGCATAGGTCATGCGTGCCATGATGAGTCATCGATGCACTATACTCGCATCACGGATAGCTAATCCGTGGCTTATATCGGGAATTTAACTGCCGAGTCTATCCAGGCCAGCGTGAGTGTGTACCACTCACGCCATGGGGAGATACTCCATGATATCTCTTGAACCATGTTTGTTACACCCGTAATTCTGGTCATGCTTATGAGAACGTATGAAAGGAATTAAGATTTAAATTGTTGGAAAGATAGGTTGTCAGAATATTTTGGACATGTTTAGTCAACTTTGGAGCGGTTTATGTCCCATTACGTTAGGAGTTATTAGGTGTTTCAGAAGCCTAGTATGTATTTCGTTGAGTCTAGTTCCCAACGCAACAAACCGCTCGTCGATAGGACATCGGAGTAGAAAGTTATGAAAGTTACAAGTTCGGTCTTGTGATCGGCGAGAAAAGTATTTTGGTCAGTGCCACAGTGTGTGAATATCTTGAAAGTTCTCTGAAGTTGCTGCGCCGGCGTCGAATGCGAGGTAGTGGCATCAATCTTGAAGTTCTCGGAGGTTTCAGCGCCGTAGAAGGCGGAATTTTTGCGAAATGCGGGAAAAATGCATCACGACCCGGCCATGCGGCGCGGGTGCCTACACAGAACCCCGTTCAGGTATATATCAGAGAATAGCAGCGGAACATACACAATATAAAAACATGTTTAGACAATAACATCACGGGCTGGCGATAAAGCCGTCTCCCGTAAAATATGTATAATCAAAAGCAAAGCTGTACAACTCGGTTTCTGACCCATGAAAATGTGACTACAGACCTCTAGGAATAACAAGCGTGGCGGGGCGGGGCCCGCCGTACTCACGAATGTATATAAATCTACAACATCGGGAAAAGCGTACCAAAAGACTAGCCTCGGAGAAATGGAGCTTGGCGTCGATAAGTGATCTAAGAATGAGGATCCACTGCTTACCACCTGCGGCGTGAGCGCGGCCAGGAAGGGTCGATTACCGCAATAAGTACTAAGTATGTAAAAGCGGAAAATGCGTGATTACATCATAAGTTTAAAACAAAGCGGAGACATGTATGATAATCAAATTACGATTGCTGTGCCTTACTAACAATGAGAGTAAATAGGAGTATACTTACAGCGTAAAAATAGGAAGCTCGCGATCAGCGGGACCACGCGCGATGTCGTTAAGCGATCCTCTTACGGGACTATTTCACGTATAGGTCGTGTGGACCGCGTGAGGTATTCCTCGCATGGGACTATTTCACGCGTAAGCCGCTACGGACTCGCGTGAGGTATTCCTCGCATGGTGTACGCGCGCGTGGGACTATTTCACCGCGTAAGCCCATACGGACTCGCGTAGGTATTCCCGCGTCGTGGGTAGCAAATCCACGGAATATGCAAATGCCACAAATCAGGAATGACCGTAATGAATAATATACCACTAGCACAAGCGGCTATCATACATAACATAAGCCTTCTGCTTATCATACAATCTATAAGCAAGTTAAGAAATCCACAACCTTTATTATTCGTTCATATACACTCTCATTTTAGTTTACTTAAGGCACTAACATGTCTTTTATAAAAATCAGAATTTAACCCAAGTACTACATACTTCACTCTTTTAAAAATGACTCTTTTCGTATAAAACTTCAAGATACTATTTAGTAGTATCAGTCAAAATTACTTTTCAAGACAAGTCCATGATACCTTTAGAAATAAAGTTAGGTTTCTAAAACAAGTGACTATTTTTCTTATAAAACCTTAGGCAATTGATGCCTTAAAATCAAATTGCCTTTCATTAAATCAAGTCATTTATCCTCATTTATCTTTCCATAAAGCTACTATAACCAACTTCCCATAAAGTCGTTATATTCACTTTATACCTTAGTCAAATACAATTTCTATCGAAGGGACTTATCGTTTAAGCGAAACAAGTATCACATCTTTAAAACTCGTCAAGTCATAACTTTAATAAAACTTAAGACATCCTTAATACTTTCAAAGAAGTGAGTTAATCTCTAACTCACTGACTTGGCTATTCATAAAACTAGTAAAGGATATCAAGGTCTTGTCGTCTCAGTACTATATCGTGCAACTAGTCATGCTCGAAAGATAGGAAAGTTCTATATACCTCTTGGTCGATCCACTTGCTAAGTACAATATCACGCGTAGTATGTCAACTTTATAATGTCGCAATCGTCTATTAACGTCTTACTTCAAGCGTAGAATATTATAAGTGTAAAGTCACTAAATTCTACGAAAAATCGGACAACGCCTCCTTTGTTTCTACATACTTTGCCACCTTTTTCAAGGCGAATTCAATAACCAAACACGCGCGTTTAAGGCCCGATCAATGCGATTAACAATAGGGGATTACCGCCTACTAGGCGTGTAAAATTCCGCCACAAAAGATATCAAACTAATACAAACTACTAGTCAATTCGGTACATTGAGTCTGATAACACGAATTCTTATCGAATTTCCATTTTAATCCAGTACATTAGCATAACATGATATCAAGTCGCGATCGATTATAACTACTATAATCTTGAGTAAGTAACATCGCGGCGATTCTAATAAGCGACAAATTGTAATCGACTTCACATGGCTTAAATGACATTTTGGATTTAAGGCTACAATCAATCCATAATACTTATAAAACTTCAACACGTATACTTCGTGCTAGCAAGCATGTAAGGCTATGACAATATATAATCTTGTAACAAGAGACAAGATTATTACCTCAACGATTCATAGTCAACTTGAATCCAAAGTCTGCTTAGCAACTTAGAGCCTCTTCTAGACACTTCAATCCGCTACTTGAGACCATAGAACAACACAAACAACTTTCCTTTAATCTTCGAAACAAAACCTAGAAAATCAACTAGGTTTTCATCTTGCGACTAACACGAAAACTATCTTTTTAGATTTTTCTATTGAGATACACTTACAATACACTCATGAACCTTGGTTTAAAGTGTGGAGCTTAATGGACAGAAACAAAAAAATCTTTTCAAAGGAGCTTGAACAGGAAGCGACTCTTGGAGTTCTTGAAATTTTCTAAGTGTTGAACTTAGTCTTGCTACTAGTCTTACTATATAGTTCAATGGAGGTCGAGATGGGTACAAATGTGAGGCTTGGATGAGTTTCTATTAAATATCAAGACTTGTGGTCCGTTGACCAAGTCGATTTTCTCAAGTTCTTGAGTTGCAAGACTTGTCTTTCTAACAGGTCAAATAACCCTTTTGGCCATGCCAAAATCGTCGAGCTACATAAGGGGGTGACACGTGTCGCCCTCCCATTCGTTACAATATTACGTTTTCCGACAATTCCATAATTCCGATAAATTTTTACAAGTCTCAAATCTTAACATTTCTGAGTTCTTACGTACGTTCTTAAAACATGTCCTGTAAATACAGGGTGTAAAAAAATCAGAAGATATTTTTTAAAAAGGCCCTGGGAGGGTGACAAGTGTCCCTCCCATCTATTTTTTTGAGAAAGTCATATTTATTGACCAAGTCTTGAAGACTTGGTCATTCTTCAAGAACATCCTTCTCTCTAAAAATCCCTCATCCTTCTCTCTAAAAAAATCCCTCTTCCTTCTCTCTAAAATTTCAAAGAAAAACCAAGGCCTATAGAAATTTCGGAAAGGCGGCAAGAAGGAAATATGTGCACAAGCTTGTAGGAGGTTTGTGAAGGTGATTGTGGGAAGAGGGCAAGTGAGAATTGTTGGACTGTTTTTGGGAGAACTCTAAGGTAACAATCCATTCTCCTTTTTAAGTAAAATTGTGTTGCATGTGAGGAAGAAAGGACTTGTAGTTGTCAATATTGCTTTTAGTTATATTGCATGTAGGAATAACGATTTGGAGTTGAAAGGATTGGATAAGGATGATAAGTGGGCATGTTATAACCAAGATACTACCTTAAACTTATTGGATTATTTAATTTGTATTGTGGGATAGAATTTTACACGTCCAAGTTAGGCGTGTAATCCCCTTGTATTGTTGAATTAATGGGCCTTAAATGTGGTGTTTAGTAGTTGATATTGGACCTTGAAAAGGGTGGAAAAGTATGTAGAAACAAAGGAAGTGTTGTCCAATTTTCCGTAGAATAAGGAACTTCATGCTTAGAATATTCGATGAAGAAGTCTAGACGTTAATAGACGTATTTGATTATTATATATTGATACTCTACGCGCGGCATATTCGACTTGGCAAGTGGATTTAGCTGAGGAGGTATGTGATCCTTCCTATCCTCTTGAGCATGATGGTTGTAAAATATATAGTACGGTAGATGTACGTGTGTCAAATGAATTTTAGTTCTATTTTGATGTCTTTGACTTGAGTTCTAAATGTTATGAATCTTGAAATATTTCAAAAAGAGTTATGAATCATTATTTGGAAGACAATTAATACTTGGTTTTAAAAGAATAAGTTCTTTTGGTTTTCCAAACAAATGTGAATGTTTTGATTTATTACAAAGTTTAAGTGTTATACTAGCTTTATGGGAAGTTAGTTATAACGACTTAAGGAAGATAAAAAGAATGGTTTACTTACTTGTTTGTAGAAGCCTTGTAGCGATTTCTGAATGTGTGGAAAGTTGGTTTGAGCAGTAAACGTTTTATGTTACTATGGGTGTTAGTGGCTTGAGATTTGTTGTGATAGGGGGTTCTCTCGTTGTGCTTATGTCATTTACGATAAGCCGGTTGTGCTTGTGTATATCACCTACCCCCCTGACTTGTTTATTTTGCGAGTTAGCTACCCCGTCGAGAGTACCTCATGCGGGTCCACAAGATCTATGCGGGCTACGGTAGTCCAGGAATCCCTCCGGATGTGTTCTGGCCGTCACGAGAATACCTCATGCGGTCCAGTGGTCATGCGGACTCACGGTAGTCGAGAAATCTGCGGGTTAGCTACCGTCACGAGGAGTACCTTATGCGGGTCCACGGGACCTATGCGGACTCTGAAGTCGAGTTAGACTCGCCATGATGATACTGAGGCGAATGGCCTCTGCCGATCATTGGCGGTCTAGAAAATACCGGTTGGGTTACACCTATTTGCTCTTATATATTATGTGGCACTATGTGATGTTAATGGGTTTGTTTCATACATGTTGTGAATTGGTTTTAAAATGTTATGATTTCAGTTTAGTACTTTCAGTTTCACATACTTGGTACCTGTTGTACTGACCTCCTTGAAGTGCGTTCATGCCGCAGGTCGAGGTACATCGGTTGTTGATCCTCGCTCTTAGGATCACCGTTCTGCTTTTGGGAAGCCCCGTTTCTCCGGAGGCTTATCTTTTGGTATGATTCCCTATCATTATTCCCTGTCATTGTGGATTCTTGTACATTCAGGGGTATGACGGGGCCCTGTCCCATCATAGTTGTTACAAACTATTAGAGGTCTGTAGTCCTGTTGTAAATTGGGTTTTTTAAAGGATGTAACTGTTCAGTGTTTGTTATATTTATATTTACAGAAAGGTAACCATTTTGGTTAGCCTTTTTCTTATTTTATATTGTTTCATGTTCATGAGTTTACTTCCGCTGGTTTTTCTCTGATGTTGTATCACTAGGGTGCCCGGGGTAAGGCACCAGTCATGAGCCCGAGATCGGTTCGTGACAAAAGTGGTATCAGAGCAGTTAATCCTCAGAAAGTGTCTACAGGTCGTATCTAGTAGAGTCTTGATTATCGGTTTGTTGTGCACCACACTTTATAATCGAGGCTCTGAGATATTTAGATTAGTTTCCATTCTTTTCACTCTAGATCGTGCAATAGAGTGTGTTATAGGTTGAACCCGCGACATATTTTTATGTATCGATTATGCCTCGCGCAAGGCAGCGGCCCGAGAAGGGCAAAGCGGTGAGGAGGCGCTAGTAGAGGCCTTGAGGTTTCACGAGGGCCTGAGCGATCTTTACTGAGGATACTTGGACGGCGGGTTCCACGGCGTCGCCCGGCCCAGCGAGTTGAGCGGCGGTGGCTCGAGACCATAGTAGCGAGCCTCGATTACGGCACAGGCGAAGGATATGGGTTACAAAGATGGCGATTATTAGCGAAGTCGTGGCGGCGGCGATAGGGCGACGAGAGGCGGCGATTACGGTTGTACCGTAGTTCACCCGGTCGATAACGAGACCGGGACTTTTGAGTTGCGGCCACTTTGAGTTCTATGGGTCGGGGCGAGATGATCTCGGGAGTTTATCAAACGATTGCGGCGGATCATGAGAGTGATCAAGGCCTCGGAGCAGTCGGTAGTATTGAGTTCACATTGGTGCGTGATCCGCGATTGGTAGTTTGATTCATGGGAACTATCGGGAGAATGCGCTTCCGGTGTTTGGGGCGAGTTCTCGAGCGTTTCTTAGCCATTTCTTGCCTCGCGAGATGAGAGAGCTCGGGCGATAGATTTACGATGTTGAGACAAAGCGGGCGGGCGGTCGTGATCTGGCGTAGAAGTTTGAATCGTTGGCTCGATGCGTCCCGGCTTTAGTGGCGACATGGAGGGCGAGTGCACCACTATGTCCGAGGGCTCGATGATTACTTAGCGAGAGGTTGCTCGGGAGTAGCTCTTAAGGTGGGCATAGATATTGCCGCGTGCGAGCTTATGCGCAGGTGTGAGAGCGTAGGCGACGGATTGAAAAATATCAGCGAGAAGGGCGGGACAGCGGGGTCGCTGGTAGCTTCGGCGGGCGGCCTCGGCCAATGACTGAGTTGCACCTCGGCCGTTTGAGCGCTCCTCGCGTCTTCGGATGTCGAGTATTCGGGCGGTCGAGCCCAGGGCCGGGCTTCGAGGAAGCGAGGATGCTACCGTCGAGACCACCCACCGGTGTGGCGATGTGGTAGATCCATTTAGGGTGTTGTGGTATCTTGTGGGGCCTTGTTACACTTGTGGCGGAAGGTCATATTTGAGGTTGTCCGTCAGGCGTAGCGGTGTAGAGTTCGGCTACGGGTCATTCGCCGGGTCTTAATCTCCTCTGATTTACTCGCCGGAAGCGAGTGCTCGTGGGCGGAGTCGCGGCGAGAGTCGTGGCAAGGGTCTAGTTCGGCGGTCCTCGAAGCTGCATTTATGCCGTATACATCCGCCCGGGACGGGGCGTCATCGGATGTAAATCGCGAGTAAATTATTGGTTTCATGTTGTGATGTATATGCTTTGATAGATCGGGTTCTACCTTGTCCTATATATCTCCTCATATTGTTGGTAGAATAGAGATAGAGCACGAGTCCGTAAAACCTTTTGAGGTGGCTACGCGATGAGTGATTCGGTGGTAGGCGAGTGGGTATATAAGGCTTGCCCGGTGATTATATCTGATCGTCGGACCTGGCCAGACTTGATAGAGTTGGATATGACGGACTTTGATGTGATTATGGGTATGAATTGGCTAGCGTCTTGCTATGCCAATGTGGGTATGAGAGAGATTAGTGCAGTTCGGTTTCTGGGGGCGGTTATCAGTGGGAGGAATCTTTGCGTCGTAGGGGTAGGTTTATTTCTTACCTCAAGGCTAGGAAGATGGTGCGAGAAGGGTATATCTACCATATTGTTGGGTTATTCGATCTTGGTGAGATACGGACCTTGATCGATTCGGTTGTTAGAGAGTTTCGGACTTATTCGAGACGATCTCGGGTATCCTCATGAGAGGAGATTGAGTTTTGCATTGATATGTGCGGACACTCGACCTATATCTATTCCACCATACGAGGATGACCTGTGAGTTGAGGAGTTGAAGGATCGGTGAAGGATTTCTTGGAAAAGGCTTTATCGGGCCTAGTGTTTCTCACTGAGGGGCGCGGTTTTATTTGTAAAGAAGAAGGATGGGGCAGCTGCGTATGTGTGTTGATTACAAGCGGTGAATAAGGTAACTATCGAGAACAAATACCCGCTCCCGAGTTGATGATTTGTTTGACCGGTTGCGAGTGCGAGGTGTTTCTCGAAGATAGACTGTGATGCAGTTATCATCAGTCTGCGAGTTAGAGCGAGATATCGAAAGGCGATGTCGGGACCGGTATGGGCACTATGAGTTCGGGTGATGTCTTCCGGGTTGACAGCGCCCGGATATTCATGGATTTGATGAGCGGGTGTTCAGCCATTTGTGAATCGTTTGTTATAGTATTCATTGATGATATCTGGTTTATTCGCGCCTGAAGCGAGCATGCGAATCGGCGAGGCGGTGCCAGGGTCCTCGGGCCGGCGATTGTATGCGAGTTCTCGAAATCACGAGTTTTGGTTGGCTTGATGGCTTTCTTAGGGCATGTTATCGGGTCGATGGTATTCGGGTTGTCTGACAAAGGTGAGGCGATCAAGACTTGGCCTAGACCAGCTAAGCCGGAGAGTGCGCATCTTTTTGGGCCTTGCGGGTTATTATCGGAGGTTTGTGGAGAAGTTTGCTTCCATTTCAGCACCTTTGACTAGGCTGACCCAAAAAGCAGTTATGTTCCAGTGGACGGATGCTTGTGAGGAGAGCTTCGATTCTTTGAAGGAGAAATTGGCCCGCTTGATTCTTACTCTTCACGAGGGTTTACGGATATGTGGTATATTGTGATGCGTCGAAGTCGGGCTTTGGTGTGTCTTGATCACGGTACGGTAAGGTTATAACTACGCATCTCGGCGACTCAAGAAGCATGAGAAGAACTACCTCGCACATGATTTAGAATTGGCGTGATGATTCGTTAGTGAAGATGCGGAGACATTATTTATATGGAGTTCATGTGGATATTTACACAGACCACAAGAGCCTCCAGTATATCTTCAACCAGAGGGAGCTGAACTTGCGGCAGAGACGGTGGTTAGAGCTACTTAAGGATTATGATGTTGATATCTTATACAACCCAGGGAAGGCCAATGTAGTTGCAGATATCCTTAGTTGCAGATCGATGGGTAGTCTATCAGATGTGCAGCCAGAGAAAAGGGGCATGGTCCGCGAGTTACATCAGCTAGTGAGCCTTGGGGTTCGTTTGGTTGGTTCTGATAGTAGTGGGGTTCGGGTTCGAGAGGTTGTCGAGTCTACCATCGTCGAGGAGGTGAAGAAGCGTGATGTGAGGATCCGATTATGGTGCGGTATCGAATCGACTCTTGGGAGAAGAGTCTATTTGAGGTAGCACCTGATGGGGTGCTAAGATTTGAGGGCAGGTTATGTGTTCCCGATGTGGCAGGACTTCGTCAGCAGATTCTGGGGGAGGCATAAAGTGCTCGTTACTCTATTCATCCGGGGTCGACTAAGATGTACCACGACCTCAGATGTATGTATTGGTGGGATGGCCTAAAGAGGGACGTTGCAGAGTTTGTTGCTCAGTGTCCGAATTATCGTAGTCAGTGGAGCACGAAGCACAGTGGGTTGTTGGTGATGATAGATATTCCAACATGGAAGTGGGAGGTGATCAATATGGACTTTGTGCGGGGTTACCTCACTTTCGTATGAGCGTGATTCCATGCAGGTTATTGTCGACGGTGAAATCAGCCCACTTCTTCCGATCGGGGCGACTTTTTGGTAGAGGATTATGCTAGATTGTATATCGAGAGATTGTGAGGCGCGCGGAGTTCCTATATCGATTATTTGGATAGAGGCGGTTCACGGCTAACACGGAGGTCTTTCTAGAAGGGATTAGGGACGGTGAGTCTGCATGCTGCGTTTCATCCTCAAAGCCAGCGGACGGTAGGCGTACTATCGGACAACGAGGATATCTTTGCGGGCTGTGTTATTGATTTGAGGATAGGCGGTGTCACGACCCGACCAGACGCGGCCCGGTGCCCTACAGGCACCGCTACTAATCATCTGACATAATAAAGCGTGGAAGATAAATAACACTCTTTTTTTAAAACCGAGGCCAATGATAAAGTGCTGCCATAACGTAAAAATTACGAAAGGGTCTACCATTTAACAATGTAAAAACAACTCTGCTGATCCACCACGGATGAATCTGGACCTCTAAGATTTGAACAAATACTATGGCGGGACAAGGCCCGCGTACCACGATTATACATAGCCATGACAACTCGGAACATTGGAGTCGTCTCGAAATGCTAAACCGAGGATCCTAAGCTCGCGGATCCACGGCGTAATACCTAAACTGCGGACATGAGCGGCCCCGAAGGAGGTCGATACAGTGCAGAATATGGAGCGGAAAACAAAGTCGATAAACAAATCATAAGCGTACAAAAGAATGGCGAGGCAAGTATAAAAAAGGTAAATACGGATCTACTAGTGTCATTACCATCTCGTGAACTTAATCGTACCTTATTATCTTTTCCCATTTTTACATAAAAGTTATAGTCACGTCCTTACGTGCGTGCTTGGAAAAACCGTCAAATTCATTACCATATAACTTACTTACCTTGCATAACATAATCCGGCCTTTATGGAGGGCGCTATCTTCCGGCCCGATGCGGGGGCGATAAATCACGTAAGTCTGCCCGTAAAGGTATACTGCCCGACCCATTCTGGGACGATAATGTCATATAGTATGCCCGTAAAGGTATACTGCCCGACCCATTCCTGGGTCGATAATGTCATATAGTCTGCCCGTAAAGGTATCTTGCGGACCCGTTACGGGGCGATAATGTCGTATAGTCGCCCGTAAGGTATCTTGCCCGACCCATTTTGGGATGCGATAATATCATATAATGCGCCCGTAAAGGTATCTTGCGACCCATTTACGGGGCGATAATGTCATATAGTCTGCCTGTAAAGGTATCTTGCCACGCCATTACGGGGCGATAATGTCATATAGTCGCCCGTAAAGGTATCTTGCCGGCCCGTTTACGGGGCGCGATAATGTCATATAGTCTGCCCGTAAAGGTATCTTGGCCGCCCATTTACGGGGCGCGATAATGTCATATAGTCTACCCGTAAGGTATCTTGCCCGGCCCATTACGGGGCGCGATAATGTCATATAGTACGCCCGTAAGGTATCTTTGCGGCCCGTTTACGGGGCGATAATGTCATATAGTTTACCCGTAAGGTATCTTGCCGGCCCATTTCTAGGGCGATAATGTCTATGATGCGCCCGTAAGGTATCTTTGCTCGACCCGTTTACGGGGCGATAATGTCATATAGTCTGCCCGTAAGGTATACTACAGGTCCGTTTACGGGGCGCGATAATGTCATATAAAATTGAATTTAACTTGACGTACTACGTACCTCTACTCCTTTAGAATGACTCTTTTTCAAATAAAACTTCCAAGATACTAATAACCGTAGTATCAAGTCATATATATTTTTCAAGACAAGTCATAATACCTTTTAGAAATACATTTACAGGCTTCTAAATCAAGTGACTTCTTTCTTTAAAACCTTAAGCAATTGGTACCATTAAAACAATTTGCCCTTCTTTATTTCAAATCATTTCTTTGCTTACCTTACTGAAGAAAACCATTCTTTTAATCTTCCATAAAGTTGTTATAACCAACTTCCCATAAAGCCGTTATAACTGTCACGACCCGTTAGGGGCGTGGTAGTGCCTTACAGGGCACCCAGTAGTCATACATCAGTGTCGTGGAATATAAAAATAAGACAGGAAACAATATGAAAAGAGAAATAGTTTATCTGAGAAAAAGTTGTCTTTCGGCATATATATATATCCAAAGTTTGGCAGTTACATCTCAACTGTACAATAGGACTACAGACCTCTAAGGAAGTAAACAACTATGGCGGGACAGGGCCCCGCCATACCCTGAATGTACATATCTCTACAACACCAGGGAGAACCATACCAAAAGTCGAGCCTCCGGAGAAGATGGAGCTCCTGACACCAAAGTAGAGATCCTAAGGATGCGGATCTAGCACCTGATTTCCCTTACCTGCGGCATGAGCGGCCCCGAAAGAGTCGATACAGCAAGTACCAAGTATGTGAAAGCGTAAAAATGCGAAGTAAAATCAAAGTATTTAAAACCATTTGCAAATACAAGCGGTTCAATGCACGTAGTGCTGTAACATAAACAAGCGCCAAAATAGATATAATGTAAGCTTGGTCTTTTCTAGGCGCGAATGATCGAAGCAAGGCCAATCGTCCATAGTATCATTATCGTGCCTAATCTGGACTTCCGCGATCGCATGTCGCACCTGAGACCGCGTGAGGTATTCCTCGCGTCGGGGTAGCTAACCCGGTACCTCGCGGACTCCGCGATCGCGTAGTCTCATAACGCGTAGTCACGCGGACGCGCGTAGGGCATCCGCGTCGGGATAAAACACCGAATGATCAATCACGGAACTCCATGACTCGCGTAGTCACGCGGACCGCGTGGGCCGTATAGACCGCGTCAGGGTGGCGAGCCCTCGGTATAACAAGTCGAGGGTAGGTGATATAATATGATACAGCGGTCTTAACGTTTAATAATGTAAGCACAACAAGAATAACCCCTTACCTGACATCACGAGACACAACACGCGTGGCGTCGTAACATGTTTACTTATCAAACCATCCTACTACACTTTGCAGAAATCAATACAAGATTTTCATAAACAAATAAGTAAAACCGTTCCTTTTATCTTTCTTAAGTCGTTATACCTAACTTCCCAAAAAGCTAGTATAACTCTTAAGCTTTCTGTTTAAAAATCAAGTATTCTTCTTCTTTCAAAAATGATTCATAATTCTTTTGAAATACTTCAAGTTTCTTATTATTTAGACTCAAGTCAAAAGACGTCAAGTAAAACCATGTTCGATTAACACCGTCGTCTGCGTACTATATATATACTTTAAAATATCATGCTCAAAAGGATAGGAAGAATCACATACCTCATAGCGAAAACCACCTTGCAAGTCGAATATGTCGCGCGAGTATCGACTATAACGATCAAATCGTCTATCAGCGTCTAGACTATCTTGTATAAAGTTCTAAGTAGAGGTTCTCTATTCTACGGAAAATTGGGCGACACTTCCTACTCGTCAAACTACTCGAGTCTCTGTAAATACGATCACATGTAAATCTGATTCAATTCTATTTTTAATATCCTACAGATCTTATACTCGAGTCTTAACTATTCTCATATGTAATATCGAATTACAATAGAAGGACAAGAGTATTTACCTCGATAAGCCCAAAATTATACAAGTTAAATGTCGATCTGAGCAAGGTTTAGCTCTAATTTGCGCTCAGATAGCTCGAAGCTCTTAGAAGTTCTACACAACTTCTCTTAAATACTATAAGGGATTTGGGGCTAGGGTATTTTGGAATAGTAACTATACTTAGAAGGCAACTTTCCACAAAGAGGGGTATTCTCGTAGAAGCCACTAGGAAGGGGAGGAGTTGGGGCGAAAACTCTTCAAGGAGAGGGAGTATTTTTAGACTTAGAGAATGTGGAGTGGATGAAGAAGTCTTCACTCGAGGGGTATTTATAGAACACTCGAGACAAGATTAAAACAAGTGGAGGTTGGGATTATGATCCAAGTGAAAGATGAGGTCTTCCAACCAAGTGTCTCCTACAACATTTGGACATATGTCCGCCACAATATTGGAACACATGCCCGCGCGACAATAAGCCATGTGGACTCGCTAACTCGCAAACCGTCCACCCTGCCAGCTCCGCTCGCGCGAAATCAAACTTGCAAGACTTGACCAATTGACTTGCCCTGACCTTTTACCGTCAACCTAAGCCAACTAAGGGTGACACATGTCGCCTCCTATTAGTCCAAAATATTTCGTCTCTCGGAAAAATCCGTGTCGGTTAAAATATTAAAAGCGTAGAATTTCCTTCTGAGGTTGGAATCTTTTCCGTTGAAAGCTCTGATCTCATTCTTACCTAATTAGGGTTTGTACAAGCGTCGTGCGTCCTCGCGTACATACTGCGGAAATCTGAGGTATAACATTCTCCTCGCCCGAAACATTCGTCACGAATGTTCCTTCTCAAACAGATAATGGTATAGGTCTCATGACTTAACGGTTTGCAAATGCCACACGTAGCCACAATCTGACACTTAAGAAAATATGATAGTTAAAACCAACAAGTAGGAAAGTAAGTTACCTGGAGGTGTGGGGAATAAGTGAGGGTATATCTGCCGCATGTCCTCCTCTGCTTCCCACGTCATCTCCTCGCGAGCTCGTTCGCCCTGAGACTTTGGCGGAAGCCCGTCGTCCTTGGTCGCGGGCCTAACGACGATCGATTATCGCTATGGGACTCTGCCATCGATAACCCGCCGATCAGGACATCGTCAATCGGTGCACCACAGATGGATCGATACATCTTACCGGCATAGAAACATGGAAAGCGGATGCGCGCCTCCGGATCGTGCGGATCCAACTCGCGACAACGCCTACCTGCGGACAATCGATGCGGCCCGATGTACGCGGTGAGCTTCCTTCTGCCAAATTTCATCACGCCGCCGTGGTGACACGCTGAGAAAACCCGATCATCGACCTCGAACTCGGATCTGCGGCGGCGATGATCTGCATCGACTTTGCGACTACGGTATCGATAACCGCTCTGGATAAGCCGCCTTATCCGCTGCTTTGAACTATATGCGGTCCCACTAGCGCACCTCGCCCGTCGAACCAGCCTATCGGCGTCTGCACTTCCTCATACAAGGCCTCATGGGCGTCGTCGAATCTTGGGTGGTAGCTATTATTATCATGAGCTCAACTAGAGAAAATGATCCTCGGCTACCCACGAAGTCAATAACGGGCTCATGACATATCCTCGAGTGCGGATAGTGCGCTCTGCTGTCCGTGCATGCGAGGATGGAATGCGATACTCGAGCTCGCTGCGTCCGCAAACCATACGGAAAGACCTCAGAAGTTAGCGTAAGCGGGCTCCTGCATGCGATATGATAGAAATAGGGACCCCATGCGATCGGCGATCTCTCGGATGTAAAGTGCGGCGTAATCCTCGGTAGAAAAAGTCGTCACGGGCGGGAAGAAAGTGGGCTGATTTCGTCGACTGTCGGCGATAACCGAATAGAATCATGCTTCCTCGAGTGCGAGGTAATCTGTGATGAAGTCCATGTTGATCACCTCCACTTCGGTCGGGATCTCTGTCGTGCAGCAAACCACCGGGCCTACGGTGCTCTGCCTTCACTGCGACAACACGGGCGAGCCACAAACTGCAGCGTCCTCTTGAAGCCGTCCGCGATACGGTCTGAGGTCATGGTACATCTTGGTTGACCGGATGGATAGAGTAACCTTGTGTGTGCTTCCTAGAACTGCTGCGAAGCCTGTAATATGGAACACATAACGCCCTCAAACTTTGCACCCAGTCGTGCTACCTCAAGGACCGCTTACCCGAAGGCGGTATCGCGATACGGCGTCAAGCCGAATCCTCAATGTTGCCTCTTCACCTCGCCGGCGATGGAAGACTCGGCAACCTCTCGAACTCGAACCCGCTACTATCGAGAATCGATCAATCGGACTCGAGGCTCGCTAAGCGATGTAAATCGTGAATCATGCCCCTCTCTCTGCATTGCGCATCGATAGACTCCTCGACCCTACGACTAGGCGTACGCCTGACATTGGCCTTCCGGGTGAGTACGGGATATCGACATCGTAATCCTTGAGTAACTCTAACCAGTCTCTGTCGTAAGTTCGGCTCCTCTGGTGAAGATATCTTTGAAGGCTCTTGTTATGCGTATAAATATCCACATGAACCCGTACAAATAGTGCCTCGGATCTTGGCGTGAATCACGGCGCGACTCGAATCATGGGTGGGGTAGTTCCTCTCATGTTTCTTAAGGCGTCGGGATCGTGCGCTATAACCTTGCCACGATGCATCAACACACATCCCAACCGATGCGGCGCGTCCTGATACGACATGGCAAATGCGGACCTGCGGAAAAGTAAACGGCGGCGGTCGTCGATCTCTCCAATGGAAACCACGCTCCTGACATCAGTCCACTAAAACTTAGCGCCTACGAGTCGGCCTAGTCAATGGTGCAGAGATAGAAGCAAACTTCTCTACGAACCGCCGATAATAACCTGCAAGGCCCAGAAAACTGCGCACCTCTGTCGGAGTAGTAGGTTTAGGCCAACTCCTGACTATCTCGATCTTGGCTATATCCACCTGAATATCATTGGCCCCGACTATATGCCCAAGAAAAGCCACCGAAGTCAACGAACTTCGCTTGAAAACTTGGAGTACCGTGGTCTGGAGAACTCTCGGCCACGGTCGCCAAATGCTCGCGTCTTACGCTCTGGCGAGAATAAACCAAGATGTCATCAATGAATACTATCACAAGCGTATCCAAAAATGGCGAACACTCGGTTCATCAAATCCATAAATACCGTCGGGCATTGGTCAAACGAAAGACATGACCACGAACTCATAATGCGTCTGGGTCGGAATGCGATCTGGGACATCGCCTCTCGACTCGTACGATGATAGCGATCGCGGATCAATCTTGGAGAAACATCTCGCACCTGCGGTTGGTCGAACAAATCATCAATCCGAGGAAGGGTATCTGTTCTTAATGGTCACCTTGTTCACTGTAATCAACACACGTATGCGGCGTCCGTCCTTCTTCTTCGCGAACAATCTGGCGCTCCCGGGGGAGAAACACTAGGCTGATGAAGCCGCTTCTCCGGCAAATCTCTCGGTGGTCCTTGACTCTCTCAACTCGGCGGGTTCCGTTACGTATAGCGGAATGGAAATAAGTGAGTGTCAGCGGCACTGTCGATACAAAACTCTATCTCCTCTCGGGAGGATGCGAGGTCGATGCGGAAACACGTCAGGAACTCTCGACTCTGGGCCGACTAAAGATGCGGTACCGCGACCTCGATGTCGAATACCGAATGAGATGGTAGATGTACCATACGCACCGTCTTCCAGCCTTGAGGTAGGAAATAAACCTACCCTCGGCGACACGGTGTTCCCCTCGCTCGATAGCGGCTCCCGAAATGGAACCGTACCACTCTCTCCTGCGGTCTACTGGCGTAGCGAAGCTAACCAATCCGTACCCATGATCACATCGAAATCGGTCATGTCCAACTCTATCAAGTCGGCTAGGGTCGGCGGTGCATAAATCCTTTGGGCAAGCTCTATATACCGTAGAGCTACCAGAATCACCCGGTGGCGTAGCTACCTCGAAAGGGTCTATGGACTCGGGCTCTATCCTATCTACTAGCGATAAGGGAGATATATGGGGCAGTAGAACCGGATCTATCAAGGCGTACGCGTCACGACATGAGGCCCGATAAAGTACAGTGGCGACATCGAGCGGCGCCTCCTGGTCCTGCCGGCTGGACAAGGCATAAATGCGGTTCTGAGGACCGCTAGAACTGGGACCCGCACCACGACCTCTGCCGCGACCTGCTGGTCCATGAGTACCCTGCCCTCCGGGGCGAGTAACTGAAGGAGATGAAGACCCGGCAACAGACCCTGTAGGCTGACCCCTACCATCTGCGCTGCCTCTGCTCGGACAGGCTCTCGCATAATGACCCTGCTGGCCACAAGTGTAGCAAACTCCCGAAGTAGTACCACAACTCCCTGAATGGAATCTACCACATCGGACACACTGAGCGGACCTCGATCGGTTAGCACCCTTGCTACCCTAGAAGTCCGAAGTCACGGGCCACGACACGCCCCGAATACTGCGGTTGTGCAAGCGATGTAGGAGTGCTCACGGTGGATGTGGTGCAAATCTAGGCGTCTGTTGAGGCCGTCCACCGAGCTACCAAAGATCCGGCCGTCTTGGCGCTTAACCTGCTGAAATCGCCGACCCATCGATCTCTACGCTCCTCGCATCCAAGTGCATGAGCCTGCATGCGGGCAATGTCTATGCCCGGCTGAAGAGCTACACCTGCGCAAGACTCTGCCAGATAATCATCTAACCCGTTGACGTAGCGATGCACCCTGTCCTCCATATATCGCTACTAAGCGCGAGGGACATATCGAGCCAATGAATCGAACTCGGCGTTGTACTCCCTGGCGTGCGCCTCTGTCTCGGCATCAAAAACTTGTCGGCGTGCCCTCCTCATGGAGGCAAGAAGTGAGTGAAATGCCTCGAAAACTTCGTCCCATCTGCTGAGGCGCGTACTCTCCGGGATAACTCCGCGAATCAAACCAATCATTGCGGTATCCACGCGACTATGTGAACCGAAGATCACGGACTCGGTCTCGGCGCCTTGATCACTCGCATGATCCTCTGTGGCGGATGAACTCCTGCGGATCATCCTCGGCCTCGACCGTAGAACTCGGGCGGGCTCTGACTCGAGAAAATCCGTAGTCTCAGTGTCCGATCTAGGATGTACCACGGGTGCTCTTTGGGCTGCTGCGTCCGGCCTATCCTCGTATGCGGCCTGATCACGGCGATGGCGGGCCGTCTCTTTGTACCTAACTCCTGCGCGGTGTGGGGTGGAGGTGCGAATGCGTGGTCTCTGTTGGGGCGGCGGCGTTGTGGAACTCGCCGTCTCGGGTATAGGCGGGCACGAGCCCTCGTGACTCGGTGTCCTACTAGCGGCTCCGCCGGTGCCTTGCCATACGGGCGGGTTGCCTTACGTGGAGGCATAAGCTATTCTGAAAGGAATCGTTAGAGGTCGACTTATAACACGGCTATAAAGCACGATCTCGAGTGAGAAGAATGAAACCAATCCTAAATATCCTATAGCCTCACGATTATTGGTATGGTGCACAACATCACAGATAATCAAGACTACTAGATACGATGCGTAGACACTTTCCAGAGGATTAAGCGCTCGATACCACTTTTGTCACGACCCGTTAGGGGCCGTGGTAGTGTCTTACGCACCCAGTAGTCATACATCAGTAATCGTGAATATAAAAACAAGGCAGAAACAATATGAAAGAGAAACAATTTATCGAGAAAAAGTTGCCTTTCGGCATATATATATATCAAAGTTTGGCGATTACATCCCAAGCGTACAATAGGACTACAGACCTCAGGAAGTAAACAACTATGGCGGGACGGGGCCGCCATACCTAATTACATATCTCGACACCGGGGAGAACCGTACGAAAAGTCGAGCCTCGGAGAAGATGGAGCTCACGACACCAAAGTAGAGATCTGAGGATGCGGATCTAGCACTGCTTTCCCTTACTGCGGCATGAGCGCGGCCCAGGAAGTCGGTACAACGGTACCAAGTATGAAAGCGTAAATCTTGAAGTAAAATCAAAGTATTTAAAACCATTTGCAAATACAACAGTTCAAGCACATAGTGCGCGACATAAACAAGAGCAAAATAGAAATAATGGCTTGGTCTTTTCTAGGCGCGAATGATCGAAGCAAGGCCAATCGCCCATAGTATCATTATCGTGCCTAATCACAGGACTTCCGCGATCGCATAGGTCACGCAGACCGCGTGAGGTATTCCTCGCGTCGGGGTAGCTAACCCGGTACCTCGCGGACTCCGCGATCTGCGTAGTCTCGTAGACCGCGTAGTCGCAGACCGCATAGGGCATCCGCGTCGGGATAAAACACCGGAATGATCAATCACGGAACTCCGCTGACTCGCGTAGTCACACGCGAACCGCATGGGCGTATAGACCGCATCAAGGGTGAGCCCTCGGTATAACAAGTCGAGGGTAGGTGATATAATATGATCTACAACGGTCTTAACGTTTAATAATGTAAGCACAACAAGAATAACCCCCTTACACAACATCACAAGACACTAACACGCGTAGCATCATAATATGTTTACTTATCAAACCATCCTACTAAACTTTGCAGAAATCAATACAAGATTTTCATAAACAAATAAGTAAAACCGTTCCTTTTATCTTTCTTAAGTCGTTATACCTAACTTCCCATAAAGCTAGTATAACTCTTAAGCTTTCTATTTAAAAATCAAGTATTATTCTTCTTTAAAAAATGATTCATAATTCTTTTGAAATACTTCAAGTTTCTTATTATTTAGACTCAAGTCAAAAGACGTCAAGTAAAACCATGTTCAGTTAACACACGTCGTCGTCTAGTACTATATATACTTTAAAATATCATGCTCGAGAGGATAGGAAGAATCACGTACCTCATAAGCCGAAAACCACTGCCTAGTCGAATATGTCGCGCGAGTATCGACCTATAACGATAAAATCGTCTATCAGCGTCTAGACTATCTTGTATAAAGTTCTAAGTAGAGGTTCTCTATTCTACGGAAAATTGGGCGACACTACTCGTCAAACTACTCAAGTCTACTGTAAATACAGTCCTATGTAAGTACAGTTCAATTCTATTTTTTAATATCCTTCTAGATCTTATACTCAAGTCTTAACTATTCTCATATGTAATATCCAATTACAATAGAAGGACAAGAGTATTTACCTCGATAAGCCCAAAATTATCCAAGTTAAATGTCGATCCTGAGCAAGGTTTAGCTCCTAATTTGCACGCTCCGATAGCTCCAAGAAGCCCTTAGAAGTTCTACACAACTTCTACTTAAATACTATAAGGGATTTGGGGCTAGGGTATTTTGGAATAGTAACTATACTTAGAAGGCAACTTTCCACAAAGAGGGGGGGTATTCTCGGCCGAAGCCACTAGGAAGGGGAGGAGTTGGGACGAAAACACTTCTGAGGAGAGGGAGGATTTTTAGACTTAGAGAATGTGGAGTGGATGAAGAAGTCTTCACTCGAGAGGGGGTATTTATAGAACACTCGAGGACGAGATTAAAACAAGTGGAGGTTGGGATTATGATCCAAGTGAAAGATGAGGTCTTCAATCAAGTGTCTCCTACAACATTTGGACATATGTCACCACAATATTGGAACACATGCCCACCACAACAATGAGCCATGTGGACTCCACTAACTCACCCAAACCGTCCACCTACCAACTCCCGCTCACAAAATCAACTTGCAAGACTTGACCAATTGACTTGCCCACTTGCCAACCTTTTCATCAACCTAAGCCAACTAAGGGTGACACGTGTCTCCTCCTGTTGATCCAAAATATTTCGTCTCTCGGAAAAATCCGTGTCGGTTAAAATATTAAAAGCGTAGAATTTCCTTCTGAGGTTGGAATCATTTCCGTTGAAAGCTTACAATCTCATTCTTACCCTAATTAGGGTTTGTACAAACATACGTACGTCCTCACGTACATACTCCGGAAATACGGGGTATAGCAATAACTCTTTATGTCTTAGACAAATTCATTCCTTTTATAACCAAGAGACTTATACTTTCAAATCAAATCACGCATTTTGTTATACCGTATTTCAGTATGCGTGGGGCGTGCGTGAAAAGTTTGAACTTTAAAGTTGGCTTGGCGATTTTTATTTGTGCCTGACACGGATTAGAGTCGTTTTTAAAAAGCGTTTCCACGACTTTCGTAGGAAAATTCCGACTATGTCATTTTAATTTTTGGATTTTTCAGAGGCGTAACATTTTGGACCAGCGAGAGGGTGACATGTGTCACCCTCAAGTGGCAGTTGATGGGCGGTTTTAGCTATACGTTTTGGCATTTTGTTACCAAAAATGTTTGGTCAATGTTGTGTAGATATTTTGTGTGGTAGATGGGAAAGTGGGACCACAAGACACTTGTCCAAATCCACACCCTACACTTGCCTAGTACATGGCTTCATCTTGGCCATTGGTTGGCCAAGGGTTGGCCTATAAATACTTCCCTTGCTTGAAGGTTTTATTCATCCACCATATTTTCCAAAGTCTTAGAAATCCTCCCCCTTTGAGAAGGCCTCTTGGCCGAGAGCTCTCCATGGCCAGAGTACCCCAGTGGGGTAGGCGAGGGTATATACCCACTCTTGTTAGAAATACTCTCAAAAGTATTGTTATAATGCCCAAATTACCTTAGTATACCTTGTTGTATTCTAAGGTTATACATATCTGAAAAGCCAGAAAATACTATTATACTTAGTCGGTCCACAAAACGAAACCCTAAGGAAAATCTTCACCCGTAGTTGAAGTCATAAGTAGAAGTTGGTTAGAACTTCTAAGTCATAAGTAGAAGTTGGTTCGAGTGCAGTGCCTGGAATCTGAGTGGCGCCGTTTGTTACGAAGTCGCGGGGTTGCGGCTTGGCCTTGCCGAATCTGAGACATGGCCGGATTGCTGGAACATTTTCTCGGAAGTGGAAGCCTTGGCCGTGGGCATGGCGCCAAAGCGGGTTTTCGCGATAAAGGTGAAATCGGAGATATTTTGTTAAAAACCTAAGGGAGGGTGACAAGTGTCCCTCGTCCCTTTGACCATATTAGGGCCTATTTTAGGGCCAAGTCTTGGAAGACTTGGCCATTTCATTCAAAACCCTTCCATGGAAAACCCTCTCCCTTCTCTCTAGTTTTGGAAGAAAACCTAGCTTTAGAGAGATTGTTGGGCGGCAAGAAGAAAAAGTGTGGGTAAACTTGTGGAGTACTTTGGTGGGCGATTTTGACGGATAGAGGAGGAAGAAAAAGGGGCTTTTGTGGGCTATTCCTTAAGGTAAGAGTTTCCCCTTTCTCTTGATTATGAGCCTAAGGCTGTTTTATTTTAGTAGTATAGATGTGGGCTGAAATTTGTTTTATTTTAGTAGTTTAGAGTTGAGCCTAAAATTTGTTATATTGTAGTAGTATAGAATTGAGCTGAGTCTGTTTTATATTGTATAGATTTGGATCTTGTTGTCTTGTTAAAAACTGAAATGGGCATGCTAGCCTTAAGATTGTAATTGTTGAAGATGTCTAGGGCTAGATATCATGTTAGACCTAAGGACTTGGATTGGAAAGTATTGAAAGGGATTTAAGAATTGGTTTATGGTTGGCCAAGAATGGGATGGAAAGTATTGGGTTATTTTGTATTATTGTGGGGCGTTGGGTTATTGAATTCGACCTTAACAAAGGTGGCAAGTTAGTAGAAGCAAAGGAAGTGCCGTCAATTGTCGTAGAATTTAGGGACTTTGCACTTAGTTGATTCTACGTTGAAGCTAGAGTTTGATAGGCGTTTCATGACCCTTATAGGATTGAAGTACTACGGTAGCATATTCTACTTAAGAGCGATAATACGGTGGAGCATTTTGCTTATTATCGACAATCGTCGCGAGGTATGTGATTCTTCTATCCTCTTGACATGACTATTTGTAAAATATATAGTGCGGTAGGCCTTGCGAGTGTTAAAGGAATTTGATTTCCCTTTTGTGCCTTGATTTGATATGAAGTGTTAAGGGCTTCGTTGTGTGAAAATAGTAGTAAAGTCTTATCAGATTAGTGCTTGAATTTTCGGTGGTTAAAGAATGAGCCACTATTGGTCTCGTAAATGTTTATAGTGGTAATTGGTTGGTTTAAAACATAAAGTGTTATAACGACTTTATGGGAAGTTTATTATAACAGCTTTATGTAGCTAAAAGAATGGTTTGTTGTTTTCAAAAGATAAGAGGCGTGACTTGTAATTGGCCTAAATGGTGTTGAAAAGTATAAAACCTAATTCGTGAAATATGAATACTTGGTTTTAAAAGAATAACGTTCTGATTTGGAAATGGGAATAAGGATCGAACAAGTCAATGCGTCGATAAAGGAAAGAAGTAATGACATTAATCATATTAAAACGGTAGAAACCTCCATCTGCATAGAAGCTAAGATAAGACAAAATGGCATTACATTTCCTAGATCATGCATTTGCTCTAATGAGAATTATTGAAATCAAGTTTTGATCTTCTTAAAAATTCCAAAGTAAAATTCGATTTTCTAAAGGAAAAGACTTAAGAATTTGAAGTATTTTTGGTTTAAAAGAAAGGCATGATTTTGTCTTGACTTGTTTTATTAATCATAAAGTGTTGTAATAGTCTTATGGGAGGTTAGTTATAACGACTTTATGAAAATAAAGAAATGGTTTCATTAATAGATTTAAAATGGTAACTTGATTTTGGGAAAAGAAGTAACTTCGTTTTCAAATATTGAACTTCTTGTGATGGAAAAACATAAGTGACTTGTTTATAAAAGGTAGGAGTATCTTGATCTAAAGGGGTTAAGTACTTGGGTTTTAAATGGTATACTTGACATTGTGTTAAGAAATATTTATAGTACCTTGAGTTGTGTGCGGGCCTATGCTTGTAGTGATAACCACGTGTGCAAGTGTTGTATTTATGTGCTCTGCGCCTCTCGTTGGAGGGCGGCTATCTAGTTGATTGATGGACATACCGACACGTTGGGTAGCCGGGTGTGCTTCCATTAGGGGTGTTGTTATTGTTATTTGATCGGACATCTTGACACGTTGGGTAGCCGGGTATGCTTCCGCGGTGAGTATTCTCTTGTTAGTTGTTTGGACATACCGACACGTTGGGTAGCCGCGGGTATGCTTCACAAGTTGTTATCTTGTTATCTCCTTTGGGCATCTGAGCCACGTTGGATGGTCACGGGTATGGGCCATTAGGGCGGCTCGAGGGCGTGCTTATCTGAGGTGAGATCTTGGGGGCATGCGGCCTTTGTGCGAGTTAAATTCGGGTTGTATTTGAGTGATGATTTCACGGGCATGAGTCCCTATCTTGATATGTTGCTTTTAAGTTGTGGTGTTGTAATTTGGTTATCATACATGTCTCTGCTTTATATAGACTATTATGATTTCATTTCTGATATTTCTGATTTCACATACTTGGTACTGTTATCTTGACCTCCTTGAGCTGCGTTCATCTGCGAGTTGAGGTACATAGCTTCTGATCCACTCTCTTAGGATCATTGTTCGGTTCTCGGAAAGCTCCGTATCTCGGAAGCTTGTCACGTAGTGCAGTTCCTGAAGTAGTAGACTTTTGTATATTCGGGGGCATGGCGGGGCCTGTCCGTCATTATGGTTTCAAAATTCTTAGAGTGCAGCCTTTGTTGTGGGCGAGTTTGTATGGGATATAGCTGTTCAAGTTTTAAATTATGTATAAAAAAGGTAACCGTTTGGGTTAGCCTACTTTCTTATTTCATGTTTTCATTCTTGAGTTTTTATTTCCATTTGGTTTTCTCGATGTTGTATCACTAGGGTGCGGGGTAAGGCACGATCACGGGCAGGTTAGGGTCGTGACAAAGTGGTATCGAGCAGGTTATCCTCGGAGAGTGTCTACAACCGTATCGGTAGAGTCTTGATTATCGGTGTGTTGTGCACCACATCTATGTCGAGGAGGCTATAGGATATTTAGGATTGGTTTCCATTCTTCTCACTCGAGATCGTGCCTTAGGCGGTGTTATAAGTTGGACTCCCTCAGCGTGTTCTTTGTATACGGTGATGCCTCGCGCAAGGCAACGAGCCCGAAGGGCAAGGCGGCGAAGGAGGCTGCGAGTAGAAGCGGCGGTCTCTCACGAGACTACGGCACTGAGCCTCGATCCCGCACAGAGGCGGAGGAGATGGAATTACTGAGAGATGGCGATTATTGGCGAGATCGTGGCGAACACGAGATAGGCGGATCTGGCGGTTCGATAGCACCATGGATTCACGGTCGGATAGTTTGAGGCTACGAGATTTTACGAGTTGTAGCCACTTTGAGTTCTCTGGTGAGGCACGAGGATGATCGCGAGGAGTTCATCAAGCGGCTCTGACGGATCATGAGTGATCGAGGCTTGGAGGCGAGTCGGTGGTTTTGGGTTCACATCGGTGCGTGATCTTTGCGATCGGTAGTTTGATTCGTGGGAGCTGTCCGGGGAACATGCACCTCCGGTGGTTGGGGTGAGTTCTCGAGGCTTTCCAGCCATTTCTTGCCTCGCGGATGAGGAGGGCGCGGGCCGACAAATTTTGATGCTAAGACAAAGAGAGGCGCCTGATTCGGAGTACAATGTAGAGTTTGACTCATTGGCGGTATGTCCCGCTTTGGTGGCCAATATGGAGGATAGAGTGCACCGTTATGTCACCGGACTCGATGATTATTTAGCGAGAGGATGCCTGCGTTGTAGCTCTTGGTGGGCATGGACATTGCCGCGTCGGGCCTATGCGCGGCGGTGAGAGCGTGAGTCGGCGGAATAACGAAGATCGGCGAGAAGAGGGCGGGGCGGTAGAGTCCTGCGGTGACCGAGGCGGGAAGCCTCGGCGAGCTAGTTATTTACCTCGGCCGGTCTGAGTGCTCCATCACGATCTTGGGGCGTTTAGGGAATTCGGGAGCAAGTCGGGGCTCCAGGTTTGAGTTTTTGGGGCGGGGACCTTAGTCGAGATGGGACCACCCTACCTCGTTGTGGCGTTGTGGTAGGCTCGTGGTGGAAGTGTCGTCTTTGGGATGGGGTTTGTTTGCATGCGGCCAGCGGGGCCATTTGCGGAATTGTCGACGAGAGATAAGCGCGGATGTAGAGACTCGGCCCGGGATCGATGGTGATTCATCTCCTCCTTTTTGTCTTGCGTGCGAGAAGGAACATGAGTAGAGCAGCGAGAAGAAAGTGAAGCGATGAATTCTGGTATATTCTTAACCTACGGAGACTAGTATGCATTGATGTTATAGTGATGTGTTAAGTGCTTATGTTCGGATAACTTTGTGTTAAAAATGTGAATTAGAAGCTTTGATTAGTGAAAAGGGTAAGTGCGAGGATGAGAAGATTTTGAACCTTAGAATTTATAACAATCGAGACCTTAGAGGTAAAGTAGGCTAGAGTAAAAGATTTCTGGTGATCCTTGTCGGAAGTACATAGTATGTGGGAGTATTTTTCTAGTGATAAGTCCATGAGTGGCATAAGCGATTCTTTCATGAGTGGAGTAGTGAAGACTATCTGGCGTCTGCGTTTTGGAGTCTTAGAAGGAACATTCGGGACGAATGTTTCTAAGAGGAGAATGTTACACCGGTAAATTCAAGGAGTTAGATAAGTTGACAACATGTGTTGGGCGGATTTTGAGTTTGCCTTGGAGTGTTGTACCCCAGTTGTTAAGAATTTCGAGGTGTTTAAAAGGCTTAATGTGTAGTCAGTTAAATCTAGATCCCAGCATGACAAACCGTTAAATCGTTTGGACATCAGTCAAAAGTTATGGAAGTTTCAAGTTTGGTGCTTGTGGCGGCCAGCGATTTTGGTTCGAAGTGCAATGGCCGGAATGCGAGGCAGCGCCGTTTGTTCTGAGGGTCGCGGGGTTGCAGCGCATGGCGCCGAATGCGAACATGGCGCGGATTCTGGAACATTTTCTCGGAAGTGGAGCCTTGCGGCTGGCGAGTTTTCGCGATAAAGGTGAAATCGGGAGATATTTTGTTAAAAACCTAAGGGAGGTGACAAGTGTCCCTCCATCCCTTTTGACCATATTAGGGCCTATTTTGGGGCCAAGTCTTGGAAGACTTGGCCATTTCATTCAAAACCCTTCCATGGAAAACCCTCTCCCTTCTCTCTAGTTTTTGGAAGAAAACCTAGCTTTAGAGAGATTGTTGGAGGCGGCAAGAAGAAAAAGTGTGTGGGTAAACTTGTGGAGTACTTGGTGGGCGATTTTGTGGAAGAGGAGGAAGAAAAAGGGGCTTTTGTGGGCTATTCCTTAAGGTAAGAGTTTCCCCTTTCTCTTGATTATGAGCTAAGAACATTTTATTTTAGTAGTATAGATGTGGGCTGAAATTTGTTTTATTTTAGTAGTTTAGAGTTGAGCCTAAAACATTATATTGTAGTAGTATAGAATTGAGCACAGAAATTTGTTTTATATTGTATAGATTTGGATCTTGTTGTCTTGTTAAAAAGCTGAAATGGGCATGCTAGCCTTAAGATTGTAATTGTTGAAGATGTCTAGGGCTAGATATCATGTTAGACCTAAGTACTTGGATTGGAAAGTATTGAAAGGGATTTAAGAATTGGTTTATGGTTGGCGAGAATGGGATGGAAAGTATTGGGTTATTTTGTATTATTGTGGGCGTTGGGTTATTGAATTCGACCTTAACAAGGTGGCAAGTTAGTAGAAGCAAAGGAAGTGTCGTCAATTGTCGTAGAATTTAGGGACTTTGCACTTAGTTGATTCTACGTTCGAAGCTAGAGTTTGATAGGCGTTTCATGACCCTTATAGGATTGAAGTACTACGGTGGCATATTCTACTTAAGAGGCGATAATACGGTGGAGCATTTTGCTTATTATGCGACAATCGTCGCGAGGTATGTGATTCTTCCTATCCTCTTGACATGACTATTTGTAAAATATATAGTGCGGTAAGCCTTGCGAGTGTTAAAGGAATTTGATTTCCCTTTTGTGCCTTGATTTGATATGAAGTGTTAAGGGCTTCGTTGTGTGAAAATAGTAGTAAAGTCTTATCAGATTAGTACTTGAATTTTCGGTGGTTAAAGAATGAGCCACTATTGGTCATAAATGTTTATAGTGGTAATTGGTTGGTTTAAAACATAAAGTGTTATAAAGGCTTTATGGGTAGTTTATTATAACAGCTTTATGTAGCTAAAGAATGGTTTGTTGTTTTCAAAAGATAAGAGGCGTGACTTGTAATTGGCCTAAATGGTGTTGAAAAGTATAAAACCTAATTAAGTGAAATATGAATACTTGGTTTTAAAAGAATAACGTTACAATTTGGAAATGGGAATAAGGATCGAACAAGTCAATGCAGCGTCGATAAAGGAAAGAAGTAATGACATTAATCATATTAAAACCAGTAGAAACCTCCATCTGCATAGAAGCTAAGATAAGACAAAATGGCATTACATTTCCTAGATCATGCATGCTCTAATGAGAATTATTGAAATCAAGTTTTGATCTTCTTAAAAATTCCAAAGTAAAATTCGATTTTCTAAAGGAAAAGAGACTTAAGAATTTGAAGTATTTTTGGTTTAAAAGAAAGGCATGATTTTGTCTTGACTTGTTTTATTAATCATAAAGTGTTGTAATAGTCTTATGGGAGGTTAGTTATAACGACTTTATGAAAATAAAGAAATGGTTTCATTAATAGATTTAAAATGGTAACTTGATTTTGGGAAAAGGAAGTAACTTCGTTTTCAAATATTGAACTTCTTGTGATGGAAAAACATAAGTGACTTGTTTATAAAAGGTAGGAGTATCTTGATCCTAAAGGGTTAAGTACTTGGGTTTTAAATGGTATACTTGACATTGTGTTAAGAAATATTTATAGTACCTTGAGTTGTGTATGCAGACTATGCTTGTAGTGATAGCTTACGTGTGCAAGTGTTGTATTTATGTGCTACGCGCCTCGTTGGAGGGCGGCTATCTGGTTGATTGATGGACATCTGAGCACGTTGGGTAGCCGCGGGTGTGCTTCCATTAGGGTGTTGTTATTGTTATTTGATCGGACATCTTGACCGTTGGGTAGCCGGGTATGCTTCCACGGTGAGTATTCTCTTGTTAGTTGTTTGGACATCCGACCACGTTGGGTAGCCACGGGTATGCTTCCACAAGATTGTTATCTTGTTATCTCCTTTGGGCATACCACGTTGGATGGTCACGGGTATGGGCCATTAGGGCGGCTCGAGGGCCGTGCTTATCTGAGGTGAGATCTTGGGGCATGCGGCCTTTGTGCGGGTTAAATTCGGGTTGTATTTGAGTGATGATTTCACGGGCATGAGTCCTATCTTGATATGGCTTTTAAGTTGTGGTGTTGTAATTTGGTTATCATACATGTCTCTGCTTTATATAGACTATTATGATTTCATTCTGATATTTCTGATTTCACATACTTGGTACTGTTATCTTGACCTCGCCCGGGGCTGCGTTCATCTGCGAGTTGAGGTACATAACTTGCGATCCACTCTCTTAGGATCATTGTTCGGTTCTCGGAAAGCTCCGTATCTCGGAAGCTTGTCACGTGATGCAGTTCCACGAAGTAGTAGACTTTTGTATATTCGGGGGCATGGCGGGGCCTGTCCGTCATTATAGTTTCAAAATTCTTAAGTGCATGCCTTTGTTGTGGGCGAGTTTGTATGGGATATAGCTGTTCAAGTTTTAAATTATGTATAAAAAGGTAACCGTTTGGGTTAGCCTACTTTCTTATTCACTATTTTCATTCTTGAGTTTTATTTCCATTGGTTTTCTACGATGTTGTATCACTAGGGTGCAGGGTAAGGCACGATCACGCCGTGTTAGGGTCGTGACAATGGGCTTGTAATAAGATTGTTATAAGCAGAATATCCTACTCACGTATAAGGCTTATGTTCTCGGATGGTTTAAAGGAGAATTATATTCTTAAATGAATAAGACTATGAACTACGAAACCTTTCTAAAAGGCAAACTTGAACATGGGAAATTAGGCAAACTTGAACATTGGAAAAGAATGTGGCTACTTGATTTTACAAAGAGAAGTAATTGATTTACTCTAAAAGATAATCACTCTATTTTCATATACTACGGTATTGTGTGGTTTTGTGAAGTAACGTATCTTCTAAAGATTTAATGTATGAAGTACTTTGGGGATAGGTACCCGAACTTGTTAGTAGAAAGTACCTTGTGTGAATAACTTGATTGTATTGGTTTGTGATAGCCTTGTAATACTTTCTTGTTGATTTGATAAGTAAGCTTGTTAGGATGATAAGTGTGTTAGTATCTTGTGATTATTGTGTGTAAGGGGTCACTCTTGTTGTGCTTACGTTGTCAAGCGTTAAGCGTTATCTTGTTATTGCATCACATACCCCTTGACTTATTATCACAGGGCTTGCCACCGCCTTGATGCGAGTCTATCGGCCTATGCGATCCTTGTGACTATGCAGTCGGTAGCTCGGGATTGATCATTAGGGTGTTTAGCACGATGCGGGATTCCTATGCGATCTGTGAGACTATGCGGTCTTTTGAGACTATGCGGGCTGCGGGAGCCTAGGCGGATACCGAGGTTATTTGCGCCCGATGCGGGGTATACCTCGGTGATGCAGGACCATGATTGAGAATACCTCATGCGGGTGCGTGGGTGACCTATGCGGAATGCGAGAGTTCGAGGATAGGCGCATTGATATTGCGGGCGAGTGGCGGCCGATCATGTAGTGCGGTCTAGAAAGACCTCGGGATCTGATTTGTGGTATTTTTAGTGCGTGGGTCTCGATGTCGGCTATGCCTTCGTACTTGCCCGTCACGGTTTATTGTGATAACTTTGAGGCGTGAGTCACGACTTGACATATTTGCTTATTTGTTGTGAGCTGTAGTTTGCTTATCATACATGTCTCTGCTTTATAGACTATTATGATTTCATTTCTGATATTTTTAGTTTCACATACTAAATTGTTGTCTTGACCTCCTTGAAGTGCGTTCATCTGCGAGTTGAGGTACGCGATCGTTGATCCTAGCTCGAGTCGCGATTTGGCGTTTGGGAAGCTCGTTTCTCGGAGGCTTATCGGTGGTATAGTCCCTGTCGTAGTAAGTGTTTACATTCGGGGTTTGGCGGGGCCTGTCCGCCATTGTTGTCATATCATTCTTAGAAGTGCATGTAATCTTGTTGTGGGCGGGGTTTGTAAAAGGATTAAGCTATTCATGTTGAAAAAGTTGTTATTTACATATATCTAGAAAGGCAAGTTTTCTCAGTTATTGTTTCATATTTCATAATATGTCTTGTATCGTTTTATGTTCCGCTGATTACTCTGATGTTGTATCACTAGGGTGCCCGGGGTAAGGCACCAGTCACGGGCCCGGAATCGGGTCGTGACAATAGCTTTCAAAATACTTCAAGTCTCTTAACTTTTAAGAAAACAAGTTTCTTAACTTTAGAATGGCAAGAAATCAATACTTTCCAAATCAAGTATTCTATACTTTTAAATAAATTCATTTCTTCCTTTAAGAATCAAGTCTCATAACTTGAAAAATAAAGTCCCTTAACCTTTTAAAAAATTTGAGGTTCATAGTCTTAAAACCTCATACGTAAATTCTTATAAATTAAATAACATATACTTTGGTGCGTTGTGAATAAGTTATACTTATTTATAACGATCTTAATCAAGTAGCCATGATCTAGAAAATGTAATACAATTTTGTCTTATCTTAGCTTATGCAGATGGAGAATTCTACTCATTTTAACTTAATTGATTGTCATTACATTTTCCTTTATTAGCATTTGCGGTGGCTTGTTCGATTCTTATTCTCGTTTGTGTCGTAACTTAGCCAAGCCAACAGCTCGAAATACCTCTAACGACTCTTACAACGTCCCATAAGACTTGGTAAGAACTTAGGATAACTTAGACATAACCTTTACGTAGAGTAAATCAACATACATACCTCTTAACTTCTAAGAGTAGAAGGAATCATGAAATAGTACTACATGTATATTCCATACATAGAATCATGTCAAAAGAAGGAATAGGTTCACATACCTCGCGACGATTATCGACAAATAGCAAAATGCTCCAAAGTACTTCAACCTTGATAGTTATTCCATCCTTGAGTAGAATCGCTATGCTTAGTACTTGACCTATAATGACCATGTCGTCCATTCAACCTCTAACTGAAGCGTAGAATATTCTAAGTGCAAAGTCACTAAATTCTACGGAAAATCGGACATCACTTCCTTTGTTTCTACATACTTTGCCACCTTTCTCAAGGCCGAATTTTATAACCAAACACGCCATATTTAAGGCCCAACAATTCAGCTAACCAAAGGGGATTACACGCCTTAACAGGACGTGTAAAATTCCGCCATAAATTATCTGAAACTAGTTCCATATTTATAGACATTCTTGGCTAAACATATACAACAACACAAAGTCTTTTTCCAATTCTTTTTTCAATCGAACTTCTTAGGCCTAACATGTTATATAGTCATAAAAAACTTAATAATTATAATTCCTTATTTATATAACATGTGGCGATTAAACTAATAATCGATTGAATTGAAATCTTAAAGGCTAAATCATGCAACTTTTGGATTTCATCCAAATATTCCATAACACATATCATTCTTCATAATATAATCCATGATCATTTCTAACTACTCTGACATGAAATCTTGAATTTTAATAGCAAGGCGGAGATTATTACCTCCTTAAGCTCAAAATGATCCAAAACCTAAGTCGATCCTTAGCAACTCAACTCGCTTTTCTTGGCGTTCCAATCCATTATTGCAACCCTTAGAAGCTTGTTGTCACGACCCGTTCGGGGCGTGGTAGTGCCTACGGGCACCCAGCGATCATACATCGAAGAAAAATCAGCGGAAATATAAAACAAGACAAGAAACATTATTAAAAGGAGAAAGCAGTTTATACGAAGAAAAGCTTGCCTTCGGCATAAATATATAAACATTGTTTTGCGATTACATCCCAAGCTGTACAATAGAACTACAGGACCTCTAGGAAGTAAACAACTATGGCGGGACGGGGCCGCCATACCTGAATGTACAAAACTATCTACAATACGGGAGATCATACCCAAAATTAGAGCCTCGGAGAAGATGGAGCTCACGACACCGCAAAGATCCTAAGGATGTGGATCTAGCTTTCTTTGCCCGCCTGCGGCGTGCGGCCCGAAGGAGTCGATTACAACGGTACTAAGTATGTGAAGCGTAAAGTACTTAAATGAAATCATTTTAAAACCAATTTTATAAATATGCACGAAACAACCAATGTAACCGCACATAGTGCCACATCATAAACAAGAGCAACAATAGGTAAACTGTAACCGGTCTTTTCTAAGCTGCGAATGATCGAGCGGGGCCAATTGCGTAGTATCCTCTGAGCCTAATCACGGACTCCGTAGTCGCATGGGCCACTCGCGTAGGCGCGTAGGGTATAACCCGCGTCGAGGGTGCTACTCCTCGGCGTAAATCCTGGACTCGTAGTCGCGTGGCGCGTAGACGCGTGAGGTATAACCCGCGCACTAACACGGAACTCGTAACTCCGCATAGGTCCACTGGACCCGCGTGAGGTATTCTCGAATCATGGTCCCGGACCGCTGAGTCTACCGCGTGGAGGCGACAACCCCGGTAACATGTCAAGAGGTGAGTGATATAATACTAACATAAACTTATCGTTAAACAACATAAGCACAACAAGGATACCCTCTTATACAAGCGTTACAAGACATTAACACGTAGCGTCATATCGTGTCTACTTATCAAACCATCTTTATTATTCTTTCATAAATCGATATAAATGCATTATAAACACATAAGTAAATGCTGTTCCTTTTTAAATCTTAAGTTGTTATACCTAACTTCCCATAAAGCTAGTATAACTCTTAAGCTTTTGTTTAAAAACCAATTAGTTCTCTTACATTAAAATGATTGATATTCTTTTGAAATGCGTCAAGACTCGTTATTAGGGCTTAAGTCAAAGACATTGCGTAGTTATTATTGGGCTTAAGTCAAAAGACATTGCGTAGTTATTATTCGATTAACACGTATGCGTCTCTGTACTATATATATATATTTGAAAATATCATGCTTTAGGAAGAATCACATACATACCGTGAAATCCACTGCGAAGTCGAATATGTGCGCGAATAATTAGCCTATAATAGTCAAATCGTCTATCAGCGTCTAGACTGTGCATGCGATTCTAAGCGGAGGGTTCTCTATTACGGAAAATTGGGCGACACTTCCCTGCGGTGAGCTACTCGAGTCTCTGTGAAAGCGATCTTAAGTATAGTTCAATTATTCTTCTTTTAAACCGCCTACTTTGTGATATGATTCAATTCTATTTTGTAATATCATACAAGTATTTAATACTTATTTCTATACTTACGGTATGTATTCTCTAATTACAAAAGAAGGACAAGTTTATTTACCTCGATAAACCCAATAATATCCTAGATATATGTCGATCAGGAGCGAGGTTTAGCTCTAATTTGCACGCTCCAAAAGCTCGAGGACGTTAGAAGTTTCCAACAACTTGACTTAAATACTAAAGGGATTTGGGCTAGGGTATTTTGGGCATTATAACAATACTAGAAGGCAACTTTTCTACCAAGGGAGGGGGTAGTGTTTGGCTAGGGCTTCTTTTAGAGGGTGTATTCGGCGAAGGCTTCTCGAGGGAGTGAGGCTTAGGGCGATGGCTCACAAGGGAAGGAGGATTTAGACTTGGAAATTTGTGATGAATAAGTCTTCAAAGAGAGGGTATTTATAGGAAACCAAGGGCGAAGATCAAGCCAAGTGGGGGCAAGTGGAGGGCGAGATTTGCCCAAGTGCCCTAACCTACTCCTCAAATCACTCCACAAACAAAGGTCCATGTTTTAAGCCCCAAAAACCTCTCAATCGTCCAAGGCAAAAGGCCACTTGGCTGTCCACTTGAGGCTCTCGTTGGTCCAAAAAGGTTCTGTCGCTCGGAAAAATCCACAAAAATTAGAAATGACATAGCCGGAATTTACCCTACGCGAGTCGTGTAAAACGTTTCGTCGGAAAACGATTCTTTGTGTGAGTTGTGCCCAAAAAACGTCCTAGGCCTAAACTTTTAAGGCTACACTTTAAATGCGTGCGCCACTTACGTACATACTGCGGAAATACGAGGGTATAACATTCTCCTCGCCAGAAACATTCGTCGAATGTTCCTTTGAGTAGTAACGATAAGGTTCCTCATGCTTAAGCGGTTTGCATATGTCACACATGACCACAAACAACACTTAGGCATAAGCGATAATGAAGATTTACAAGTAGGAAAGTGAATTACGGAGGTGTGGGAATTGGTGAGGATACTTACGCCTCGTGTCCTCGCCGACTTCCGCGTCATCTCCTCGCGAGCTCGTTCCGCCACAAGACTTTGTGGAAGCCCGTCCTTGGTCATGACGCCTAACGGCGATCGATTATCGCTATGGGAATCTCGCCGTATGATAACCCGCCGGTCACTGGACATCGTCAATCGGATGCACTCTAGATGGATCCGATACATCTCATCGG
Source organism: Przewalskia tangutica (assembly GCA_029844215.1). Taxonomy (NCBI): domain Eukaryota; kingdom Viridiplantae; phylum Streptophyta; class Magnoliopsida; order Solanales; family Solanaceae; genus Przewalskia; species Przewalskia tangutica. The sequence continues at coordinate 53,125,563 of CM056718.1, forward strand.
CGTAAACATGAAACACCGGATCTGCGCCTCGGATCGGACGGCGAGATCCAACTCATAAGCAACCTTGCCTACCTGCGGACAATCGTCACGGCCCGATGTACCTTGGTGAGTTTCCCTTTCTTCCGAATCTCATCACACCGCCGTGGGTGGCGCCGAGAAAACCCAATCATCGACCTCGAACTCCGGATCTGGCGGCGATGATCTGCGTATGACTACATCGACTACGGTGTCGGCAACCTCTCTGGATAAGCCGCCTTATCCACGCCTCTGCACCAAATCTGGTCCCACTAGCGCACCTCGCCCATCGAACCAGCCTATCGGCGTCTGCACTTCCTCCATACAAGGCGCATGGCGCCCGTCGAATCTGGGTGGTAGCTATTATTATCGCAAACTCAACTAGAGGCAAATGATCCTCGGCTACCCACGAAAGTCGATAACACGGGCTCGCGACATATCCTCGAAGTGCGGATAGTGCGCTCTGCTGTCAGATGCATGCGTGGATGGAATGCGATGCTCGAGCTCGCTGCGTCCTAAACCATACGGAAAGACCTCGAAGTTAGCGAATGCAGGGCTCCTGCATGCGATATGATCGAAATAGGGACTCCATGCGATCGGCGATCTCGGATATAAAGTCGGCATAATCCTCGGTAGAAAATGTCGTCTGGCGGGAAGAAAGTGGGCTGATTTAGTCGACTGTCGGCGATAACCCGTATAGAATCATGTCTCATACGAGTGCGAGGTAATCCTGTGATGAAGTCCATGTTGATCACCTCCACTTCCGGTCGGGATCTCGTAAATGCGTAACAAACCACGGGCCTATGGTGCTCTGCCTTCGCTGCGACAACACGTGCGAAGCTCACGAACTCTGCAGCGTCCTCTTGAGCCGTCCGCGATACGGATCTAAGGTCGTGGTACATCTTGAGTCGACCACGGATGGATGAAATGCTTGTATTTGTGTGCTTCCCGAGAACCTGCTGCGAAGTCACGAAACATCTGGAACACACAGCACGCCCTCGAGCCTTAGCACCCGTCGGTGCTACCTCAAGGACCCTTCCCGCCGCGAAGAGTCGTATCGCGATAGCGTGTCAAAATTGGATCCTCGGTATTGCCTCTTCGCCTCGCCGGCGATGGAAGACTCGGCAACCTCGCGAACTCGAACCCAGCTGCTATCGGAATCAATCAAGCGGACACGAAGGCTGCTAAGCGATGCAAATCATGAACCGTGTCCTCGTCTCATTTGCACGTCGATAGACTCCCCGTCGACTACTAAGGCGTACGCCTGACGTTGGCCTTCCGGGTGAGTGCGGGATATCAACATCGTAATCCTTAAGCAACTCTAACCACCGTCTGCATCGTAAGTTCGGCTCCACATGGTGAAGATATCTGGAGGCTCTTGTGGTGCGAATAAACATCCACATGAACCCATTACAAGTAGTGCCTCGGATCTTGGCGTGAATCACGGCGCGACTCGAATCATGGGTGGGGTAGTTCTCTCGTGTTTCTTGGTGTCGGGATGCATGCGCTATAACCTTGCCTCTTTGCATCAACACATCCCAACCCGATGCGGCATCACTGATACACGACATAACCGTGCGGACCTGCGGAAGAGTAAGAGCGAGGCGATCGTCGATCTCTCGCCGATGGCGGAAACCACGCTCCAAGCATCGATCATGAAACTTAGATGCATACGAGTCGGCCTAGTCAATAGTGCGAGAGATAAAGCAAACTTCTCTGAACGCCGATAATAACTGCGAGGCCCGAGCTGCGAACCTGCAGCCGGAGTAGTAGGTCGAGGCCAACTCTGCGCCTCGATCTTGGCGTATCCACCGAATACCATCGGCCAAACAATATGCGAAAAAGCCACGAAGTTAACCAAAACTCACGTTTGGAAAACTTGGCGTATAAGCTTCTAGTCTGGAAGCTATCGGCCACGATCGCCAAATGCTCGCGTGCTCTGCTCTGGCGAGAATAAGCGAATATCATCGATGAACACTATCACAAGCGTGTCCAAAAATGGTTTGAACACTCGGTTTATCAAATCCATGAATCTGGCCGGAGCATTGGTCGACAAAGACATGACCACTGAACTCGTAATGCGTCTGGTCGGAATGCGATCTAGGGACATCCGCCTCTCGACTACTTTTTGATGATAGCGTTCGCGGATCAATCTTGGAGAAACACCTCGCACCTGGCTAGTCGAACAAATCATCAATCACAGGGAAGGGTATACATTCTTAATGGTCACCTTGTTGGTGCACTGTAATCAACACACGTGCGCGGCGTCGTTCTTCTTCACGAACAATCTGGCGCTCCCGGGGAGAAACACTAGGCTGATGAAGCCGCTTCTCCGGCAAATCTCGCGGTGGTCCTTGACTCTCTCAACTCGGCGGGTGCCGTTACGTATGGCGGAATGGAAATAGGTGAGTGTGCGGCGACACGTCGATACAAAACTCTATCTCCTCCGGGAGGATGCGAGGTCGTGCGGAAACACGTGCGGGAACTCTCGACTCTTTGGGCCGGTGAAAATGCGCTGCGGACCTCGTTATCAAACACGAGCGAGATGGTAGATGTACCCATGTACCGTCTTCCTAGCCGAGGTAGGAAATAAACCTACCACGCCGGCGTCTGTGCTCCTCGCTCAACAAGCTCGCCGAGCTGGAACCGTACTACTCTCTCCTGCGGTCTATATTGGCGTAGCAAGAAGCTAGCCAATCCGTACCCGTGATCACGTCGAAATCGGTCATATCGACTCTATCAAGTCGGCTCGTGCGGTGTAAATGGTCCTTTGGACAAGCCACATATACCGTAGAGCTACCCTGAATCACCATTGGCGTAGCTACCTCGAAAGGGTCTATGGACTCGGGCTCATCATCCTATCTACTTGCGATAAGGGAGATATATGGGGCCAGTAGAACCGGATCTATCGAGGCATACCACGTCAAATCGGCCCGATAAGGTACATGGCGACATCGGTGAGGCCTCACGATCTGCCGGATTTGGACAAGGTATAAATGCGGTTACGAGGACCGCTAGGCTAGGACGAGCCACGACCTCTGTCGCGACCTGCTGGTCATGAGTACCACGCCCTCGGGCGAGTAGCTGTCGGGGATGAAGAAGACGGCAAAAGAACTGTGGTGACCCTACTATCTGCCTTGCCGCCCGGTGGACGGTTCCTCGCAAAGTGACCTGCTGGCCTGGTGAAACAAGCTCCGTAGCACCACAACTCGAAGTGGGATCTACGCATCGGCCACACGAGGCGGGGTGGTCTCGATCGGCGATACCTCTTTGCTCTGGGCGTGCGAAGCCACAGGTCCGCAGTGCGCCTCGAATATCTGGTTGTCTTGAGGGCGGTGCGGGAGTGCTCTGGTGGTTGTGGTGCAAATCTGGAAGCTGCTGAGGCGTCCACGCGATAGCCACCAAAAGACCTGCCGTCTGGTCTTACCTGCTGCTTTGCTGTCGGCCGTCGGTCTCGCGCTCGCCGCATCGAGCATGAGCTGCGTGCGGGTAATGTCCATACCGGTGAAGAGAAACACCGCGCAAGATCGGCCATATAATCATCTAGCGGTGGCGTGGCGGTGCACCCTCTCCTCCATATCTGCTGCAATGGCTGGACATGCGAGCGATGAATCAAACTCGACATTGTACTCACTGGCGTGCGTCCTCTGCCTTGATAACAAAAATCTATCGGCGTGCCTCGCAAATGCACGTGGAGGCGAAGTGAGTGAGAAAGCCTCGAGAACTCGTCCCAGTAGGCGGGCGCGTGCTCTCCCGGGATAACTCGCGAATCAAACCAATCGGCATTGCGGTATCACGTGGCCGTGCGAACCGAGATCCGCGGACTCGGTCTCGGCGCCTTGATCACCGCGTGATCCTGCAGCGTCGGATGAATTCTGCGGATCATCCTGCAGCCTCGACAGTAGAACTCTGGCGGGCTACAACTCGAAATCCGTAGCCTCAGCTATGCGCCTCGGGTGAACCACGGGTGCTCTGGGCTGGAGGCCAGGCTGCGTCGGCTGTCCTCGTATGCAGCGATCACGGCGATGGCGGGCCATCTCTACGTAACCCGTCTCATCTGCTCCGGTGTGGGGTGGAGGTGTAAATCTTGTGGTCGTCGACCCTGCTGCGACCACTAAACCCTCACAGGGTCGTGGCGTCGTAGAACTTCGCCGTCTCGGGTATCGGCGGGCACGAGCCCTCGTGACTCTAGGTGTCCCACTAGCGACTCCTCGGCGCCTTGCCGCCAGGCGGGTTGCCTTACGTGGAGGCATAAGCATTCTGAGAAAGGAATCGTTAGAGGTCGACTTTAACCTGACTCTAAGCGCGATCAGTGAGAAGAATGGAAACGATCCTAAATATCCTATAGCCTCACGATTATTGGTGTGGTGCACAACTGCGATAATCGAGACTCTACTAGATACGATCTGTAGACAACTTTCAGAGATTAAGCGCTGCGATACCACTTTTGTCACGACGTTCGGGGCGTGGTAGTATACAGGGCACCAGCGATCATACATCAGAGAAAAATCAGCGGAAATATAAAACAAGACAAGAAACATTATTAAAAAGGAGAAACAGTTTATCTAAAGAAAAGCTTGCCTTTCGGTATAAATATATAAACATTGTTTTGCAGTTACATCCCAACTGTACAATAGGACTACAGACCTCTAAGGAAGTAAACAACTATGGCGGGACAGGGCCCCGCCATACCCTGAATGTACAAAACTATCTACAATACGGGAGATCGTACCCAAGTAGAGCCTCGGAGAAGATGGAGCTCACGACACAGCAAAGATCTAAGGATGTGGATCTAGCACTGCTTGCCACCTGCGGCATGAGCGGCCCGAAGGAGTCGATACAACGGTACTAAGTATGTGAAGCGTAAAGTACTTAAATGAAATCATTTTAAAACCAATTTTATAAATATGCACGAAACAACCAATGTAACCGCACATAGTGCCACATCATAAACAAGAGCAACAATAGGTAAACTGTAACCGGTCTTTTCTAGGCTGCGAATGATCGAAGCAGGGCCAATTGCCCGTAGTATCACTACGCAAGCCTAATCCTGGACTCCCGTAGTCCGTATAGGCCACTCGCGTAGGCGCGTAGGGTATAACCCGCGTCGATGGTAGATACTCCTCGGCGTCGTCACGGACTGCGTGGTCCGTATGGCGCGTAGACCGCGTGAGGTATAACCCGCACGCTAACACGGAACTCGTAGCTCGCGTAGGTCCCTGGACCGCGTAGAGGTATTCTCGAATCATGGTCCCAGACCGCCTGAGTCTACCCCGCATCGGAGGGCAGCTTAACCCCCGGTAACATTTCAAGAGGTGAGTGATATAATACTAATATAACAGCTTATTGTTAAACAACATAAGCACAACAAGGATACCCTCTTATACAAACGTTACAAGACACTAACACACATAGCATCATATCGTGTCTACTTATCAAACCATCTTTATTATTCTTTCATAAATCGATATAAATGCATTATAAACACATAAGTAAATTGTTCCTTTTTTAAATCTTAAGTTGTTATACCTAACTTCCCATAAAGCTAGTATAACTCTTAAGCTTTTTTGTTTAAAAACCAATTAGTTCTCTTCTGTTAAAATGATTCAGTATTCTTTTGAAATGCATCAAGACTCGTTATTAGGGCTTAAGTCAAAAGACTTTAGCGTAGTTATTATTGAGCTTAAGTCAAAAGACATTGCCGTAGTTATTATTCGATTAACACGTATGCGTCTGGTACTATATATATATATTTGAAAATATCATGCTTTAGGAAGAATCACACACCTGGCGAAATCCACGCGAGTGTCTATAATAGTCAAATCGTCTATCAGCGTCTATACTATTATGCATGCGATTCTAGCGAGAGGGTTACATATTCTACGGAAAATTGGCGACACTTACTGCGGTGAGCTACTCAAGTCTCTTTGTGAAAGCAGTCTAAGTAAGTATAGTTCAATTATTCTTCTTTTAAACCCTTCTCTTGTGATACTTGATTCAATTCTATTACGTAATATCATACAAGTATTTAATACTTATTTCTATACTTCTACGGTATGTATTCTCTAATTACAAAGAAGGACAAGTTTATTTACCTCGATAAGCCCAATAATATCCTAGATATATGTCGATCAGGACAAGGTTTAGCTCACAATTTGCACGCTCAAAAGTTCCAAGGACATTAGAAGTTTCCAACAACTTGACTTAAATACTAAAGGGATTTGGGCTAGGGTATTTTGGGCATTATAACAATACTAGAGGCAACTTTTCTACCAAGGGAGGGGGTAGTGTTTGGCTGGGGCTTCTTTTAGAGGGTATTCGGCGAGGCTTCCGAGGGAGTGAGGCTTGGGGCGATGGCTCGCGAGGGAAGGAGGATTTAGACATGGAAATTTGTGATGAATAAGTCTTCAAAGAGAGGGGTATTTATAGGGAAACCAAGGGCGAGATCAAGCCAAGTGGGGGCAAGTGGAGGCGAGATTTGCCCAGTGCCCACAACCTACTCCTCAAATCACTCCTGAGCAAAGGTCCGTGTTTTAAGCCCCAAAACCTCTCAATCGTCCAAGGCAAAAGGCCACTTGGCGTCGGCGAGGTGACAAGTGTCACCCTCGTTGATCCAAAAGGTTAAGTCGCTCGGAAAAATCCACAAAAATTAGAAATGACATGGCGGAATTTACCTACGCGAGTCGTGTAAAGCGTTTAGTCGGAAAGCGATTCTTTGTGTGAGTTGTGCCCAAAAGCGTCCTAGGCCTAAACTTTTAAGGCTACACTTTACGTGCGTGCATACTTACGTACATCACTGGAAATCTGGGTATAACAACATGAAAAACTCCTCTTATTTCCAACTTCAAAGTTGAAGAACACCTTGGGTTTTAAGCCTTGCGACTAACGTAAAAATGCGGTTTCAGGGATCTTTCTATTGATATATCCTTACAATACCCTTAGGGGCCTTGGGTTAAAGTCTTGTGAATATTGAATGACAATTAAAAAATTCTTGTTCACAAATGCTCAGCGGAAGCGATGTTTCAGAACAAGTGTTCTTCAATTTTTCTAAGTGTTGTGAGTTAAGTCTTGCTACTTAGGATGATATATAACACATTGGAGAGTGCAGATTACACGTGTTAAAATTGGATGAATGAGATCAAGCAGTGGCTCTTGACTTAGTCAACAATGTCAAGCTCTTAGCTTGAAAGACTTTGTCATCTAAACTTTGGTCAAATGACCATTATACCCTTGTCTCAATTCGTCCAAGACCATGTGGGGGGGTGCCACGTTTCCCCCTCCCATTCATCCATAAAATTCCGTAACCCTCGTGGGTCATAGCGTAAAATTCTTGGTGGGCCCAGCGTGACCAAATCCGTAAAATAAATTTCTATAATGAAAATACATTCTATAATCCTCAATTAATGAATTTTGAGAATCAATTCTCCTCAGCGAACATTTTCCTTTCAGCGTTCGGAAGATTTTCCGTCGGAAAAACAATTCTTCACTTCGTACGATTTCAAGTCTTGTGTTCCTTACGTACATTCTCTTAAACATGTCACGGACTTACGGGGTGTAACATTTTCTCCTTAGAAACATTCGTCCGAATGTTCTTTGAGTCAATCTAATTAGATAGCAACATAGTCTCCTTTTCTGACAACGCCCATCTGACGTATACCACGTGGCGCATGCCAATACTTATCGAAAATGTCAACCTTGGCACTCGCGAAGCCAACTAGTCCGTACTCATAATGACCTCAAAGTGCATGCGTAATCATCTCTACTAGGTCTACTGAATTCGGCATGTATCATCAGGGCAAATTTCATATACAGCTCAGCTACCAGGACACGAGGTGTAGCTACATGAAAGGTCATTACAGTCGGGCTCTATTCCTTTACAGGTGCTAACTTTCTTCTTGGTCGCACTCTTTCCGTACTTCCACTCATACTAGCATACATCTTGTCACGACCCGTTCGGGGCAGTGGTAGTGCCTACCGGGCACCCAGTAGTCATACATCAGTGTCAGTGGAATATAAAAATAAGACATGAAACAAGTGTAAAATGAGACACAGTTTATCTGAGAAAAAGTCGTCTTTCGGCATAAATATATAAACCAAGTCTGGCAGTTAAATCCCAACTGTACAATAGGACTACAGACCTCTAAAGAAGTAAACAACTATGGAGGGACAGGGCCCCGCCATACCCTGAATGTACAAAACTATCTACAACAACAGGGAGATCATACCCAAAAGTCGAGCCTCCGGAGAAGATGGAGCTCCTGACACCAAAGTAAAGATCTAAGGATGCGGATCTAGCACTGCTTTCCACCTGCGGCATGAGCGGCCCCGAAAGTCGATTACAGTACCAAGTATGTGAAAGCGTAAAGTACTTTAAATGAAACCATATCATTTTAAAACCAATTTTACAAGCATGCGAAGCAACCAATGTAACGCGCATAGGGCGGCATCACAAACAAGAGCAATAATAGGTAAGCATGAGTCTTCTCTAAGTGCGAATGATCGAAGCAAGGCCAATCGCCCATAGTATCATTATGCATGCAAATCACGGACTCCGCGATCGCATGGCCATCTAGGCCGCGTAGGTATTCCGCATCGAGGGTAGTTACTCACCGGCATCGTCACGGACTCTCGTAGTCGCGTAGCCACATAGACCGCGTGAGGTATTCCCCGCACACTAACACGGAACTCGTAGCTCGCATAGGTCCTGGACGCGTAGAGGCATCCACCGCATCGAGGGCAGCTTAACCCCGTTATATCATGTCAAGAGGTGAGTGGTATAATACTAACATAACGACTTATCGTTAAACAACATAAGCCTGATAAGAATAACCTCTTTATACAAGCGTTTACAAGACAACGACATAGCATCGTAAAATGTCTACTCGTCGACCATCTTACTATACTTTCATAAACCAATACAAGTCTTTCATAAACACATAAGTAAACCGTTCCTTTTATCTTTCTTAAGTCGTTATACCTAACTTCCCGTAAAGCTAGTATAAGTCTTAAGCTTTTGATTAAAAACCAAGTATTACTCTTCTTTCAAAAATGATTCATAATTCTTTTGAAATACTTCAAGATCTTTATTATTTATACTCGAGTCAAAAGGCGTCAAGTAAAACCATGTTGATTAACACCACGTCGTCTAGTACTATATATATATATTTTAAAATATCATGCTCGAGAGGATAGGAAGAATCACATACCTCATTGCGAAATCCACTGCCAAGTCGAATATGTCGCGCGAGTATCACCTATAATAGTCAAATCGTCTATCAGCGTCTAGACTACTCTGTAGAAAGTTCTAGCGAGAGGGTTCTCTATTACGGAAAATTGGGCAGCATTTCCCTACAGTCAAACTACTCGTGTCTCTGTAAATACGATCTATGTAATTCTGATTCAATTCTTCTTTATATTCTTACGATGTGATTTGATTCAATTCTATTCTTGAATGTAATTCAGTTCAATTCTCTTCTTTAATATCCTACATGTATCTTATACTTATTTCTATACTACTACGATATGTAATCTCGATTCTGATAGAAGGATAAGATTATTTACCTCGATAAGCCCAAAATTATCCAAGATATAAGTCGATCTGAGCAAGGTTTAGCTCTAATATATGCGCTCAATCCGCTCCAGAAACCCTTAGAAGTTTCTACCTGACTTCTTCTTACTACTTCAACCAACTATGAAGTTTCTCAGGGTTTAGTCTAGTGACTAGGAAGTATAGTAGTATTTACGGGCTTTTAGTATAGAGGTGACTTGGGAATACTACAAGGGATTTGGGCTAAAGTATTTTGGCATAGCAACAATACTTGAAGACAATTTTCTACCAATGGAGGGTATGTTTGGCTAGAACACGAGGAAGGGGAAAAAGCTTGGACGAAAAGCTCGCGAGGAGAGGGAGTTTTGAGACTTGGAAAATATTTTTGTGGATGAAGAATTCTTGCAACTTAGGGGGGTATTTATAGGACCTTCAAAGGCCAAGATTAAGGCAAGTGGAGGGCAAGTGGAGTGTGTAGATTTGCACATGTGTACCTTATCCATCTACTCCACAAAATATCTAGCAAACATTGACCAAATGTTTAAGGCCTTTTCCTTGAAAAAAACGTGCCAAGAAATCGTCCCCCATTTCCGCAAACTTGAGGGTGACACATGTCGCCCTCTCGCTGGTCCAAAATATTATGTCTCTCGGAAAAATCCGTAAAAATTATAAATGTCGCAACCGTAATTTTTCCTTATGAGTTTGGAAAACTTTTAGTGGAAAACAATTCTTCACGTAGGGTGTGCACAATTTTAGTCCATATGCCTCTTAATGTTTAAACTTTTATGCGTCGCCTCGCGTACATACTGCGAAATCTGAGTATAACATTCTCTCCTCGCTTAGAAACATTCGCGAATGTTCCTTCCCAAAACAGATAACGATAAAGTTCCTCATGCTTAAGCGGTTTGCAAATGCCATGGCGTGGCCATAATACAACACTTAAGCAAATATGTCGATGAAAATTTACAAGTAGGAAAGTGAGTTACACGGAGGTGTGGGGAATAGGTGAGGATATACGCCTCATGTCTCATCGGCTTCCCGTCATCTCCTCACGTGCTCGTTCGCCACAAGACTTTGTGGAAGCCACGTCGCTTTGTCATGAGCGCCTAACTTGACGATCGATTATCGCTATGGAAATCTCCTCATACGATAACCCCTCGGTCACCTGGACATCGTCAATCGGGTGCACCCTAGATGGATCCCCGATACATCTCCTCAGCATAGAAACATGAAAAACCGGATGCAATGCCTCCAGATCGGACGGCGGATCCAACTCGTGCGGCAACGCCTGCACCTGCGGACAATCGATAAGGCCCGATGTACCTTGGTGAGCTTCCCTTTCCTCCCAAATCTCATCACACGCCGCCATGGGTGACACCTTGAGAAAACCCGATCATCGACCTCAAACTCGGATGCGGCGGCGATGATGCTGCGTCGACTTACATCGACTACGGTATTGTCGATAACGCTCTGGATAAGCTTTACCTTATCCGCTGCTTGAACCGGTGCGGTCCCACTAGCGCACCTCGCCTACATCAAACCACTATCGGCGATCTGCACTTCCTTCCATACAAGGCCTCATGGCGTCATCGAATCTTTGGGTGGTAGCTATTATTATCGCAAACTCAACTGAGGAAAGCGATCCTCGGCTACCCACGAAGTCAATAACACGGGCTCGCGGCATATCCTCGAGTGCGGATAGTGCGATCTGCTGTCCGTGCATGCGAGGATGGAATGCGATGCTCGGAGCTCACTGCGTCCTAAACCATACGGAAAGACCTCCGAAGTTAGCGTAAGCGGGCTCCTGTAAGATATGATATAAATAGGGACCCGTGCGATCGGCGATCTCTCGGATGTAAAGTGCGGCGTAATCCTCGGTAGAAAAAGTCGTCGGCGGGAAGAAAGTGGGCTGATTTGCGTCACTGTCGGCGATAACGGATAGAATCATGCTTCCTGCGAGTGCGGGTAATCCTGTGATAAAGTCCATGTTGATCACCTCCGGCTTCGGTCGGGATCTGTAAATGCGATAATCCACGGGCCTGCAGTGCTGTACCTTCACTGCGACAACACGGGCTTTGAACCACAAACTACGCAGCGTCCTATTCAAGCCATCCCACCAATACGGTCGAGGTAGTGGTACATCTTTGTCGACCCGGATGGATAAGTAGCTTGTATTTGTGTGCTTCCTAGAACCTCTGCAGAAGTCTGCAATATCTGGAACACACAACACGCCCTCAAACCTCGGCACCAGCCGGTGCTACCTCAAAAGGACCCTTCCCGCCGTGAGCGCGTATCGCGATACCACGTCAAAGCAGGATCCTCAAGCTGTTGCCTCTTCCTCGCCGGCGATGGAAGACTCGGCAACCTCTCGAACTCGAACCCGCTACTATCGAGAATCAATCAATCGGACTCGAGGCACGCTGATGCAACTCGCGGACCATGCCCCTCCTCTCTGTTGTACATCGATGGACTCCCGTCGACCTACGACTAGGGCATACGCCACAACGTTGGCCTTCGCGGATGAGTGCGGGATGTCGACATCATAATCCTTGGCGGCTCTAACCACCGTCTGCAGCCGTAAGTTCGGCTCCTCTGTTTGAAGATATCTTTGGAGAGCTCTTGTGGTGCGTGTAAATATCCACATGAACTCCATACAAATAGTGCCTCGGATCTTGGCGTGAATCGCGCGCGACTCCAATCATGGGTGGGGTAATTCTTCTCATGCTTCTTGGTATCGAGAAGCGTGCGCTATAACCTTACCTGCTGCGTCAACACACGTCCAAGCGGCGCTGGCGCGTCTGATACACTACATAACCGTCTGGACCCTGCGGAAGTAAGAAGCGGGGCGATCGTCAACCTCTTTTAGTAGTGGAAACCACGCTCATGGCATCGATCCACTAAAACTTAGTGCGCCGAGTCGGCCTAGTCAATGGTGCGAGAAATAAAGCAAACTTCTCAGCGAACCGTCGATAGTAACTGCGGGGCCAGAAGGCTGCGCCTTTGCCGGAGTAGTAGGTCTAGGCCAACTCACGGCCTCGATCTTGGCGTATCCACAGAATACCGTCGGCTGACAATGTGCCCGAAATGCCACGAAGTCGGCGAACTCGCGCCCGAAAACTTGGCGTCTGGCTGGTCTGGAGAAATCTCGGCCACGATCCTCAAATGCTCTGCATGCTCCTGCTCTGAGCGGGAATAAACCAAGATGTCATCAATGAACACTATCACAAACGTGTCCAAAATGGCTTGAACACTCGGTTCATCAAATCCATGAATAGCGGCGGAGCATTGGTCAAACCGAAAGACATAACCCTGAACTCATAGTGCCCGTACCGGGTCCGGAATGTAGTCCTAGGGACATCCGCCTCTCTAACTACTTTGATGATAGCCGATCGCGGTCAATCTTGGAGAAACATCTCGCACCACTGGTGGTCGAACAAATCATCAATCACAGGAAGGGGTATACATTCTTAATGGTCACCTTGTTGTTGCTGTAATCAACACGTGCGCGGCGTCCGTCCTTCTTCTTCTGAACAATATCGGCGCTCCCGGGGAGAAACACTAGGCACGATGAAGCCGCTTCTCCGGCAAATCTCTCGGTGGTCCTTGACTCTCTCAACTCGGCGGTGCCGTTACGTATGGCGGAATGGAAATAGGCGAGTGTGCAGCAACATCGATACAAAACTCTATTGTTATACCGTATTTCCGGTATATGCGTGAGAATACGTCTGAAAGTCTTGCCTTAAAGATAAGCCTTGGGCGTTTTATTTTGTACACAACTCGCTAAAAGAATCGTTTCAGGCGAAAGCGTTTCCTGACTTTCGTAGAGTAAATTCGGCTATGCCATTTCTTATTTTGCGGATTTTTCAGAGGCGAAACATTTTGGACCAGCGGGAGGGTGACATGTCACCCTCGCATTGGAAAGCAAGTGGGGTGGCTTTGGGCGATTGGGCGTCAAAGAGGGTGTTGGCCTTGGCGATTGGGTCTGTTTAGGCCTTGTTTTGTGGAGTGTTTTGTGGAGTGTTTTGTGGAGTGTTTTGTGGAGTAGGAGTTAGGGTGCACTTGGCTTGATCTTGGCCTTACACTTGCCTTGCACTTGTCTTCGTCTTGGCCGTTGGTTGGCGAGGCTTGAGCTATAAATACCGCAGAGATGAAGAGTTATTCATCCACAAAGTTATCTTCAAGTCTAAAAATCCTCTCCTCTCCCTTAAGCTTTTCGTCAAACACCTCTTCCCTCACTTGTGTTGTATGGTAGAGAGCTACCACTAGCCTAGCCGAAATCTACCCTCCCTTGGTAGAAAAGTTACCTTCTTGTATCGTTATAATGCCCAAAATACCTAGCCCAAATACCTTAGTACTTAGTAGAAGTTGTGAAGAACTTCAGGGTTCTTGGAGCATACAACTTAGGAGCAAAACCTTGCTCGGTAGCGACTTTTCTAGGATATTATTGGGCTTACAGGGTAACTAATCCTAACCCTCTTTTGAATTAGAATATATATCTTGTTGTAGTATAAGAATAAGTATAAATACTTAGAAGTATATCACAGAATAGAATTGAAGTATTAATCACTTAGAAGGGTTTAAAGAAGAATAATCAAGTGTACTTACATAGAATTTGTTTTCTGATGAACTTATATAGCTCATGGGTAGGAAGTCTTTGCCCGACTTACAGTAGAATTATGAACCCCTGTTTAGAATGACCTTGAGTAGTCTTTGATAGATATCTGTGACTATTATGGTGACTCTCTGTGCGACATATTGACTTGGCGGTGGTTTTATTTGAGAAGGTATGTGATTCTTCCTAAAGCATGATATTTTACAATATATATATAGTGCGGTAAGCGTACATGTGTTAAGCTGAATAATAACTACGGCAATGTCTTTGACTTAAGCTGAATAATACTTACGGCAATGCCTGGCTTAAGCACGAATAATAAAGAAGCGAAAACATTTCAAAGACTCTTTGAATCATATTATCGAGAAGAGAACTAATTGGTTTTTAAAGCGAAGCTTAAGAGTTATACTAGCTTTATGGGAAGTAAGTATAACCACTTAAGATTTATAAAAGAAACAAGTTTGCTATGTGTTTATAACGGACTTGTATTGTGAAAAGAATAATAAAGATGGTTTGATAAATAGACATGATATGATCTATGTGTGTTAGTATCTTGTAACGTTTGTATAGGTGAGTATCCTTGTTGTGCTTATGTTGTTTAAAGATAAGTTGTTATGTTAGTATACTATCACTCGCCTCTTGAGATGATCACAGGGGTTAAGCGCCCTCCGTGCGGGAGTAGACTCGAGTGATGCAGGACCGTGATTCGAGAATACCTCATGCGGGTCGAGGGGCCTATGCGGGCTACGGGAGTTCGAGTTAGTATGCGGGGTTATGCCTCATGCGATGCGTGTGGCCATGCGGACGGCGAGTCGGGGCGATGCGAGAGTAGCTACCCTCGATGCGGGGTTATACCTCATGCGGGCCCGTGAGTGGCCTATGCGGACTCGGGAGTCGAGGATTAGGCTTGCGAGAATGATGATGAGGCGAGTGGCCTGTTCGATCATTCGCGGCCTAGACAAGACCTATTCTGATTACCTATTGTTGCTCTTGTTTGTGATGTGGCACTACGTGCGGTTTCATGGTTGTTTCACACGTATTTGTAAGCTGGTTTTAAATGATATGTTTTCATTTAAGTATTTCTGATTTCGCATACTTAGTACTGTTATCTTGACCTCGCTTGAAGCTGCGTTCATCTGCGGTAAGCAGCAGTGCTAGATCCACGTCCTTAGGATCTTTGCGTTGGTGTCGGGAGCTCCGTCTTATAGGAGGCTCTGCTTTTGGGTATGATCTCCTGTATTGTAGATAGTTTTATCTGATCGGGGTATGGCGGGCCCTGTACGCCATAGTTGTTTACTTCCAGAAGTGCGTAGTACTATTATGCAGTTGGGATGTAGCAAAACTTGAGTTATTTATATTATCTTGAAAGGCAAGCTTTTCTTGGATAAACTATGTCTTATTTTATAAAGCTGTTTCTGTCTTGTTTTATATTCATTGGTTACTCGATGTATGACTACTTGGGTGCCGGTGAGGCACGATCCACGGGCCGGGCAGTCGTGACAAAAGTAGTATCGAGCGATTAATCCTCGGAAAGTGTCTGACCGTATCTAGTAAGTCTTGATTATCGGTGTGTTGTGCACCACACCAATAATCGAGAGGCTATAGGATATTTAGGATTGGTTTCCATTCTTCTCATTACGAGATCGTGCTTTAGAGGCGTGTTATAGGTTGGACCCTCTAACGTATTCCTTTCTGTATGATTATGCCTGCGTAAAACGGCCGGGCGAAGAAGCAAAGCGGCGAGAGGCTGCTAGCGAGACACCCAGTCACGAGGCTCGAGCCCAGTCTATACGAGGCGGCGAGTTCTATGCGCCGCCCGGCCCAGCGAGACCACAGTACCCGCCTCGCATCCCGCGGCACAGGCGGAGAGTTAGGTACAAGGAGATAGCCCGACTTTTGGCTAAAGTTGTGGCCCGTCGAGAGAGATTGGATCACGGCGGTTCGGCTCGGCTCGATCGCACCGTGGTACACCGAGGCGAATAGTTTGAGGCTACGAGATTTCTTGAGTTGTAGCCGCGGAGTTTTATGGGTCGGCGGGAGGATGATCGCGAGGAGTTCATCCGTCGGCTTGAGGATTTTGAGAGTGATCGGGCGTCGGAGGCCGGTCGTGATCTTTGGTTCCACGTAAATTTGCGTGATCTGCGATCGATTGGTTTGATTCATGGGAGTTATCGGGAAACCGCGCGTCCCGGCTACGTGGGGCGAGTTCTCGGAGAGCTTTCCTCGCTCCTTCTTGCCTCGCGGATGAGGAGGCGCGGTGATAGATTTTTCTTCTTGAGGCGAGAGAGGGCCTTGTCGGGAGTACAATGTCGAGTTTGATTCTTTGGCTCGATATGTCCAGCATTGGTAGCGAATATGGAGGATAGGGTGCACGTATGTCACGGGCTGAAACGACTATATGGCGGAGTCATGTGCGGGGTTTCTCTCGGCCGGGTATGGACATTACGCGTGCGAGCTCAGCGCCCTTGGATGCGAGGCGCGAAGTCGGCGAGTGGGCGGACATCAGCGAGAAGAAGGCGGGGCGGGAGGTTTTACGGTGGTTATCGTGGTGGCGGCCTCGTGATCTGGGTCGCACCACGGCGGCTCGAGCACTCTGCACCGTCCTCGGCCGGCGAGTTTTGGCGGACGGGGCCAGGGCTTGGGCGTCGAGTAGCGAAGTGCGGCGATCGGGACCACCCGGTGTGGCGTCGGTAGATCCCATTACGGGAAGTGTGGTACTGCTTATGGATCTTATTCTGATTGTGGCGGCGGGGTCACTGCGGCTTGTCGGCCAGGCGTGGCGGTGGTAGGGCCCGGCGCCCGAGGTTACGTGGCGGCTTCATCATCTCCTCTGATTACTCGCCGGGCGGGGTGCTCGTGGGTCAGTGTGGCGGTCGTGGCTCGGGTCGATTCTAGCGGTCCTCGAACGCGTATATGCTTTGTCGGTAAGCGAGGATCGGAGGCCTCGCTGATGTCGTCACGGTACCTTATCGGTTCAGGTTTGATGTGTATGCTTTGATAGATCGGGTTCTACTCTGTCTATATATCTCCTTGTTGCTAATAGGATAGGGATAGAGCACGAGTCCATAGACCACTTCGAGGTAGCTACGCGATGGGTGATTCGGTGGTAGCTCGGCGGGTATATAGAGCTTGTCTGTGACCATTCTGATCGTCGGACCTGGCCGACTTGATAGAGTTGGAGATGATTGACTTGCGTGATTATGGGGATGGATTGGCTAGCTTCTTGCTATGCCAATGTAGGCTGAGAGAGAAAGTAATGCAGTTCGGTTTCTGAGGCCGGTTGTTGAGTGGGAGGAGCACGGTATCGTAGGGGTAGGTTTATTTCCTACCTCGAGGCTAGGAAGATAGTGCGAAGGGTATATCTACCATCTAGTTCGGGTGTTTGATCACGAGGCTGCGGTACGATTTTGATCGATTCCATAGTCAGCGAGTTCCCAGACGTGTTTCCAGATGACCTCCCGGGTATCCCTCCTGAGAGGGAGATTGAGTTTTGTATTGACATATTGCCAGACACTCGGCCTATTTCCATTCGCCATCTGAGAATGGCACTGCGAGTTGAGAAGCTGAAGAGATCGGCAGGGATTTGCTAGAGAAGGGTTTCATTAGGCCAGTGTTTCTCGCACGAAGCGCGGTATTGTTCGTGAAGAAGAAGGGCGGGGCGGCTGCGTGTGTGTTGATTCTGACGGTGAACAAGGTGACCATTAAACGAATACCCGCCACGGGATTGATGATTTGTTCGACGATTGCGAGTGCGAGATGTTTCTCGAAGATTGATCTGCGATCGGGCTATCATCAGTGCGAGTCGAGAGAGGTGGATGTCCACAGAATTTGCATTCGGACGATGCGGGCATTATGAGTTGAGTCATGTCTTTTGGGTTGACGATGCTCGTGGTATTCATGGATTTGATGAACCGAGTGTTCAAACCATTTTGGACACGTTTGTGATAGTGTTCATTGATGATATCTTGGTTTATTCGCTCGAGCGAGGGCATGCGGAGCATTTGAGAGGCTTGTCTTGTGATTCTCGAGACGGCGGTTATGCGCCAAGTTTTCCAAATCACGAGTTTTGGTTGACTTGATGGCGTTTCTTGGGCATATTATGGGTGATGGCATTGAGTTGTCTGGCGAATCGGCGATCGAGACTTGGCGAGACCTACTACTCAGCAGAGGTTCGCGATTTTACGGGCCTTGCGAGTTGTGCTCGGTTCGTGGAGAAGTTTGCTTCTATCTACGCACCATTGACTAGGTGACTCGGAAAGCGGCCAAGTTTGATGGTGATGCTTGTGGCGGGGTTTCGATTCTTGAAAGAGGCGGCGACCGCCGTTCTTACTCTTCCGGAGGTCGGATGGTTATGTCGTGTATTGTGATCGTCGGGCATCGGGTTGGGATAATGTATTGATGCGGCATGGCGGGGTTATAGCATATCGTCATCGGCAATGAAGAAACACGAGAGGAACTACCCGCGTGATTTGGAGTTGGCGGTAGTGATTCACGCTTTGAAGATGCGGAGGCACTATTTGTATGGGGTTGGCGTGGATATTTATACAGACCACAAGAGCCTCAGGTATATCTTGACGGAGGAGTGAACTACGGCGAGGCGGTGGTTAGAGTTGCTTAAGGATTACGATGTTGATATCTATACCACGGGAAGGCGATGTTGTGGCGGATGCTCTTAGTCGTAGGTCGATGGGAGCCTATCGGATGTGCGGCTAGAGAGGAGGGACATGGTTCGTGATTTGCATCGATTAGCGAGCCTTGGTGTCCGTTTGATTGATTACGATAGCGGTGGGGTTAGAGTTCGTGAGGTTGCGAGTCTTCCGTCGTCGAGAGGTGAAGAGCAGCGATTCGAGGATCGGCTTTGATTCGATATCGTGTCTGACTCTTACGTGAGGCAAAGGGTCGCTTTTGAGTAGCACGATGGGGTGCTAAGGTTTGGCGGTGTGTGTTCGGATGTTTGAGGACTTGGCGAGTTCTTGGGAAGCACGCGTAGCGTTACTCTATCCATCGAGTCGACCAAGATGTACCACGACGCCTTAGATACGTGTATTGGTGGGATGGCGAAGAGGGCGTTGCGAGTTCGTAGCTCGGTGCCGTGTTGTCGGCGAGTAAGGTAGAGCACGAGGCACGGTGGTTTATTCTGAGCGATTGAGATCGACACGGAAGTGGGAGGTAATCAACATGGACTTCATCACGGGATTACCTCGCGCTCGGAGGAGACATGATTCTATATGGGTTATCGTCGGCGGTGGCGAAATCAGCCCACTTTCTTCCGTCGGGGCGACTTTTGGTGAGATTATGCGGACTTTACATCAGAGAGATCGTCGGTGCGTGGAGTCCTGCCCGATCATATCAGACGAGAGCCGGTTCACGGCTAACCACGGAGAGTCGCTTCGAGAGTTTAGGGGCGAGTGAGCACAGTCTTGCATTTCATCCGCAGAGCAGACGGACGGCGAGCGCCTATCGGACTCTTGAGATATCTTTGCGAGCTTTGTGTTAATGACTTTAGTAGTAGTTGGGAGGATCATTTGCCTCTAGTTGAGTTCGCGTATAATAATAGCTACCACTCGGTATTCGGATGGCGCCTTATGAGGCCTTGTATGGGAGAAAGTGCGGTCGCCTATAGGTTGGTTCGATGTGGGCGGCGGCTAGTGGGACGGTTGTATGCGGCGATGGATAAGGTGAAGCTTATCAAGGCGGCTATTGGCGACTCGAGTCGGCAAGTCGTATCACGGATCATCGTCGTCGGCATCTTGAGTTCGAGTTCATGATTGGGTTTTCCTAAAGGTGTCACCCATGAAGGGTGTGATGAGATTCGGGAAGAAGGAAGCTCGACCACAGGTACGTTGGGCGTTTCAGTTGTCGCGAGGTAGGCAAGGTTGCTATGTGTTGGATCTGCCGTCCGTCGGAAGCGGTCGTCCGGTTTTCACGTATCTATCTTTGAGAGATGTATCGGGGATCCATCTAAGGTACAGATTGGCGATGTCGGTGTGGGGTTATCGTATGAGAGATTCCATAGCGATAGTCGATCGTCGAGTTAGGCGTCTGCGGACGAAGGGCGTGGCTTAGTCGAAGTCTTGTGGCGGAGCGAGCTCGAGGAGAGATGACATGGGAAGCCAGGAGGACATGAGGCGGAAGTATCTCGCTATTCCCAGCGCCTCGGGTAATTCACTTTCCTACTTGTAAATTTTCGTTATCGTTTACGCCTATGTGTTGCTCTGTGGCGTGTGTGGCATTTACTGTTGTTTAAGCTTCTTCTTAACCGTCTTGGGAAGGAACATTCGGGACGAATGTTTCTAAGGAGGAGAATGTTATACCGTATTTCAGTATATGCGTAAGGGAATACGTGAAATCTTGCCTTAAAGATAAGCCTTGGGCGTTTTATTTTGTACCTGACTCGCTAAAAGAATCGTTTTTCAGGCGAAAGCGTTTCCCTGACTTTCGTAGAGTAAATTCGGTATGCCATTTCTTATTTTGCGGATTTTTAGAGGCGAAACATTTTGGACCAGCGGGAGGGTGACATGTGTCACCCTCGCATTGAAGCAAGTGGGGTGGCTTTGGGCGATTGGGCGTCGAAGAGGGTGTGTTGGCCTTGGCGATTGGGTCCTTGTTTAGGCCTTGTTTTGTGGAGTGTTTTGTGGAGTGTTTTGTGGAGTAGGAGTTAGGGTGCACTTGGCTTGATCTTGGCCTTACACTTGCCTTGCACTTGTCTTCATCTTGGCCATTGGTTGGCCAAGGCTTGAGCTATAAATACCCCTTAGAGATGAAGAGTTATTCATCCACAAAGTTATCTTCCAAGTCTAAAATCCTCTCCTCTCCTTAAGCTTTTCGTCCAAACACCTCTTCCCTCCACTTGTGTTGTATGGCGAGAGCCTACCCACAGCCTGGCGAAATCTACCCCCTCCCTTGGTAGAAAAGTTACCTTCTTGTATCGTTATAATGCCCAAAATACCACAGCCCAAATACCTTAGTACTTAGTAGAAGTTGTGAAGAACTTCAGGGTTCTGGGCATACAACTTAGGAGCAAAACCTTGCTCAGCGACTTTTCTAGGATATTATTGGGCTACAGGGTAACTAATCCTAACCCTCTTTTGAATTAGAATATATATCTTGTTGTAGTATAAGAATAAGTATAAATACTTAGAAGTATATCATGAGAATAGAATTGAAGTATTAATCACTTAGAAGGGTTTAAAGAAGAATAATCAAGCTGTACTTACATGAATTTGTTTTCTGATGAACTTATATAGCTCAGGGTAGGGAAGTGCTGCCCGACTTCTAGTAGAATTATGAACCCACTGTTTAGAATGACCTTGAGTAGTCTTTGATAGATATCTGTGACTATTATGGTGACTCTCTGCGTGACATATTGACTTGGCGGTGGTTTATTTGAGAAGGTATGTGATTCTTCCTAAAGCATGATATTTTACAATATATATATAATGCGGTAGGCGTACATGTGTTAAGCGAATAATAACTACGGCAATGTCTTTGACTTAAGCTGAATAATACTTACGGCAATGCCTGGCTTAAGCTTTGAATAATAAGAAGCGAAAACATTTCAAAGACTCTTTGAATCATATTATCGAGAAGAGAACTAATTGGTTTTAAAGCGAAGCTTAAGAGTTATACTAGCTTTATGGGAAGTAAGTATAACCACTTAAGATTTATAAAAGAAACAAGTTTGCCTATGTGTTTATAACAGACTTGTATTGTGAAAAGAATAATAAAGATGGTTTGATAAATAGACATGATATGATGCTATGTGTGTTAGTATCTTGTAACGTTTGTATAGGTGAGTATCATTGTTGTGCTTATGTTGTTTAAAGATAAGTTGTTATGTTAGTATCTATCGCTCGCCTCTTGAGATGATCTGGGGTTAAAGCGCCCTCCGTGCGGGGTAGACTCGGTGATGCAGGACCGTGATTCGAGAATACCTCATGCGGGTCAGGGGGCCTATGCGGGCTACGGGAGTTCGAGGTTAGTATGCGGGGTTATGCCTGCATGCGATGCAGTGGCCGTGCGGACGGCGAGTCGGGGCGATGCCGAGTAGCTACCCTCGATGCGGGGTTATACCTCATGCGGGCCCGTGAGTGGCCTATGCGGACTCGAGTCGAGTTAGGCTTGCGAGAATGATGATGAGGCGAGTGGCCTGTTTCGATCATTCGCGGCCTAGACAAGACCTATTACGATTACTATTGTTGCTCTTGTTTGTGATGTGGCACTACGTGCGGTTTCCTTAGTTGTTTCACACATATTTGTAATGGTTTTTAAATGATATGTTTTCATTTAAGTATTTCTGATTCGCATACTTAGTACTGTTATCTTGACCTCGCCCGAGCTGCGTTCATCTGCGGTAGAGGCAGCAGTGCTAGATCCACGTCCTTAGGATCTTTGCGTTGGTGTCGGGAGCTCCGTCTTCTCGGAGGCTCTACTTTTGGGTATGATCTCCTGTATTGTAGATAGTTTTATGATCCGGGGTATGGCGATTTGTCCGCCATAGTTGTTACTTCCTTAGAAGTGCAGTAGTACTATTATGCAGTTGGGATGTAGCGCAAAACTTGAGTTATTTATATTATCTTAGAAAGGCAAGCTTTTCTTGAGATAAACTATGTCTTATTTTATAAAGCTGTTTCTGTCTTGTTTTATATTCAGTTACTCGATGTATGACTACTTGGGTGCCGGTAAGGCACGATCCGAACCGGGCGGAGTCGTGACATCTATCTCCTCTCGGGAGAGGATACCGAGGTCATGCAGGCACCTGCAGGAACTCTGCGACTCTTTGGGCGGTGAAAATCTGGTACGCGACCTCGATATCAAACACGAATGAGATGGTAGATATACCCCCGCGCGTCTTCACAGCCTTGAGGTAGGAAATAAACCTACCCACCGGCGACACGGTGTTTCCTCCCACTCGATAGCGGCTCAGAAAGCGAGCCGTACCACTCTCTCACTGCGGTCTACATTGGCGTAGCAAGAAGCTAGCCAATCGTACCGTGATCACGTCGAAATCGGTCATGTCGGCTCTATCAAGTCGGCTGGAGTGCGGCTGCATAATGACACCGGTCAAGCCATATACCAGCAGAGCTACCACGAATCACCCGGCTGGCGTAGCTGCGCCGAAAGGGTCTATAGACTCGGAGCTCTATCCTATCTACTAGCGATAAGGGGATATATATGGACGGTAGAACCGGATCTATCAAGGCATACGCGTCCTGACAAGGCCCGATAAGGTACTGTGGCGACATCCGGCGATGCCTCACGGTCTGCCGGGTTTGGACAAGGCATAAATGTGGTTACGAGGACCGCTAGAAGCGGGACCGCGCCTCGACCTGCCGCGACCTGGCGCCCGTGAGTTCCACGCCTCGGGCGAGTGGCTGTAGGAGATGAAGAAGGCGTGAAAGACCACAGTGGTGACCTACCATCTTTGCTGCCCTTGGCGGGCGGTTTCTCGAAAAGTGACCTGCTGGCGCAGTGAAACAAACTCCGTGCGATACCACAATTCCGTAATGGGATCTACATCGGCCATTTGAGGAGGGTGGTCGTCGGTTGCGCCTCTGCTACCACTGGATGTCAAGTCACGAGGCCACAGTGCCGCCCTCGAATACCCTGGTTGTCCTGAAGACGGTGTAGGAGTGCTCTGAGCTGGCTGTGGTGCAAATCTAGACTGCTGCTGAGGCCGTCCACCCCGCGAGCTACCAAAATATCATGCAGTCTAGCCTCTTACGCTGATATCATCGGCCGTCGGCCTCTCGCTCGCATCCAAGTGCATGAGCTGCGTGCGGGCAATATCCATGCGGTGAAGAGCTACACTGCGAAGACTACGCCATATAATCGTCTAGCAGGTGGCGTGGCGGTGCACCTGTCCTCATGCTCTGCCCAGCGAGGACATGCTCGAGCCAGCAGTGAACTCCACGTTGTACTCCTGGCTATGCGCCTCTCTGTCTCGGCATCAAAACTTGTCGGCGTGCCCTCACCGTGCGGAGGCAAGAAGTGGCGAGAAAAGCCTCAGAGAACTTCGTCCCATCTGCTGGAAGTGCATGCTCTCCGGGATAGCTCGCGAATCAAACGGATCATTGCGGTATCACGCGGCGATGCGAACCAGACCGCGGCTCGGTCTCGAAGCCTTGATCGCTCGCGTGATCATTGTAGGCGGCGGATGAACTCTGCGGATCATCCTCGGGCCTCGACAGTAGAACTCTGGCGGGCTCTGACTCGAGAAAATCCTGCAGCCTCGAACTATCCGATCTCGGGTGAACTACAGTCTGCTGGAGGCTGGGCTGCGTCGGCCTATCGCCGTATGCCGCGATCACGGCGATGGCGGGCCATCTCTCTGTAACCCATCTCATCTGCTCCAGGCTGTGGGACTGGAGGTGCAGGTACTGTGGTCTCATCAGCCACTGCGGCGGCTCTATACCCTGCTGGGGCCGGCGGCGTCGTGGAACTCGCCGTCTGAGGTATCGCCTCGGGTATAGACTGGGCACAGGCCTCGTGGCCTCGTGTCCTACTAGCGACTCCTCGGCTTGCCTTGCCGCCACGGGCGGGTTGCCTTGCAGCGGAGGCATAGCGTCTGACGAATACGGTAGAGGTCGACTTATAACACTACAAGGCGCGATCTCGAGTGAGAAGAATGGAAACCAATCCTAAATATCCTATAGCCTCACGATTATTGGTGTGGTGCGCGACAGCGCGATAATCGAACTCTACTAGATGCGGTGCTGTAGACACCTTAGAGGATTAGCGCTCGATACCACTTTTGTCACGACCCGTTCGGGGCCGTGGTAGTGCCTTACAGCACCCAGTAGTCATACATCAGTGTCGGTGGAATATAAAAACAAGACATGAAACAAGTGTAAAATGAGACACGGTTTATACGAGAAAAAGTAAGCCTTTCGGCGTAAATATATAAACCAAGTGCAGCGATTACATCCCAAGCGTACAATAGGACTCTGAGACCTCTGAGAAGTAAACAACTATGGCGGGATAGGGGCCCATACCTGAATGTACAAAACTATCTACAACGAGGAGATCATACCCAAAAGTCGAGCCTCCGGAGAAGATGGAGCTCCTGACACCAAAGTAAAGATTCTAAGGATGCGGATCTAGCACCTGTTTTCCCTTACCTGCGGCATGAACGCAGCCCCCGAAGGAGGTCAGTACAATAGGTACCAAGTATGTGAAACTGTAAAGTACTTTAAATGAAACCATATCATTTTAAAACCAATTTTACAAACATGCGCGAGCACGATGTAACGCGCATAGTGCACATCGCAAACAAGAGCAATAATAGGTAAGTATGCGGTCTTCTCTGAATTTGCGAATGATCGAGCGAGGCCAATCGCCCGTAGTATCATTATGCATGCCTAATCACGGACTCCGTAGTCGCGTAGGCACGCTAGGCGCGTGAGGTATTCCCGCGTCGAGGGTAGCTACTCGTCGGCATCGTCACGGACTCTCGTATTCCGCGTGGCCACATAGACCGCGTGAGGTATTCCCGCACACTAACACGGAACTCTCGTGGCTCGCGTAGGTCCCTGGACCGCGTGAGGCATCCGCGCGTCGAGGCGACAACCGGTATATCGTATCGAGGTGAGTGGTATAATACTAACATAACGACTTATCGTTAAACAACATAAGCCTGATAAGAATAACCTCTTTATACAAGCGTTTACAAGACACTAACACACGTAGCATCATAATTTGTCTACTCGTCCAACCATCTTACTATACTTTCCGGAAATCAATACAAGTCTTTCATAAACACATAAGTAAACCGTTCCTTTTATCTTTCTTAAGTCGTTATACCTAACTTCCGTAAAGCTAGTATAACTCTTAAGCTTTTGTTTAAAAACCAAGTATTACTCTTAACAAAAATGATTCATAATTCTTTTGAAATACTTTAAGATTTTTATTATTTAGACTCAAGTCAAAAGGCGTCAAGTAAATCCATGTTGATTAACACGCGTCGTCTAGTACTATATATATATTTTAAAATATCATGCTCAAGAGGATAGGAAGAATCACATACCTCCTTGGCGAAATCCACACGCCAAGTCGAATATGTCGCGTGAGTATCAACCTATAATAGTCAAATCGTCTATCAGCGTCTGAACTACTCTGTAGAAAGTTCTAAGCGAGAGGGTTCTCTATTACGGAAAATTGGGCGGCATTTCCCTACAGTCAAACTACTCAAGTCTCTGTAAATACGGTCACATGTAAATCTGATTCAATTCTTCTTTTATATTCTTACGATGTGATTTGATTCAATTCTATTCTTGATGTAATTCTGATTCAATTCTCTTCTTTAATATCCTTCTATGTATCTTATACTTATTTCTATACTACTACTGATATGTAATCTCGATTCTGATAGAAGAATAAGATTATTTACCTCGATAAGCCAAAAATTATCCAAGATATAAGTCGATCTGAGCAAGGTTTAGCTCTCCTAATATATGCGCTCAATCCGCTCCAAGAAACCCTTAGAAGTTTCTACACAACTTCTTCTTACTACTTGACCAACTATGAAGTTTATCCAGGGTTTAGATACAGTGACTAAGGAAGTATAGTAGTATTTACGGGCTTTTAGTATAGAGGTGACTTGGGAATACTACAAGGGATTTGGGCTAAAGTATTTTGGCATAGCAACAATACTTGAAGACAATTTTCTACCAAGGGAGGGGTATGTTTGGCTAGAACACAAGGAAGGGGAAGAGCTTGGGCGAAAAGCTCACGAGGGGAGAGGAGTTTTGAGACTTGGAAAATATTTTTGTGGATGAAGAATTCTTGCAACTTAGGGGGTATTTATAGGACCTTGAGGCCAAGATTAAGGCAAGTGGAGGGCAAGTGGAGGTGTAGATTTGCATGTGTACCTTATCCATCTGCTCGACAAAATATCTAGCAAACGTTGACCAAATGTTTAAGGCCTTTCCTTGAAAAAATGTGCGAAATCGTCCCCATTTCCGCCAACTTGAGGTGACACGTATAGCCTCTCGTTGATCAAAATATTATATCTCTCGGAAAAATCCGTAAAATTATAAATGTCAACAGTAATTTTTCCTTCGCAAGGTTTGGAAAACTTTTAGTCGGAAACAATTCTTTCGTAGGGTGTGCACAATTTTAGATCCTTATGCCTACTTAAGGTTTAAACTTTTACGTGCCCTCGCGTACATACTGCAAATACGGGTATAACATACATAACCCCATACCGATTCTGGCCCCCGATCTTTGGAGTCGCTCGATAAAACAATATAAGGCCATTTCAGGCTCTCAGGCACTGGTTAGGTGGAGCGCGTCCTGAACAGTAAAACAATTAACTAGACTTGGGCCTCGCGCCTCGCGACCTGTCACGTGGCGGAACTACTAACAGTGATCCCACTCTATTTGGGCTATGGGGCGACCGTAATAGGTACTACTTTGACCAGCCCGCGCCTTAACTCTTACCTGATGCGAGATAAAATCCTATTGCGAGAAGGCCTTATATATACCTAAGGTCTCGGTGGTTAATAATACTCTTAGGCTCGCAATTTCCATGCTCGAAGCCTACCTTGCAGTCCCAGTAGCGGGTACAAAAACTTCTCATAATACCATAATCGTGTCGTCTTGATCACAACAACCATTACTTACTCTATCGGACCTCATCAGTACAATTCTCTTAAACTACCACGTAGCTTAATATATTAACATGGTATTCCATTAAGTTTCTTAACATGACTTCTTAAGGGTTCAACGCCTG
Source organism: Przewalskia tangutica (assembly GCA_029844215.1). NCBI lineage: Eukaryota > Viridiplantae > Streptophyta > Magnoliopsida > Solanales > Solanaceae > Przewalskia > Przewalskia tangutica. Next base: position 53,153,469 of record CM056718.1, read on the forward strand.
TCGAATGACTCATCCTTTCCCGATTATCTCAAAGTATCGTAAAACCTCGATGAGAATTCTTTAAGCTGTTTCATACCTTCCGGTATCTAGTTAGTCTTTACGACTCTTGGTAATCTAAAATCATTCTAAAGCAACACACGTCGACCTGCATACGTAACTCGGTATAGTTGTATGTCAAAATACCAACTTCTACAATCATTACCACTGGATATGCAATCCATAGTCGCTTCGAGTCGCTCTTTGCGCTTGCTCGTAGGCTGCAATCAACATAACTTCGTTAGAGGAGGCGACCACCTATGGCTGTCATACGATCTCGATCTGGTGAGAAGAATGAAACTAATCCTAAATGTCCTGCTGACCTCACGATTATAGATGTGGTGCGCGACACACAGATAATCAAGACTACTAGACGCGATGCAGTGGAGCACTTTCAGAGGACTAAGCGCTCACGATACCACTTTTGTCACGACCCGAGCCGGGCGCGGCGGTGCCTACAGGCACCGCTAATCATCTGACATAATAAGCTGCGGAAGATAAATAACACTTTTTAAAAAAAACCAAGGCGAGCGATAAAGTGCCATAACGTAAAAATTACGAAAGGGTCTACATTTAACAATGTAAAAACAACTACAGTCGATCCGGCCCGCGGATGAATACTGAGCGTCTAAGATTTGAACAAATATTATGGCGGGACAAGGCCCGCGTACCACGATTATACATAGCCATGACAACTCGGAACATTGGAGCCGTCTCGAAATCTTGAACCGAGGATCTAGCTCGCGGATCCTGCGTGTGTACCTAAACTGCGGACATGAGCGGCCCCGAAGAAATCGATTACAACAGTACGAATATGGAACGGAAAACAAGGTACAGTAAACAAATCATAACTGTACAAAAGAATTACATGGGCAAGTATAAAAAAAAAGGTAAATACGGATCTAGTGTCATTACCATCGTGAACTTAATCGTACCTTATTATCTTTTTCCATTTTTACATAAAAGTTATAGTCACGTCATTACGTCGTCTTAGGAAAAACCGTCAAGTTCATTACCGTATAACTTACTTACCTTGCATAACATAATCAGACCGCTTTATGGAGGGGCGCTATCTTGCCGACCCGATCGAGGCGATAAAGTCACGTAAGTGCGCCCGTAGAGGTATCTTGCCGGCCCGTTCACGGGGCGATAATGTCATATAGTGCGTATCGCGACCCGATTAAGACCCATGGTGGTGCCTTACCGGGCACCCTGGTGAATCTGACATCGAGTGTCAGTGGAACATAAAACAATACAAGACATATTATGAAATATGAAACAATAATCGAGAAAAACTTGCCTTTCGGCATAAATATAAATAGCAACTTTCCAACATGAGCAGTTTAATCCTTTTTACAAACCACACTTGTGATTACTACGGACCTACAGAAATGATCGACAACAATGGCGGGGCGGGGCCCGCCATACCACGAATGTAAACACCTGATAACGAGGACTATACGGTGATAAACCTCGGAGAAAGCGAGCTTTCCAGCGCGTGTTGTGACCCTAGGCGAGGATCGATGGCGGTGTACCTTTACTGCGGCATGAGCAGCGGCCCGAAGGTCGATCTGGCAGTGCAAGTATGTGAAACAAAAAAATGCGTAAATGAAATCATAATAGTCTATAAGCGGGAGGCGTGTATGATAACCAAACTACGATTCCTGATAATAAGCGATCGTGTCAAGTCGGGGACTCGCCCTCAGTCATCACTCGAATATAGCAATGGGTCTCACGCCCATGACATCGATCATGCGTGGAATACCTTCGCCAGCTGTGGCGGTTTATGATATAAAAGCACGAAGGAACACCGCATGAACACGAGTCCACGTGCCATAATGCTGCGTGCGGGTAAATGCGAAGGCATGGCCGACTACTAACGCCGCGGTACCAACAAGGTGCGTGAGGCGTATCATAAGATCTGTCTAGGCCGTCCGCATGATCAAAGGCGACCACTTGCGCGATGTATCTAATGTGCGCGTCTAGCCACGGAACTTTCGCGACTCGCGTAGGCCAATCAGATCGGCGCGTGAGTATAACCCGCGTCGGTAGCTACTCCCGGCGGCGTCTGGACTCGCCGTCGCGTAGCCTGAGACGCGTGACCCGCGAGGCGCGTCTAACACGGAACTCCGCGATTCCGCATAGGCCACGGACCGCGTGAGGTAGTCTCGAATCGCCGGTCCATCGACGACTTTGATACCACCGCGTCGTGAGGCGGCAACAAGTATTACTTCTTCTTTCAAATGATTCAAAAATCTTTTGAAATACTTCAAGTTCTTTATTAACACATAACAAGCGGTTATAGTTCAATCGATTACCTTTTAAAGACCACAAGTATTTTCTTACCAACGTAAAGGTTATAACCAACTTCCCATCAGTAGTTATAACACTTTATGTTTTAAATAATCAAATCGTTTAGCGTATGCGTCTACTGGTACTACATAGTTCACATATCATGCTAGAAGAGATAGGAAGAGGTTCGCATACCTCGCGGCAGTATCGACTAATAGCAAAACACTCAGTACTTCCAATGTCGGCTACTCCTTAAGCCCAGTAGATCGCGCCATCGTGAGTACTCGACCTATAAGGCCACAGCGACTTATTAACATTTAGATCTCATCGTAGAACATTCTAGAAAATTGGCGCGCCTCCCCCACATGACAGCGTAAATCTCTCTCTATCGGTAGGCTGGCTACGAAGCCAACCGGGGGTTATCATCTAACCTGCGGTACAATTTTACTCCGCGGTACTACTACACAAGTCTCTTTGTAACACGATTCGATTCGATTCTTGAGCTTAAGTCAAAAGACATTGCCAACTAACCACGTTGATTCTATATATAGTATACTTTAACTATATATTCTAACAACATGTAATCTCAATTACAATAGAGGACAAGATATTTACCTCGATAAGCCCGTAATTATCAAGTATAAAGTCGATCACAGGCAATCGTTTAGCTCGACTCGGCGCTCGACCCGCTCTAAACCACGTAGAAGTTCTAACCAACACACACGATGACAATTTATGGAGATTTTCCTAGGGTTTGGTTTTGTGGTGACGGGAAGTATAATAGTATTCCAGGGCTTTTTCGTATAGGTACAACCTTAGAATACTACAAGGTATACGGCTAAGGTAATTTGGGCATTATAACAATACTTTAGAGTATTTCTACACCCTGAGGGGGTATTATCTGAAAACAACTAGGCTAGGGGTACCATGCTTAACTCTAGGAGGGGGCACTACTCTCGGCTAGCACCCTAGAGGGGTGCTCGGCCTGAGGGGAGGCCATGGCGAACTTCGGCCTGAGGGAGGAGAGGATTTTACACTTAGAAACATTTAGGAATGGATGAAGAATTCATCAAAGGGAGAGGGTATTTATAGCACAAGCCAAGGCCAACCAATGGCGAAGATCTGGCCAAGTGCTACACAAGTGTAGGGCGAAGATATGCCCAAGTGCCTAGTCCCTACTCGCAAAACCCTCGCAAAATATCTGCCAAAATATCTACCATGGCGTCCCGTTTCGTCCAGTCTGCCCGCCTTGCCCGCTGATGAGAGGGTGCAAGTGCGCCCTCGTTGGTCCAAAATGTTAGTCTCTCGGAAAAATCCATAAAAATAAGAAAAGACATGGCGAATTTTCCCCATGAAGTTATGTAAAGCGTTTAGTCAACGACTCTAGCAAGGTGTTGTGCACAAATGCCATTCGGCCCGAGCCACTGGCGGGGTGACCGTGTCACCCTCGCATTAGCCAAATAAAACATCTTAGAAAATATCCTGATGGCCAAAATCTCGAAAACAAAGTGGGCCCAAAGCGTAAATTTCTCGTGGGCCGCGTGACCATTCAGAAAATAAAATTCCATAATTCTCTAATATTCGGGAAGTCAGAATACCAAATCACGGGAATCAATTCCGTTCTTGAACCTTTTTCCTACCAAAAGCGGAAACTTTTAGTGGAAAAATCCTCTTTCTTCGCTTTCCGATTTTTACGTCGTATTGTTCACCGTGCGTCGTCCTCGCATACATACCACGGAACTACGGGGTATAACATTCTTCCCCAGAAACATGCGTCCGAATGTTCCTTCTAATCTCAAGCGAACACGTGCGATTATAGTCTTCACTTATACTTGCGAAACAATCTGCCGCGGTGGCCCGAAATACCGCGTAAAATACTTACATCCAAGTCACGAGAAACACCTCTAACATCGCCACAAATAATACTACTCTTGTCACTTTGCACGAGATACCACTTTGTCACTTTGCGCGAGCCTTGCTCCAGCGACCCGACAAATGATGCAAATTTGCGTCGTCATTTGAAGGCGTGCGCTCGAATTTTTACCACGTTTACGATCTTGCTTTAGTTTCCAAAACTTCGGGGTTACTATCTCTTTCGTGGGCATCGTTAGCGGGAACGTGCGGATGGATCTTGATACTTTCGAACATAACAATACGAAAAGGACGTCCACGCCTCACAAGTCGGACGGCAAAGCTAACATATAAATGACTGGCCTATTCTTCACATGAACTCAAAAGCCCAAAGTAACTCGGGCTAAGTTCATACATTTCCAAAACTCGTCACACTGTCAGGTGGTACTTTGAAGACCGGCCGTCGGCGACCTCTGGCGTCGTCGCGGATTATCATACGATTATACGATTTGCTAGAACTTCTTCTAGACAAACACCATTATCCGCGATTTCTTTGGAACAAGCTGAACAGTATGCGAACGCCAACATTGAACCAATCGGCCAAACTTACACTTCCGCCCTGAGGCTTCGTAAGGCGACCTCGAGCGGCTGAAATGGTAGCAAGCGCTCCCTCCACGGGAGACAACAATCTTCACAACTACCACGAATTCCATGCGGCGAGGCGAATGCGGTCGAGACTACTTTGAGTCCTTAACACATGCTTGGCAAAACTTCCGAAACAACAGCGACCTACCACGGGCTCCATCTGTCATAAGGTGAAGGTAGGCACCCGTGCGGCCTTACAACCTTTACGATAAAACAACAACTGCCAGTACGGTCTTTGCTGAAAACAAGGCGGTGACCTCGCCGGCGACTCTTGGTCGAATCGTCGAGTCACGGTCTGTTGGCTAACTAAACTGGGCCTAACACCCTCGTGACCCTACCCAAGGCGGGACCACCGCGACCACCCGCGCCAAACATGCAGCGGGTTGACGCGGCGTAGCCTCGGCCCGACCCGGCAAAGCGCAAATACCATCTCCAGAAGGAACGTTCTCACAAAACCGTTACGAAAACCTGGCGGTCTTCAGCTCGACTACCTCTTTCGTTTCATACTACTTGGGACTTATCCCAAACCACTCGCGTGCACTATGCACTCTATAAGTCAAACATAAACATACGTCTCTGCAGAGATGGCCTTACCTCTAAGGTCTTTGCGTATAAAGCTCTAAGGCTCGCCTTTCTCTATCCTCCAAAATCTTACTCGGTTAACCCAGTGATTTCTAATCACAACTAACACCTGCTTTATCGAACATAGCACTTAAGGTATACTCGCGAAAGTTCAGAAGGACGCTTGCTTTGCGGCCTCTCTGCGTCCTTGGTTAACGCGTCGATCTACGTTTTCGGCTCTTTGTACATAAGCCGTACACGGGCCATGCTCCATTTGAAGAATTACTCTTGCCTGACCACTTTCTTAGGTAGTCATCAAGACTCGCGGTGCATCGGTATACTCTCGGTAGCCAAATCCATGGCTAATGCGAGGTTGCCTCTTTGCGATCTATATTCGGTTCGATCGTGGGCGAAGGTTAATATCATGGCGCGATAGGAGCTGCCGTCGCCCGTACTTAAACTCTGCGGGGCTAGTGGCGTCGCGAAATCCCGAATGAAGCACTACAGGTAATGATTTGGGCTGTACCCTCGTGACCCTCGTACTCGACTCGCGGTTCCTCGGCTGCCTTGCCTCACGGGCGGGTTGCCTGCAGCGGAGGCATAGCGGTGAGGAAAGAAATCGTTAGAGGTCCGACTTACAACACGGCTCAGGCACGATCTCGAGTGAGAAGAATAGAAACCAATCCTAAATATCCTATAGCCTCACGATTATTGGCGTGGTGCGCAACTGCGATAATCAAGACTCTCTTGCGGATACGGTGCGTAGACACTTTCAGGATTAAGCGCTCACGATACCACTTTTGTCACGACCGATTCGGGCGTGGTAGTGCTACCGGGCACCCTGGTGATACAACATCAGTGTCATGGAACATAAAACAATACAAGACATATTATGAAATATGAAACAATAATCGAGAAAAACTTGCCTTTCGGCGTAAATATAAATAGCAACTTTTTCCAACGTGAGCAGTTTAATCCTTTTTACAAACCACACTTGCGGCGATCTACGGACCTCAGAAATGATCACGACAATGGCGGGGCGGGTCCCGCCATACCACGAATGTAAGCACCTCTGATAACGAGGACTATACGGCTGATAAACCTCGGAGAAAGCGGAGCTTTCCATGTGTTGTGACCCTAAGGCGAGGATCGATGGCGGGTGTACCTTTACTGGCGTGAGCGCGGCCACGAAGGTCGATCTGACAGTGCAGTATGTATGAAACAAAAAAATCGTAAATGAAATCATAATAGTCTATAAAGCGGGAGCATGTATGATAACCAAACTACGATTCGCGATAATAGCGATCGTATCGAGTCGGGGACTCGCGCCCTCAGTCATCACTCGAATATAGCAATGGGTCTCACGCCCGCACATCAATCATGCGTGGAATACGCCGCCGCTGCCGGCGGTTTATGATATAAAAGCACGAGAACCTGCATGAACACGAGTCCGCGTGCCGTAATAACTGCGTCTGGGGTAAATGCGAAGGCATGGCGAGCTACTGCGCCAGCGGTACCAACAAGGTCGTGAAGCGTATCGCATAAGATCTGTCTGGCGATCACGTGATCAAAGTTGACCACTTGCGCGATATCTAATGTGCGCGTCTAGCCACGGAACTTTCGCGACTCGCGTAGGCGATCAGATCGGCCGCGTGAGGTATAACCCGCGTCGGTAGCTACTCCGGCGGCGTCTGGACTCGCCCGTCGTAGCCGCGAGGACCGCGTGACCACGAGGCGCGTCTAACACGGAACTCCGCGATTCGCGCAGGCCCCTGGACGCGTAGGGTAGTCTCGAATCATAGGTCCGTCGACGCTGAGTCTACCCGCGTCGGGCGGCAACCCGGAATCATCTCGAGATGAGTGATGTAAAATACTAACACTGCGACTTATCGTTAAGCAACATAAGCACAACAAAGGAAAACCCGCTTTACCGCGACATCACGAGATGCTAACACGCGTAGCATCTGGCGTGTTTACTTATCAATCAACAAGAAAGTATTACAAGGCTATCACAAACCAACACAATCAAGTTATACACGCAAGGTACTTTAAGCTAACAAGTTCGGGTATCTACCCCTACAGTACTTCATACATTAAATCTTTAAAAGATCCGTTGCTTTCACATAAGTCGCCTGATACAGTAGTATAAAATAGAGTTGTCCTTTTAAGAAAACCAAAACTCTTACCTTTGTAAAATCAAGTAACAACATTATTTTCCAAGCGTCGAGTTGCCTAATTTCAAATGTTCACGTTTCTTATTTTAGAAAGGTTTAAGTGGTTCATGCCTTTTTCATTTAAGAATATAATTTCTTTTAAACAATCGAGAAGCATAAGTCTTATATGTGAGTAGGATATTCTTGTTTGTAACAATCTTATTCTGACCATGATCTAGGAAATATCATTTTGTCTCGTCTTAGCCACATGCGGATGGAAGTTTCTCTTGGTTTTAATAATACTTAATCTGTCAAAACATTTCCTTTTATTAGCTGCTTGATGGTTTTGTGGTACGTTACGATTTCGAAATCGATAAAACATTCTTAAGCGGTTATACCTAACTTCCCGTAAAGCTAGTATAACTCTTAAGTTTTCAAAAACCAAGTATTACTTCTTCTTTCAAAATGATTCAAAAATCTTTTGAAATACTTCAAGTTCTTTATTAACACATAACAAGCGATTATAGTTCAATCGATTACCTTTTAAAGACGCTAGTATTTTCTTACCAACGTAAAATGCATTATAACCAACTTCCCATACAGTAGTTATAACCTTTATGTTTTAAACCAATCAAATCGTTTGCACGTATCGTCTCACCGTACTACATAGTTCACACATATCATGCTAGAAGAGATAGGAAGAGGTTCGCATACCTGCGGCGAGTATCGACTAATAGCAAAGCGCTCAGAGTACTTCCAAGTCGGTACTCCTTAAGCCAAGTAGATCGCGCCATGCGTAGTACTCGACCTATAAGGCCATGGTGACTTATTAACATTTAGATCTCGTCGTAGAACATTCTAGAAAATTGACACCTCCCCCACATGACAGCGTAAATCTCTCCTCTATCGGCGGCTACGAAGCCAACCGGGGGTTATCGTCTAACCTAGCGGGTGCAATTTTACTCCGGTACTACTACCAAGTCTCGTAACACGATTCGATTCGATTCTTGAGCTTAAGTCAAAGACATTGCCAACTAACCACGTTCGATTCTATATATAGTATACTTTAACTATATATTCTAACAACATGTAATCTCGATTACAATAGAGGACAAGATATTTACCTCGATAAGCCCGTAATTATCCAAGTATAAAGTCGATCTGGGCAATCGTTTAGCTCGACTCAGGCGCTCAACCGCTCTAAACCACCCAGAAGTTCTAACCAAACACACCTGATACTCAGCGGTATGGAGATTTTCCTAGGGTTTCGGTTTTGTAGTGGGAAGTATAATAGTATTTAGGGCTTTTAGTATAGGTACAACCTTAGAATACTACAAGGTATACGGCTAAGGTAATTTGGGCATTATAACAATACTTTAGAGAGTATTTCTACACCTGAAAGGGGGTATTATCTGAAAACAACTAGGCTGGGGTACCCGGCTGCAACTCTAGGAGGGGGCACTACTCTCGGCAAGCACCCACAGAGGGGGTGCTCTCGGCCACAAGGGAGGCCCTTGGCCGAACTTCAACACAAGGGAGGGAGATGATTTTACACTTAGAAACATTTAGGAATGGATGAAGAATTCATCAAAGGGAGAGGGGTATTTATAGCACAAGCCAAGGCCAACCAATGGCCAAGATCTAGCCAAGTGCTACACAAGTGTAGGGCCAAGATATGCCCAAGTGCCTAGTCCTACTCCTTAAAACCTCATGAAATATCTGCCAAAATATCTACCAGCAGCGTCCCATTTCGTCCAATCAGCGCCTTGCCCGCTGATGAGAGGTGCCAAGTCACGCCTCTCGTTGGTCCAAAATGTTAGTCTCTCGGAAAAATCATAAAAATAAGAAAAGACATAGCGGAATTTTCCCGCATGAAGTTATGTAAAGCGTTTAGTCAACGACTCTAGCGGGTGTTGTGCACAAATGCCATTCGGCGAGCCACTAGGCGGGGTGACACGTGTCACCCTCTATTAGAAATAAAACATCTTAGAAAATATCCTGATGGCCAAAATCTAGAAAACAAAGTGGGCCATAAAGCCAGTAAATTTCTCAGTGGGCCCAGCGTGACCATTCAGAAAATAAAATTCCATAATTCTCTAATATTCCGGGAAGTCAGAATACCAAATCACAGGAATCAATTCCCGTTAACGAACCTTTTCCTACAAACCGGAAACTTTTAGTGGAAAAATCACCTCTTTCTTCTTTCCAATTTTTACATGCGTATTCTCGTAAATGCGTCCTCGCATACATACCACGGAACTACGGGGTATAACGATCTGCCCGTAAGGTATCTTGCGAGCCATTTACGGGGCGGGATAATGTCATATAGTGCGCCCGTAAAGGTATCTTTGCGGCCCGTTTGGGGCGGGATAATGTCATATAGTGCGCCCGTAAGGTATCTTGCGGCCCATTTCTAGGGCGCGATAATGTCATATAGTCAACCCGTAAGGTATCTTGCGGCCCGTTTACGGGGCGATGATGTCATATAGTCAGCCCGTAAAGGTATCTTGCCGGCCCGTTACGGGCGCGATAATGTCATATAGTGCGCCCGTAAAGGTATATTGGCGGCCCGTTTAGGCAGCGAAAATGTCATATAGTGCGCCCGTAAAGTTATCTTGCCGGGCCATTTACGGGGCGATAATGTCATATAGTACGCCCGTAAAGGTATACTTCGGCCCGTTGCGGGGCGCGATAATGTCGTATAGTGCGCCCGTAAGGTATCTTGCCGGCCCATTTACGGGGGCGATAATGTCATATAGTGCGCCCGTAAGGTATCTTTGCCGGCCCGTTTCAGTGCGCGATAATGTCAAATAGTGCGTCCGTAAGGTATACTACGACCCGTTTACGGGGGCGATAATGTCATTTAGTGCGCCCGTAAGGTATCTTGCGACCCGTTTACGGGGCGATAATGTCATATAGTTTGCCCGTAAAGGTATCTTTGCGGCCCGTTTACGGGATGCGATAATGTCATATAAAATCAGGAATTTAACTTGACGTACTACGTACCTCTACTCGCTTTAGAATGACTCTTTTCAAATAAAACTTCCAAGATACTAATAGCAGTAGTATCAAGTCATATCTACTTTTCAAGACAAGTCACAATACCTTTTAGAAATACATTCTGAACTTCTAAATCAAGTGACTTCTTTCTTTAAAACCTTAAGCAATTGGTACCATTAAAACAATTTGCCCTTCTTTATTTCAAATCATTTTTTTGCTTACCTTACTGAAGAAAACCATTCTTTTAATCTTCCATAAAGTTGTTATAACCAACTTCCCATAAAGACGTTATAACTATTTATGTCTTAGACAAATTCGTTCCTTTTATAACCAAGAGACTTATATTTTCAAATCAAATCACATAGCTTTCAAAATACTTCAAGTCTCTTAACTTTTAAGAAAACAAGTTTCTTAACTTTAGAATGGCAAGAAATCAATACTTTCCAAATCAAGTATTCTATACTTTTAAATCAATTCATTTCTTCCTTTAAGAATCAAGTCCCATAACTTGAAAAATAAAGTCCCTTAACCTTTTAAAAAATTTGAGGTTCATAGTCTTAAAACATCATACGTAAATTCTTATAAATTAAATAACATATACTTTGGTGCGTTGTGAATAAGTTATACTTATTTATAATGATCTAAATCAAGTAGCCATGATCTAGAAAACGTAATAAAATTTTGTCTTATCTTAGCTACATGCGGATGGAGAATTCTACTCATTTTAACTTAATTGATTGTCATTGCATTTTCCTTTATTAGCAGCTGCGATGGCTAGTTCGATTCTTATTCTCATTTGTCGTAACTTAGCCAAGTCAACTTGGCTCGAAATACCTCTAACGACTCTTGCAGCGTCACGTAAGACTTGGTAAGAACTTAGGATAACTTAGACATAACCTTTACGTAGAGTAAATCAACATACATACCTCTTAACTTCTAAGAGTAGAAGGAGTCATGAAATAGTACTACATGTATATTCCATACATAGAATCATGTCAAAAGAAGGAAGAGGTTCACATACCTCGCGACGATTATCGACAAATAGCGAAATGCTCCAAAGTACTTCAACCTTGATTGCTATTCCATCCTTGAGTAGAATCGCTATACTTAGTACTTGACCTATAATGACCATGTCGTCCATTAAACCTCTAGCTGACGTAAAATATTCTAAGTGCAAAGTCTCTAAATTCTACGGAAAATCGGACATCACTTCCTTTGTTTCTACATACTTTGCCACCTTTTTCAAGGCCGAATTCAATAACCAAACACGTCACATTTAAGGCCCAACAATTCAGCTAACCAAAAGGGGATTACCGCCTTAACGGGGCGTGTAAATTCTGCCCACAAATTGTCTGAAACTAGTTCAATATTTAAAGCCATTTTTGGCTAAACATATACAACACAAAGTCCTTTTTCAATTTTTTTTCAATCCAACTTCTTAGGCCTAACATGTTATATAGTCATAAACAACTTAACAATTATAATTCCTTCTTTATATAACATGTGGCGATTAAACTAATAATCGATTGAATTGAAATCTTAAAGGCTAAATCATGCAACTTTTGGATTTCATCCAAATATTCCATAACACGTATCATTCTTCATAATATAATCCACATGATCATTTCTAACTACTACAACGTGAAATCTTGAATTTTAATAGCAAGGCGGAGATTATTACCTCCTTAAGCTCAAAATGATCCAAAACCTAAGTCAATCCTTAGCAACTCCAACTCCTTTTCTTGGCGTTCAATCCATTATTGTAACCGCCAGAAGCTTGTGAAAAACTCCTCTTCTTTTCCAACTTCAAAGTTGAAGAACACCTTGGGTTTTAAGCCTTGCGACTAACGTAAAAATGCGGTTTTTCAGGATCTTTCTATTGAGATATCCTTACAATATCCTTAGGGACCTTGGGTTAAAGTCTTGTGAATATTGAATGACAATTAAAAAATTCTTGTTCACAAATGCTCAGCCAGAGCGATGTTTCAAGAACAAGTGTTCTTCAATTTTTCTAAGTATTGTGAGCTAAGTCTTGCTACTTAGGATTATATATAACACATTGGAGGTGCAGATTACAACACGTGTTAAAATTGGATGAATGGGATCAAGCCAAGTGGCTCTTGACTTAGTCAACAATGTCAAGCTCTTAGCATGCAAGACTTTGTCATCTAAACTTTGGTCAAATGACCATTATACCCTTGTCTCAATTCATCCAAGACCATGTGGGGGTGCTACGTGTAGCCTCCGTTCATCCATAAAATTCCGTAACCTCGTGGGTCCCAAAATGTAAAATTCCTCGGGTGGGCCCAGCGACAAAGTAGTAAAATAAATTTTCATAATGAAAATACATTCTATAATCCTCAATTAATGCATTTTGAGAATCCAATTCTCCTCAGCGAACATTTTCCTTTCAAGCGTTCGGAAGATTTTCCGTCGGAAAAACAATTCTTCCTTTTGTACCAATTTCAAGTCTTGTGTTCCTTACGTACATTCTCTTAAACATGTCCTGGACTTACGGGGTGTAACACTGGGAGGATCATTTACCTCTTGTGGAGTTTGCATATAACAACAGCTACCATTCTAGTATCCAGATGGCGCTTTATGAGGCCTTATACGGGAGGAAGTTCAGGTCACCGATAGGCTGGTTTGATGTGGGCGAAGTTTAGTTAGTCGGGCAAGACTTGATTCAGCAGGTGGTGGATAAGGTGAAGCTTATCCAGGAGCGGTTATTGTCATTTCGAGTCGGCCAGTCGTATCACGGATGTCGACGTCGACACTTGGAGTTTGAGATAGATGACTGGGTCTTCCTGAAGGTATCACCCATGAAGGGTGTGATGAGGTTTGGGAAGAAGGGGAAACATAGCCCAAGGTACATTGGGCCTTATCAGATTGTCCGTAGGGTAGGCAAGATTGCCTATGAGTTGGATCTGTCATCCGATCTGGAGGTAGTACATCCAGTTTTTCATGTGTCTATGTTGCGAAGGTGTATCGGAGATCCATCTAGAGTGCACCCGATTTGTGATGTTCAGGAGACAGAGGGGTTATCGTATGAGGAGAGTCCCATAGCGATACTCGATCGTCAGGTTAGGCGACTGCGGACAAAGGATGTGGCTTCCGTCAAGGTCTTATGGCGGAACGAGAACAGAGAAGAAATGACATGGGAAACAGAGGAGGACATGGTGAAGAGGTATCCCCACGTGTTCCCTACACCTCCAGGTAACCCACTTTCCTGCTTGTTAGTTTTAAATTGACATATATGCTTAAGTGTTGTTGTGGCCATGAAGAGCGTTCTTTTTGCAAGAAGAATAGTTAAGAGGGTCTTTGTCGATATTTTGATTTGAGTAAGCGTAGAAGGAACATTCGGGACGAATGTTTCTAAGAGGGAGAGAATGTTACATCCCGTAATTTTGGTCATGCTTATGAGAACGTATGAAAGGAATTAAGACTTAAATTTTTGGAAAGATAGGTTGTCAGAATGTTTTGGACAAGTTTAGTCAACTTTGGGGCAGTTTATGTCCCATTACATTAGGAGTTCTTAGGTGTTTCAAAATCCTAGTATGTAGTTCGTTGAGTCTAGTTCCCAACGCAACAAACCGCTCGTCGATAGGACATCAGAGTAGAAAGTTATGGAAGTTACATGTTCAGTGTGCAGTCGAGCAGAAAAGTATTTTCGGTCAGGTGCCACGTCAGCGGCGCGGATATCTTGAAAGTTCTGCGAAGTTGTGCAGCGGCGCGGAAATCTTGAAGTTCTCGGAGGTTTCAGCGCCCGGCCTGGCTGAGGGCAGCGGCGGGATTTTTGCGAAATCTGGGGGAAAAATCAGAAGATTTTTTTTAAAAGGCCCTAGGAGGGTGACAAGTGTCCTCCCATCTGTTTTTTTGAGAAAGTCCTATTTATTGACCAAGTCTTGAAGACTTGGTCATTCTTCAAGAACTTCCTTCTCTCTAAAAATCCTTCCTCCTTCTCTCTAAAAAAATCCCCCTTCATTCTCTCTAAATATTCAAAGAAAAACCAAGGCCTAGAGAAATTTCGGAAAGGCGGCAAGAAGGAAATATGTGGAAAAGCTTGTAGGAGGTTTGTGAAGGTGATTGTGGGAAGAGGGCAAGTGAGAATTGTTGGACTGTTTTTGGGAGAACTCTAAGGTAACAATCCATTCTCATTTTTAAGTAAAATTGTGTTGCATGTGAGGAAGAAAGGACTTGTAGTTGTCAATATTGCTTTTTGGTATATTGCATGTAGGAATAACGATTTGGATTTGAAAGGATTGGATAAGGATGATATGTGGGCATGTTATAGCCAAGATACTACCTTAAACTTATTGGATTATTTAATTTGTATTGTGGGGCAGAATATTACACGTCCAAGTTAGGCGTGTAATCCCCTTGTATTGCTGAATTATGGGCCTTAAATGTGGCGTTTAGTAGTTGATATTGGACCTTGAAAAGGGTGGAAAAGTATGTAGAAACAAAGGAAGTGTTGTCCAATTTTCCGTAGAATAAGGAACTTCATGCTTAGAATATTCGACGAAGAAGTCTAGACGTTAATAGACGTATTTGATTATTATAGGTTGACACTCTACGCACGACATATTCGACTTGGCAAGTGGATTTAGCCGAGGAGGTGTGTGATCCTTCCTATCCTCTTGAGCATGATGGTTGTAAAATATATATGCGGTGAGCGTCGTGTGTCAAATGAATTTTAGTTCTATTTTGATGTCTTTGACTTGAGTTCTAAATGTTAAGAATCTTGAAATATTTCAAAAAGAGTTATGAATCATTATTCGGAAGGCAATTAATACTTGGTTTTAAAAGAATAAGTTCTTTTGGTTTTCCAAACAAATGTGAATGTTTTGATTTATTACAAAGTTTAAGTGTTATACTAGCTTTATGGGAAGTTAGTTATAACGACTTAAGGAAGATAAAAAGAATGGTTTACTTACTTGTTTGTAGAAGCCTTGTAACGATTTCTGAATGTGTGGAAAGTTGGTTTGAGGAGTAAACGTGTTATGTTACTATGGGTGTTAGTGCCTTGAGATTTGTTGTGGTAGGGGGTTCTCTCGTTGTGCTTATGTCGTTTACGATAAGCTGGTTGTGCTTGTGTATATCACATACCCCCCCTGACTTGTTTATATTGTCGCGGGTTAGCTACCCCCGATGCGAGGAGTACCTCATGCGGGTCCACATGACCTATGCGTGCTACGGTAGTCCAGGAATCGCCGGGTGTGTTCTGGCCGTGCGAGAATACCTCATGCGGTCAGTGGCCATGCGGACTCACGGTAGTCGGGAAATACGCGGGTTAGCTACCGTCGAGGAGTACCTCATGCGGGTCCACGGGACCTATGCGGATTACGGGAGTCTAGGATTAGACTCGCGATGATACTAGGCGAATGGCCTGCCGATCATTGGCGGTCTAGAAAAGACCGGTTGGGTTACACTATTTGCTCTTATATATTCTGTGGCACTATGTGATGTTAATGGGTTTGTTTCATACATGTTGTGAATTGGTTTTAAAATGTTATGATTTCAGTTTAGTACTTTCAGTTTCACATACTTAGTACACAATGCTGACCTCGCCGAGTGCGTTCATCTGCCGCGGTCGAGGTACATCGGTTGTTGATCCTCGCTCTTAGGATCACCGTTACGCTTTTAGGAAGCCGTTTCTCGGAGGCTTATCTTTTAGTATAATTCCACTGTCATTGTGGATTCTTGTACATTCGAGGTATGGCGGGGCCTGTCCGTCATAGTTACAAACTCTTAAGTGCGTAGTCTGTTATAAATTGGGTTTTGTAAAGGATGTAACTGTTCAGTTTTTGTTATATTTATATTTACAGAAAGGTAACCATTTTGGTTAGCTTGTTTCTTATTTTATATTGTTTCATGTTCATGAGTTTACTTATTGGTTTTCTCGATGTTGTATCACTAGGGTGCGGGGTAGGCACGATCCGCGGGCGAGTGGTCGTGACAATGTTGACCCTTTATGGAGGGGCGGAGATGTGGAAATCGACACTTGCACGAATGTCTATATGAGCAACCCGTATGCAAGCAAACCATTCTTGACCTTTATTTATAAAATGAATAAACCTTCATTTTAGCAAACCAAGACAATACCATGCCTTTCCTTTTTACACAAACCAAGGCAATACCATGCCTTTACTTTTTACACAAACCAAGACAACACCATGCCTTTCCTTTTTACACGAACCAAGACAATTACCATGTCTTTCCTTTTTAACAAACTAAGACAATTACCATGCCTTTCCTTTTTAACAAACTAAGAGTAATTCTCATTTAAGCAAGCCAAAGTACTATCAAGGCACAAATAGAATAATTCTCATTTAAGCAAGCCAAAGTACTATTAATGCACAAATAGAATAATTCTCATTTAAGCAAGTCAAAGTACTATCAAGTCATAAATAGAATAATTCTCATTTAAGCAAGCCAAAGTACTACGTACGTCCGCCGCACGTTCTTTACCTTATTCATAAAATCCCAAGGCCCTAGCCTTGCAACATCAAGTTACATATTATTCAAATTAAGTGGCTTACATTTTTATATTCTAGTCACTTCTTTTATGTTCTACAATGAAGGCAAAATTCATTTATGACCTATTACACTAACACATGTAGTATCAAGCCAACTTATTTTCAAATCAAACTACACTTTTAAAACTTCAATTCAAGGTTTTGAAATCAAGTAGTTTCTACTTTTAAATCTCAAGTAACTCACACCTTTAAAACAAGTTACTTCTCTTTAAATCATGTCATTTCTCCTCTTTTAAATCAATTAAGTAAATCACTCCTTTGACTCATTAAATCCGTTATAACTAACTTCCGTAAAACTATTATAACAACCTTTAGGTTTTGGAACTAGGCACTATCAGAGATTAGGAACCCACTTCCTATTTAAGACTCTAAGTACTTCAAATAAAACAACTTTCACTTTTGAAAATCCAAATATTATCAAGGGAATGGATTATAACAACTTCCAATTTAAACATCCAAAGTACAATCAAGGAAGTATATAGAACAACTTCTATATTAGGACATCCAAATACAATCAAGGAAGTATATAGAACAACTTATATATTAGGCAATCCAAGTACAATCAAGGAAGTATATAGAACAACTTCTATATTAGGCAATCCAAGTACAATCAAGGAGTAGATCATTTAAGGAGTAGGATTTACTTTCTTTACCATAAGGAATCATGCTAGAAGAAGAGGAGATGGTTCACATACCTTTTTGGCTTAATCCACACGCTAAGTCGAATACGCCGCACGTAGAATTGTCAACCTATAATGACCACAACATGACTATCAACTTCTAGTTTCTAACGTAGAATGATACTAAGTATAAGGTATCTTATTCTACGGAAAATTGGCGACTTCCTTTGTTTCTCGTACTTTTCACCTTTTTGAAGGCGAAATCAATAACCAATATGCCACGTTTAAGGCTCAACACATCAAACAATCTATTACACCCGTAAGTCCGGGACATGTAAAGAGAATATACGAAGGAAACAAGACTTGGAAATTAGTGCGAAAGGAAGAATTGTTTTAGACGGAAAATCTTAGGACGACGGAAAGGAAAAATGCTCGTTGTTGAGAATTGGATTCTCAAAGACAATATTTGTAAATTATGGAACTTATTAGCATTATGGAAATCTATTTTTCTGGATTTGGTCACGTGGGGCCCACAGAAATTTTACATTTTGTGGGGCCCATGAGGGTTCTGATTTTTATGGACGAATGAGAGGGCAACACGTGGCACCCCCACATGGCTTGGTCGAAATTTATGCAAGGGTTTAATGGTCATTGACCACCTTGGAAGATTAGTCTTGCTAGCATGACATTGTTGACTTGTCAACTTGTCCGCATAGGCTTAATCAGTGAAATTCATCTTAGCCACCCGTTTGTTTAAGTCTAAGCCCTCGATATGTGTTATATACTAAGTTAGTGCAAGACAAGCTCATTTTACACTTAGAAAATTTAGAGAACTTGAGCTTAGCCTTAAGAAGCTCTCGGCTTTGTCAACTTTCCCACATAAAATTTTGTAGTTTTGATCCATTAGCCTGAGAATTTAACTTGATGTCCTAAGGGTATTATAAGGATATCTCGATAGAAAGATTTGGAAAAAGCATTTTTACGTTAGTCATGAGCGGAAACTAAGGGAGTTCTTGACTTTGAAGTAAGAACTTGAAGATGGGTTCTTCATAGGCCTCTAAGGAGTGCTTGGAGAGGATTGGAACCTAAGGAAAGGAGCTAAGAATTGCTAAGGCGCGACTTTGGAATCTTGGAAATTTTAAGGGCTTATAAAGGTATAATCTTGTCGTTTTAGTAGTTAAGATTGCTTATTGATTGTAGCTATGGATATTAGCAAGCATGAGTTATATATTATGTTGTTGGATTAGTGTATTGGCTATTGGAACCCTAATCCGAAATCTAGCATGTTTAGCTTTAAGATTTCAATTCAAGTCGATTATTAGTTAAGTTGTCACATGTTGTATAAAGGAGGAAATTGTAGTTGTTGAAGTTGTTTATGACTAAATAACATGTGGACCTTAGAACTTGGAATTAGGAAAGGATTGGAAAAGACGTAGTGTTATTGGTTATATGTTGGCCGAGAATGGCTAGTGAAGTATTATATGTCACGACCCATTCCGGGGCCCGTGACTGGTGCCTTACCGGGGCACCCAAGTAGTCATACATCAGAGTAATCAGCGGAAATATAAAACAAGACATGAAACAGTTTATAAAATAAGACACAGTTTATGTGAACAAACGTCGCCTTTCGGCATATATATATAAACCAGGTTTAGCAGTTACATCCGACACTGTACAACATGACTACAGACCTCTAAGGATTTATACAACTATGGCGGGACAGGGCCCCGCCATACCCTGATTGTACAAACTATCTACAATACAGGGAGATCATACCAAAAGTAGAGCCTCCGGAGAAGATGGAGCTCACGGCGCTGAAAGAGATCTGAGGATGCGGATCTAGCACTGCTTGCCACCTGCGGCATGAGCGGCCCGAAGGAAGTCGATCTGCGGTACTAAGTATGCGAAAGCGTAAAGTACTTAAATGAAAACATATCATTTCTAAAACCGGTTTACAAATATGTGAAACAACGAGGAAGCCGCGTAGTGGCACATCTAAACAAAGCAACAATAGGTAAGCGTAATAGGTCTTTTCTAGAGTGCGAATGATCGAAAGCAGGGCCACTCGCCCATATCATCGTTCTGCAAGCCTAATCTGAACTCGGTCGCGTAGTCCCACTCGCGTGGGCGCGTGAGGTATAACCCGCGTCGAGGGTAGCTACTCCTCGGCGTAAATCTGGACTCGTTGTCGCATGGCCACGTAGGCCGCGTGAGGCATAACCCGCGTACTAACACGGAACTCGTAGCTCGCGTAGGCCCTGGACCGCGTGAGGTATTCTCGAATCATGGTCCCGGACCGCTGAGTCTACCGCGTCGGAGGCGACAACCTCGGTATCGTCTGAGGTGAGTGATAGTACACTAACATAACTTATCTTTAAACAACATAATCACAACAAGAATACTCTTTTTCACAAGCGTTACAAGACCTAACACCACGTAGCATCATATCATGTCTACTTATCAAACCATCTTATTATTCTTTTCACGATTGATATAAGTGCATTATAAACACATAGGCAAGCTGTTTCTTTTATCAATCTTAAGTGGTTATTCTTAACTTCCCATAAGGCTAGTATAACTTTTAAGCACGTTTAAAAACCAATTAGTTCTCTTACGTAAAAATGATTGGTATTCTTTTTTTTTAAAAATGCTTTGGATCTTTATTATTGGGCTTAAGCGTGAGGCATTCTAGTAAGTGTTATTCGGGCTTAAGCGTGAGGCATTCTTAGTAAGTATTATCGGGCTTAAGTCGAGGACATTGCAGTAGTTATATTTTAGTTAACACGTATGCGTCTACGTACTATATATATTGTAAAATATCATGCTTTAGGAAGAATCACATACATACCGTGAAAACCACACTTGAGTTGAATATGTCGTGAGAGTCGACTATAATAGTCACGGACATCTATCAAAGTCTAGACTACTCTGAAGGTCATTCTAAGCAGAGGGTTCACAATTCTACGGAAAGTCGGGCAGCCTGACCCTACGGTGAGTTATATGAGTCTCTTGTGTAAAGAGTCTATGTGAGTGCAGTTCAATTATTCTTCTTTTAAACCCTTCTGCTGTGATAGCAGTTCAATTCTAATACTGTAATGTCGTCTAAGTATTTATACTTATTCTTATACTTCTACAGTATATATTCTGCAATATAAAGAAGGGTAAGTTTATTTACCTCGGTAAGCCCAATAATATCCAAGATAAAAGTCGCGCTGAGCGAGGTTTAGCTCACAAGTTGAGCAGCTCAGATAGTTCCAAGGAAACCTTAGAAGTTCTTCACAACTTCACTAAGGACTAAGGGATTTGGGCTAGGGTATTTTGGGCATTATAACAATACTAGAAGGCAACTTTTCTACGAAGGGAGGGGGTAGTTTCGGCTAGGCTAGGGGAAGCCTCGGCGAGGTCACTTAGGCTAGAGGGAAGAGGGCTTGGGCGAAAATGGCTAACAAGGAGAAGGAGGATTTTCAAGACTTGGAAAGTAATTTGTGGATGAAGAACTCTTCATCTTAAGGTATTTATAGGTCAAGGGATGGCCAACCATGGCCAGATTTGTAAGTGCTAGGCAAGTGTAAGGTCGAGATTAGGGCAAGTGTACCTGACTTGCACACAAAATATCTTACCAACAACTTGACCAAGTTAGCGACTCAATCGGCCTATGAGCGCCTCGCGTCCATCAATTGGAGGGTGACAAGTGTTGTCCTCCGTTGGTCAAAATGTTTAGTCTCTCGGAAAAATCATAAAAATTAGAAATGGCATGGCGGAATTTACCTACGATTTGTGGAAGCGTTTAGTCGGAAAACTATTAAGCTTTGTGAGTTGTGCCCAAAAACAGCGTCGAGGCCTAACTTTAAGACCAAACTTTTTTTATGCGTATTCCTGCGTGCGTACTCTGAAATCTGAGGGTATAACATTCTCCCCTCGTAGAAACATTCGTCCGAATGTTCCTTTGAACATATAACGATAAGGTTCTTCAAAACTTAAGCGGTTTACAAAAGCCACACCTGACCATAAAACAATACTTAGGTATAAGCGATAATGAAGATTTACTAGTAGGAAAGTGAATTACGGAGGTGTGGGAATAGGTGAGATATACGCCTCGTGTCCTCGCCGGCTTCCGCGTCATCTCCTCACGAGCTCGTTCGCCACAAGACTTTGTGGAAGCCCGTCCTCCGTCATGAGCGCCTAACGGCGATCGATTATCGCTATGGGAATCTCGCCATCGATAACCCGCCGATCACTGGATATCGTCAATCGATGTACCACTAGATGGATCCGATACATCTCGCCGGCATAAGCGTGAAACACGGATGCCTTGCCTCCGGATCGGACGGCGGATCCAACTCATAGGCAACCTTGCCTACCACTGCGGACAATGCGAAGCGGCCCGATGTACGCTTGGTGAGTTTCCCTTTCGAATCTCATCACACCGCCATGGGTGGCACCTTGAGAAAACCCAATCATCAGCTGCGAACTCGGATGTCGGCGGCGATGATCTGCATCGACTACATGCGACTACGGTATCGATAGCGCTCTCGGATAAACCGCCTTATCGGCACTGCTGCGCCAAATCTGGTCCCATTGCGCACCTCGCCCACGTCGAACCAACCTATGGCGTCTGCACTTCCTCCGTACAAGGCCTCGTAAGGTGCCATCGAATCTTTGGAGTGGTAGCTATTATTATCTGCGAACTCAACTGAGGCAAATGATCCTCCAACTACCTGGAAGTCAATAACACGGGCTCGCGACATATCCTCGAAGTGCGGATAGTGCGCTCTGCTGTCGATGCATGCGTGGATGAAATGCGATTACTCGGGCTCACTGCGTCCTAAACCCCTGCGGAAGGACCTCAGGAAGTTGGCGTAAGGCGGGCTCCTGCATGCGATATGATCGAAGTAGGGACTCAATGCGATCGGCGATCTCTCGGATGTAAAGTCGGCATAATCCTCGGTAGAAAAAGTCGTCTGACGGGAAGAAAGTGGGCTGATTTAGTCGACTGTCGGCGATAACCCATATAGAATCATGTCTCCTGCGAGTGCGAGGTAATCTGTGATGAAGTCGTGTTGATTACCTCCACTTCGGTCGGGATCTCTATCGCTGCAACAAACCACGGGTCTCGGTGCTCTGCCTTCGCTGCGACAACACGGGCGCGAGCTACGAACTGCTGCAGCGTCCTCTTGAAGCCATCCGCGATACGGATCTAAGGTCGTGGTACATCTTGTCGACCACGGATGGATAATGCTTGTATTGTGTGCTTCCCGAGAACTGCTGCGAAGTCACGAAACATCTGGAACACCTGACACGCCCTCAAACCTTAGCACCCGTGGTGCTACCTCAAGGACCGCCCTCGCGAAGAGGCTGTATCGCGATATCGAATCAAAGGTGGATCCTCGGCTATTGCCTCTTCGCCTCGCCGGCGATGGAAGACTCGGCAACCTCGCGAACTCTAACCATTTGCTATCGGAATCAATCATACGGACACGAGGCTGCTGGCGATGCAAATCACGAACCATGTCCCTCCTCTCTGTTGCGTCGATAGGCTCCCCCGACCTCGACTAAGGCATACGCCTGACATTGTCCTTCCGGGTGAGTACGGGATATCAACATCGTAATCCTTAAGCAACTCTAACCGCCTGCATGCCGTAAGTTCGGCTCCTACGGTGAAGATATCTTTGGAGGCTCTTGTGGTTTGTATAAATATCACGTGAACCCGTACAAATAGTGCCTCGGATCTTGGCGTGAATCACGGCGACTCAAATCATGGGTGGGGTAGTTCCTCTCGTGTTTCTTAAAATTTGTCGGGATCGTATGCTATAACTCTACCATCTTTGCGTCAACACATCCCAACCCGATGCACGGCATCTGACAATACAACATAACCGTCTGGACCCTGCGGAAAAGTAAGAAGCGAGGCGGTCGTCGATCTCTCTTTCAGCTGGAAACCACGCTCCTGACATGATCCAGCGAAACTTGTTGCCTTTTAGTCGGCTGGTCAATAGTGCGAGAGATAAAGCAAACTTCTCCACGAACCGCGATAATATCTGCGAGGCCCGAGCTGCGAACCTCTGCCGGAGTAGTAGGTCTAGGCCAAGTCTGTTGCCTCGATCTTGGCGTATCCACTCGAATACCATCGGCCCGAGCAATATGCGAAAGCATGCTGAAGTCAGCAAAACTCACGTTTGGAAAACTTGGCGTCTGGCTGCGATCTGGAGAAGCGTCGGCCTGATCGCCGAATGCTCGCGTGCTCTGCTCTGGCGAGAATAAACGAAGATATCATCGATGAACACTATCACAAGCGTGTCCAAAAATGGTTTGAACACTCGGTTCATCAAATCCATGAATCTGCGGAGCATTGGTCAACCAAAGACATGACCACGAACTCATAATGCGTCTGGTCGGAATGCGATCTAGGGACATCCGCCTCTCGACTACTTTGATGATAGCGAGCCATGGATCAATCTTGGAGAAACATCTCGCGCCTACTGCTGGTCGAACAAATCATCAATCACAGGAAGGGGTATATGTTCTTAATGGTCACCTTGTTGGCTGCTGTAGTCAACACGTGCGGCGTCCGTCCTTCTTCTTCACGAACAATCTGGCGCTCCCGGTGAAACACTAGGCACGATGAAGCCGCTTCTCGGCAAATCCTAAGGTGATCCTTGACTCTCAACTCGGCGGGTGCCGTTACGTATGGCGGAATGGAAATAGGCCGAGTGTGCGCTGTCTATACAAAACTCAATCTCCTCTCGGGAGGATGCGGAGTCGTGCGGAAACACGTGCGGGAATTCTCGACTCTTGGGGTGGTGAAAATGCGGCTGCGACCTCGATTATCAAACACCCGAGCGAGATGGTAGATATACCGCCTGCACCATCTTCTAGCCTTGAGGTAGGAAATAAACCTACCGCCGGCGTCTGGTGCTCCTCTCGCTCGACAACCGTCTCCTCGGAAGCTGGAACCGTACTACTCTCTCTCTGCGGTCTACATTAGCGTAGCAAGAAGCTAGCCAATCCGTCCCGTAATCGCGTCGAAGTCAATCATCTCGACTCTGTCAAGTCGGCTGAGTCGGCGACGTAAATGGTCACGGGACAAGCTCTATATACCGTAGAGCTACCACAGAATCACCAGGCGTAGCTACCTCGAAAGGGTCTATGGACTCGGGCTCTACCACTATCCTACTAGCGACAAGGGGAGATATATGGGGCCAGTAGAACCGGATCTATCAAAGCATATCATCAAACCCAGCGATAAGGTACTGTGGCGACATCGGTGAGGCCTCACGATCTGTCGGTGGACAAAGCATAAATGCGGTTACGAGGACCACTAGGCGGGACGAGCCACGACCTGCGCGACCTGCGACCCGTATGTACCACGCCTCGGGGCGAGTAAGCGTAGGAGATGATGGCGGCAAGAACTGAAGGTGAGCCTACCACAGTTGCCCCGGTCGGACGATCCCTCGCAAAGTTACCCGCTGGCCTGGCGTAACAAGCTCAGCGATACCACGCTTCCGTAATGGGATCTGCATCGGCCACGGCGGGGTGGTCCGTCGGCGATACCTCTGCTACTGCGGGCGTCACGAAGCCACAGGGCCACAGTGCGCCCTCGAATACTCTGGTGTCTTGAGGGCGGTGCGGGAGTGCTCTGGTGGCGTGGTGCAAATCTAGGCTAGCTTTGAGCGCCCGCGCGATAGCCACGAGAAGACCCTCCGTCTGGCGCCTTAACCTGCTGCTGTCTGTCACTCGTCGACCTCTGCGCTCGCCGCATCGAGGCGTGAGCTGCATCTGGGTAATGTCCATACGGTGAAGAAAACACCGCTGCGACTCGGCCATATAGTCGTCTGGCGGTGACATAGCGGTGCACCTATCCTCGTATCTTACCAAAGGGGGACATGCTCGAGCGATGAATCAAACTCGACATTGTACTCACGGCGGTCGTCCTCTGCCTCGATGGTAAAAATCTATCGGCCGCGCCCTCGCCGTCTGTGGAGGCAAGAAGTGAGTGAGAAAGCCTGCGAGAACTCGTCCCAGTAGGCGGGGCGCGTGCTCTCCCGGGATAACTCCGTGAATCAAACCAATCATTGCGGTATCACGCGTCCGATGCGAACCGAAGGTCCTGGACTCTGTCTCTGAGGCCTTGATCACCGCGTGATCCTCTGAAGGCGCGGATGAACTCCTGCGGATCATCCTCCGGCCTCGACCAGTAAAACTACGGCGGGCTCTGACTCGAAATCTCGTAGTCTCGAACTATACGCCTCGGGTGCACTGCAGTGCGTGGAGGCTGGGCCCCAGGCTGGAGCTGCGCGTCGATCTCTCGCCGTAGCGGGCCTGACTTTGTGCAATAGTGGGCCGTCTCGCGTACCTAACTCTTGCCCGGTGTGGGGCGGGAGGTGTGGAGTGCGTGTGCTGTCTTTGGCTGGCGGCGTCATAGAACTCGCCGTCTCACGGTATAGGCGGGCACGAGCCCTCGTGACTCTGGGTGTCTGCTAGCGACTCCGCCGGTTGCCTTGCCGCCACGGGCGGGTTGCCTTGCGTGGAGGCATAAGCATTCTGAGGAAAGGAATCGTTAGAGGGTCGACTATAACACGACTCTAAGCACGATCTCGGAATGAGAAGAATGAAACCAATCCTAAATATCCTATAGCCTCACGATTATTGGTGTGGTGCCTGACACGATAATCGAGACTCTACTAGATGCGGTGTAGAGCATTTTAGAGATTAAGCGCTCACGATACCACTTTTGTCACGACCCGTTCAGGGGCGTGTTGGTGCCTGCAGGCACCCAGTAGTCATACATCAGTGTCGGCGGAAATATAAAACAAGACATAAACAGTTTATAAAATAAGACACGATTTATGTGAACAAGCGTCGCCTTCGGCGTATATATATAAACCGAGTTTAGCGATTACATCAGACAACATGCAACATGACTCTGACCTCTGAGATTTATACAACTATGGCGGGACGGGGCCGCCATACCTTTGTACAAACTATCTACAATCTGAGGAGATCATACCAAAAGTAGAGCCTCGGAGAAGATGGAGCTCGACACGAATGCAAAGAGATCCTAAGGATGCGGATCTAGCACACCTTGCCACCTGCGGCATGAGCGGCCCGAAGGAGGTCGATTACAACGGTACTAAGTATGCAGCGTAAAGTACTTAAATGAAAACATATCATTTCTAAAACCGGTTTACAAATATGTGTGAAACAACGAGAAAGCCGCGTAGTCTGGCATCCTAAACAAGAGCAACGATAGGTAGCGTAATAGGTCTTGTCTGAGGCTGCGAATGATCGAAAGCGGGGCCACTCGCCCGTATCATCGATGCAAGCCTAATCTGAACTCGGTCGCGCATGGGCCACTCGCGTGGGCGCGTGAGGTATAACCCGCGTCGAGGGTAGCTACTCCTCGGCGTCGTCACTGGACTCGTTGTCGCATGGCGCATAGACGCGTGAGGCATAACCCGCATACTAACACGGAACTCGTAGCTCGCATAGGCCCCTGGACCCGCGTGAGGTATTCTCGAATCATGGTCCCGGACCGCTGAGTCTACCCGCGTCGGAGGCGACAACCTCGGTATCGTCTCAAGAGGTGAGTGATAGTACACTAACATAACTTATCTTTAAACAACATAATCACAACAAGAATACTCTTTTCACAAGCGTTACAAGACACTAACACACGTAGCATCATATCATGTCTACTTATCAAACCATCTTATTATTCTTTTCACGATTGATATAAATGCATTATAAACACGTAGGCATTTGTTTCTTTTATCAATCTTAAGTGGTTATTCTTAACTTCCCGTAAGGCTAGTATAACTTTTAAACACGTTTAAAAACCAATTAGTTCTCTTACGTAAAAATGATTGATATTCTTTTTTTTTAAAAATGCTTTGGATCTTTATTATTAGGGCTTAAGCGTGAGGCATTCAGTAAGTGTTGTCGGGCTTAAGCGTGAGGCATTCTCGTAAGTATTATTCGGGCTTAAGTCGAGGACATTGCAGTAGTTATATTTTAGTTAACACGTATGCGTCTACCGTACTATATATATTGTAAAATATCATGATTTAGGAAGAATCACATACCTCGTGAAAACCACACCTTGAGTTGAATATGTCGCGCGAGAAGTCGACCTATAATAGTCACGACATCTATCAAAGTCTAGACTACTCTGAAGGTCATTCTAAGCGGAGGGTTCACAATTCTACGGAAAGTCGGGCGACCTGACCCTACAGTGAGTTATATGAGTCTCTTGTGTAAAGAGTCTATGTGAGTACAATTCAATTATTCTTCTTTTAAGCCCTTCTGTGATACTTGATTCAATTCTAATACGTAATATTAGTCTAAGTATTTATACTTATTCTTATACTTCTACGGTATATATTCTACAATATAAAGAAGGGTAAGTTTATTTACCTCGGTAAGCCCAATAATATCCAAGATAAAAGTCGCTGAGCAGGTTTAGCTCTAAGTTGAGCAGCTCAGATAGTTCCAAGAAACCTTAGAAGTTCTTCACAACTTCTACTAAGGACTAAGGGATTTGGGCTAGGGTATTTTGGGCATTATAACAATACTAGAAGGCAACTTTTCTACCAAGGGAGGGGGTAGTTTTAGGCTAGGCTAGGGAAGCCTCGGCCAAGGGTCACTTAGGCTAGAGGGAAGAGGGCTTGGGCGAAAATGGCTAACAGGGAGAAGGAGGATTTTCAAGACTTGGAAAGTAATTTGTGGATGAAGAACTCTTAAATCTTAAGGGTATTTATAGGTCAAGGGATGGCCAACCAATGGCCAAGATTTGTAAGTGCTAGGCAAGTGTAAGGTCAAGATTAGGGCAAGTGTACCTAGCCAACTTGCACACAAAATATCTTACCAACAACTTGACCAAGTTGGCAACTCAATCGGCCTATGAGCGCCTCGCGTCCATCAATTGGAGGGTGACAAGTGTTGCCCTCCGTTGGTCAAAATGTTTAGTCTCTCGGAAAAATCCGCAAAAATTAGAAATGGCATGGCGGAATTTACCCTACGGTGTGGAAGCGTTTAGTCGGAAAACTATTCGCTTTGTGAGTTGTGCCCAAAAAAAACGTCCAAGGCCTAACTTTAAGACCAAACTTTTTTTTTGTACGTATTCCTTTACGTACATACTCTGGAAATACGGGGTATAACATTATACTATTTGGTATGAATTGTGGGGCGGAATTTTACACGTATTGTAAGGTGTGTAATCCCCTTTGTTTGGTTGTTGTTGGAGCCTTAAATGTGGCTTGTTGGTTATTGTATTCGGCCTTGAAAAAGGTGGCAAAGTGAGTAGAAACAAAGGAAGTGCTGCCCGATTTTCCGTAGAATTAGAGACTAAATACTTAGTATTATTCTACATAGAGACAAGAAGTTGATAGTCTTGTTGTGACCATTTTAGGTTGACACTTCGTGCAGCGTATTCGAAGCAGCTTGAGGATTTAGTAGAAAGGTATGTGAACTATCTCCTCTTCTAGCATGATTCCTTAGAATAAAGAAAGTAAGTTTTACTCCTTAAATGATCCATTCCTTGGTTGTATTTGGATTGCCTAAAATAGAATTTGTTCTATGTACTTCCTTGATTGTACTTTGATGTTTAGATTGCAAGTTGTAGAATCCATTCTCTTGATGAAGTTTGGATTCTTAAAAGTGAAGGTATTTTACTTAAAGTACATGTAGTCTTAAAAAGGAAGTGGTTTCCAAATCTTTTGGCTAGTGCCTTAGTTCAAAAACCTAAAGGTCATCATAATGACTTTAGGGGAGTCAAAGGAGTGATTTACTTATTTGATTTAAAAGAGGAGAAATGGCATGATTTAAGAGAAGTAACTTGTGTTAAGGGTGAAGTTACTTGAGGTTTAAAAAGTAGAAGAAAACTTGTTTTCTAACTATTAAGAGACTTGAAGAATTTTGAAAGTTAAGAACTTGATTTGTAAGTATGTGATACTTGGTTTTAATAGCAAAAGTCTCTTGGTTATTGAAGGAATGGATAAGTCTAAAACCATAAAGGGTTATAACGGCTTTATGGGAAGTTGGATTATAACGGCTTTATGGAAGGTTTAGAAAGTTGTCTATTTTGATTAATCGGCATAAGTTGCCTAGATTGTGAAAATTTGGAGTTACTTGATTTCAAGCTTTGAAATGAGTTTTCTAAAGGAGTAGTAACTTACTTTGAAAAATAGACACGCCTTGATACTACGGGTGTTAGTATCTTGGGGCTTTACATAGAAAGGAGTCTTTTATAAAAGAGATATGCGTATGTAGTACTTTGGCTTGATAAATTGAGAATTTGTCTAAGTGTGCCTTGATAAGTACTTTGACTTGTTAAAGAGAATTATTCTATGTATGCCTTGATTAGTACTGGCTTGATAAATTGAGAATTTGTCTAAGTGTGCCTTGATAAGTACTTTGACTTGTTAAAAGAGAATTATTCTATGTATGCCTTGATTAGTACTTTGGCTTGATAAATTGAGAATTTGTCTAAGTGTGCCTTGATAAATACTTTGACTTGTTAAAGAGAATTATTCTATGTATGCCTTGATTAGTACTTTGGCTTGATAAATTGAGAATTTGTCTAAGTGTGCCTTGATAAGTACTTTGACTTGTTAAAAGAATTATTCTATGTATGCCTTGATTAGTACTTTGGCTTGATAAATTGAGAATTTGTCTAAGTGTGCCTTGATAAGTACTTTGACTTGTTAAAGAGAATTATTCTATGTATGCCTTGATTAGTACTTTGGCTTGATAAATTGAGAATTTGTCTAAGTGTGCCTTGATAAGTACTTTGACTTGTTAAAGAGAATTATTCTATGTATGCCTTGATTAGTACTTTGGCTTGATAAATTGAGAACTTGTCTATGTGTGCCTTGATAAGTACTTTGGCTTGTTAAAGAGAATTATTCTAAGTGTGCCTTAGTAAGGACTTTGGCTTGTAATTAAGGATTTGCCTATGTGTCTTTGGAAATAGCCGGTTGTGTGCTATTGTTATATCGATCGTTTGAGTCATTCCGAGTTGGTGACATTGCGTAATTAGTGGATTTGCTACCCGCGATCACGAGAATACCTCATGCAGTCCGTAGGGCTTATGCGGGTGAAATAGTCCCGTGCGGGCGGGTCCGACCTATCACGAGGAATACCTCATGCGAGTCGTAAGGGCTTATGCGGGTGAAATAGTCCTATCGAGGAATACCTCACGCGGGTCCACGCGGCCTATCTTGGGTGAAATAGTCCCGAGTAGGATGGCTAAATGATCTTTGCGGGCGGATGGTCATGTTTTGATCATGAGCTTATAGTTTATATTGTAAGGATACTATTGTTTACTCTCATTGTTAGTAAGGCCAATGTGTTGTAATTTGATTATCATATATGTCCCGGTTGTTTGTGTTACCTATGGTCATGCTTTTCTGATGTGGGATTAGGGGCATGAGACCACGTGGTATTTAGGACACGAGGTGGGGTGGGTGTTCATTTATCCTTATTGGTGTTATTACATCATGGATTTGCGGCGGTGAGGAAGGATTCCACGGGCATGAATGATATTATGGGCGTGAGACCAGTAGTTATATTTGAGTAGTGACTTTGAGGGCTGCGTCCACGACTTGATATATTGCTTATGTTTTGTGTCTTGTAGGTTGCTATCATACATGTCTCTGCTTTGTTTAGGCTGTTATGATTTCATTCTGATGCTACATGTTCACATACTTAGTACATTCTTACGTCTTGACCTCCGGGCTGCGTTCATCTGCTTGAGTTTAGTCTGTTGTTTGGTGATCGGCGGTGTAGAATCCTGCTCGGGGTTTTGGATAGCTCCTCTGTCGGAGTTTATCTTTTTGGTATATATCCTTGATGCAGGCTTTATGCAGTTTTGGAGTGCGGGGCCTTGTCCGTCGTATTTGATTTAACTCCACAAGTGCGTATTCATATGTAGGATTGGACTCGTATGCGGTGTAGTGTCTTTTGTTTATGTATATATGGCAGCCTTGTCGGCTTTGCCCTTACGTCTGGTTGTTTTAAAGGAAAAAAAATGAGGTGTTATTTAATTTCATGATTTACTTGTAGTGTTAAGGTAGAAGGGTGCAGGTAGGGCACCGATCACGGGCAGGGGTTGGGTGTGTGAGTGGTATCGAGCGATCGGTCCTCGGAATGTTTCTGACCGTGTCTAGTAAGTCTTGATTATCGGTGTGTTGCGCGCCACGCCCCATGCGAGAGCTACGAGGACATTTAGGAGTTAGTTTCTATTCTTCTCACTCTAAGATCGTGCCATAGAAATTTGTGTTAGTAAGAAAATTCCTCTCGGCGTATTGTTGTGTTCTGATTATGCCTCGAGGAGAAGCGGCCGAGAAGGGCAAAAAGGAGTAGCAAGAGCTACTAGTCGGACTCGAGAGTTGATAGGGCTTATGCCGAGGTATACCGGATGTTGTTCGCGATCGTGAGTTAACCTGCGCCGGGTTTGAGGCCAAGCGCACGAGCCTCTAGTTTCTCGGTTAGGAGAAGACTATAGGAGTCATGAGGAAGCGATTATGTTTTTGGCCAAGATAAGCGGAGCTAGCGATTGTAAGTGATAGTACCCAGGAGGTAGGGATACTTTGATTAGTAAAGTGAAGTAAGAATGTTGACAAGAATGATAGGTGGCGAGACTATAGTTATATAAAGTTCTGAGTTGTAATTACCAGTATAAGTGTAAGGCCGATAGGGAAGATTATCTGATAGAAATACTTTGGCTTATGTGGCGAACCTCTAGTGAATAGGGGATAGGGTAAGGAGTACCTTGAGATAAGAGAGATTATTTCGGACTAAGAGCGAGAAGTTAAGGGTGACGATGAGTGAGTTATGGACTCATTTGGTCGGTAGATAGTTTGGAATGGGGTGATGTCGGTTAGAAATGGTCAGTTATGTGGTAGGGTCACGAGGATGCAGGCCCAAGTTTAGTTAATTGTTATGCGAGTTTGTGGGCCAGCGTTCCACGGGAACTAGGTCGTAAGGACCGAGAAGAGCCTTAGCGGAAATTCAAGTAGCATAATGGCCAAGTTGGTTAGTAACTCGAGTTGGGAGCAGAAGCAATTTGAGATTTTATGCGTGTACTAGATGAGTTTGAAATGCTGAGAAAGTATGACAAGTATGGAAAGAAAGGAACCTCTAAGGATCCGTGTTTGGGAAAGGCTGTAACCTTGAGTTTTGTGAGAAGAAATTCGCGGACGAAAGGTCCGTTGATATGTTTACGTATGTTGGCGATGGCAGTGTGGCGTCGTTAGTCTTGTGGAATATTGATTGATAAGCATAGTATAGAGTTTATGGAGTTTGTATAGCTTGACAGCCGTGAGAACATTCGGGGCGAATGTTTCTAAGGGGAAGAATGTTACACCAGTAAGTCGGGACATGTAAGAGAGAATATGCGAAAGGAAACAAGACTTGGAAATTGAGTGCGAAAGGAAGAATTGTTTTAAGCGGAAAATCTTAGGACGGCGGAAAGGAAAAATGCTCGTTGTTGAGAATTGGATTCTCAAAAGACAATATTTGTAAATTATGGAACTTATTAGCATTATGGAAATCTATTTTTCTGGATTTGGTCACGTGGGGCCCACAGAAATTTTACATTTTGTGGGGCCGAGGTTCTGAATTTTATGGACGAATGAGAGGCGACACGTGGCACCCCATGGCTTAGTGAAATTTATGCAAGGGTTTAATGGTCATTGACCGCTTGTAGATTAGTCTTGCTAGCGTGACATTGTTGACTTGTCGAGCTTGTCCACATAAACTTAATCAGTGAAATTCATCTGCCACCCGTTTGTTTAAGTCTAAGCCCTCGATATGTGTTATATACTAAGTTAGTGCAAGACAAGCTCATTTACACTTAGAAAATTTAGAGAACTTGAGCTTAGCCTTAGAAGCTCTCGGCTTTGTCGACTTTCCCACAAAAATTTTGTAGTTTTGATCCATTAGCCTGAAGACTTTAACTTGATGTCCTAAAGGGTATTATAAGGATATCTCAATAGAAAGATTTGGAAAAAGCGCATTTTACGTTAGTCATGGCGGAAACTAAGGAGTTCTTGACTTTGAAGTAAGAACTTGAAGATGGGTTCTTATGGGCCTCAAGGAGTGCTTGGAGGATTGGAACCTAAGGAAAGGAGCTAAGAATTGCTAAAGCGCGACTTTGGAATCTTGGAAATTTTAAGGGCTTATAAAGGTATAATCTTGTCGTTTTAGTAGTTATGATTGCTTATTGATTGTAGCTATGGATATTAGCAAGCATGAGTTATATATTATGTTGTTGGATTAGTGTATTGGCTATTGGAACCCTAATCTGAAATCTAGCATGTTTAGCTTTAAGATTTCAATTCATCGATTATTAGTTAAGTTGTCACGTATTTGTATAAAGGAGAAATTGTAGTTGTTGAAGTTGTTTATGACTAAATAACATGTTGACCTTAGAACTTGGAATTAGGAAAGGATTGGAAAAGACGTAGTGTTATTGGTTATATGTTGGCGAGAATGGCTAGTGAAGTATTATACTATTTGGTATGAATTGTGGGCGGAATTTTACGTATTGTAAGGCGTGTAATCCCGCTTTGTTTAGTTGTTGTTGGAGCCTTAAATGTGGCTTGTTGGTTGTGTATTCGGCCTTGAAAAGGTGGCAAAGTGAGTAGAAACAAAGGAAGTCTTTGCCAGATTTTCCGTAGAATTAGAGACTAAATACTTAGTATTATTCTACATAGAGACTAGAAGTTGATAGTCTTGTTGTGACCATTTAGGTTGACAACCTACGTGCGGCGTATTCGGCAGCTTGAGGATTTAGCCGAAAGGTATGTGAACTATCTCTCTACAGCATGATTATTAGAATAAAGAAAGTAAGTTTACTCGTAAATGATCCGTTCCTTGGTTGTATTTGGATTGCCTAAAATAGAATTTGTTCTATGTACTTCTTGATTGTACTTTGATGTTTAGATTGCAAGTTGTAGAATCCATTCTCTTGATGAAGTTTGGATTCTTAAAAGTGAGTATTTTACTTAAAGTGCATGTAGTCTTAAAAGGAAGTGGTTTCCAAATCTTTTGGCTAGTGCCTTAGTTCAAAAACCTAAAGGTCATCATAATGACTTTAGAAGTCAAAGGTGATTTACTTATTTGATTTAAAGAGGAGAAATGGCATGATTTAAGAGAAGTAACTTGTGTTAAGGGTGAAGTTACTTGAGGTTTAAAAAGTAGAAGAAAACTTGTTTTCTAACTATTAAAGACTTGAAGAATTTTGAAAGTTAAGAACTTGATTTGTAAGTATGTGATACTTGGTTTTAATAGCAAAAGTCTCTTGGTTATTGAAGGAATGGATAAGTCTAAAACCATAAAGGGTTATAACGGCTTTATGGGAAGTTGGTTATAACGGCTTTATGGAAGGTTTAGAAAGTTGTCTATTTTGATTAATCGGCATAAGTTGCCTAGATTGTGAAAATTTGGAGTTACTTGATTTCAAGCTTTGAAATGAGTTTTCTAAAGGAGTAGTAACTTACTTTGAAAAATAGACACGCCTTGATACTACGGGTGTTAGTATCTTGGGGCTTTACATAGAAAGGAGTCTTTTATAAAAGAATGTATGTATGTAGTACTTTGGCTTGATAAATTGAGAATTTGTCTAAGTGTGCCTTGATAAGTACTTTGACTTGTTAAAAGAGAATTATTCTATGTATGCCTTGATTAGTACTTTGGCTTGATAAATTGAGAATTTGTCTAAGTGTGCCTTGATAAGTACTTTGACTTGTTAAAGAGAATTATTCTATGTATGCCTTGATTAGTACTTTGGCTTGATAAATTGAGAATTTGTCTAAGTGTGCCTTGATAAGTACTTTGACTTGTTAAAGAGAATTATTCTATGTATGCCTTGATTAGTACTTTGGCTTGATAAATTGAGAATTTGTCTAAGTGTGCCTTGATAAGTACTTTGACTTGTTAAAGAGAATTATTCTATGTATGCCTTGATTAGTACTTTGGCTTGATAAATTGAGAATTTGTCTAAGTGTGCCTTGATAAGTACTTTGACTTGTTAAAGAGAATTATTCTATGTATGCCTTGATTAGTACTTTGGCTTGATAAATTGAGAATTTGTCTAAGTGTGCCTTGATAAGTACTTTGACTTGTTAAAAGAATTATTCTATGTATGCCTTGATTAGTACTTTGGCTTGATAAATTGAGAATTTGTCTAAGTGTGCCTTGATAAGTACTTTGGCTTGTTAAAGAGAATTATTCTAAGTGTGCCTTAGTAAGGACTTTGGCTTGTAATTAAGGATTTGCCTATGTGTCTTTGAAATAGCCGGTTGTGTGCTATTGTTATATCGGTCGTTTAGAGTCGTTCGGGTTGGTGGCATTGCGTAATTAGTGGATTTGCTACCAGCGATCTGAGGAATACCTCAATGCAGTCAGTAGGGCTTATGCGGGTGAAATAGTCTCGTGCGGGCGGGTCCGACCTATGCGAGGAATACCTCGTGCAGTCGTAAGGGCTTATGCGGGTGAAATAGTCCTATCGAGAATACCTCACGCGGGTCCACGCGGCTATCACGAGTGAAATAGTCCCGAGTAGGATGGCTAAATGATCTGCGGGCGGATGGTCTGTTTTGATCATGAGCTTCCTAGTTTATATTGTAAGGATACTATTGTTTACTCTCATTTGTTAGTAAGGCACAATGTGTTGTAATTTGATTATCATATATGTCCCGGTTGTTTGTGTTACCTATGGTCATGCTTTTCTGATGTGGGATTAGGGGCATGAGACCACGTGGTATTTAGGACACGGTGGGGTGGGTGTTCATTTATCCTTATTGGTGTTATTACATCATGGGTGCCGGTGAGGAAGGTGTAACGACCCGTTAGGGCCAGTTCTGGTGCCTTATCCGGGCACCTAGTGATCTGATCATCGAGAAAACCGTGGAAAATAAAACTTTAAACAAGAAACAAGATATATGAACATAAAGCAGGCCAACCCAGCGGTTACGCTGATAACATAAATAAATACAACTCTTTCAAAGCGAGCAGTTTAATCCTTTTACAAACCACACTTGCGATACTACTGGACCTCTAAGATTTACAACAACTATGGCGGGACGGGGCCCATACCACAGAATGTACAGAACCTCTGACTCGAGAACCATGCAAAAGATAAGCCTCGGAGAAAGCGGAGCTTCCCAATGGCCCGAGATCCTAGGCGAGGATCCACGGCCGATGTACCTACTGCGGCGTGAGCGGCCCGAAGGAGGTCGATCTGGCAGTACAGTATGTGGCGTAAAATCGTAAATGAAATCATAGCGATCTATATAAAGCGGGAGACATGAATGATAACCAAACTACGATGCGCGCGTATATCGATTATATCAGTCGGTCTCGCCCTCGCGTCAATCATGCGTGGAATGCCTTCGCCAGCTTGGCGATGCATGATATGATAACACGAAGTACACGGCACCAAGTCCTACGATGCCAAGGCGTATTAACAATTCAAATGGAAGCATACGATGCGCTACGCATCGTGTCGGTATGTCGAGGAACCGCAAAGCGGCAATCAAAATGGAAGCATACGTGCGCTACGCATCGTGTCGGTATGTCGAAAACAATAAAACGACATTCCAAATGGAAACATGCGTGCGCTACGCGTCGTGTCGATATGCCCAAGGAAACAATAAGCGATATCAACATGGAAGCATGCGATGCGCTACGCGTCGTGTCGGTATGTCGGCGATTAGCAAAAGTAACCTGATCAGCGAGGAGCGTGCGTGGAATTTCTCCGTCAACTGCTGGCGTGTCGAGTAAGTTCTCGACAAGTCAGCGACCCTCTGTCGAGGCGGTAACCTGGAAATACAACACTTGTACAAAGGCTATCATCACGAGCATAGGCAAGTTTCACCTGACTCGAAAGTACTTTCACGTAAGCGCTGATACGTAGTATAAAAATCGTGACTATCTTTTTAAGTAAACAAGACACTTCCCCTTTTGTAAAATCAAGTAACAACATTATTTTCCAAGCGTTCAAATTTGCCTAATTTCAAATGCTCAGTCACTTATTTTAGAAAGATTTCATAACTCATAGTCTTAATCTCTTTTAAAACAATTGAGTAACATATGTCATATATGTGAGTAGTTTATTCTTGTTTATAACGATCTTATTCTGACCATGATCTAGAAAATGTAATATCATTTTGTCTAATCTTAGCTTATGCGGATGGAGTTTCTCTTGGTTTTAATACAACAGCGTCATTATTCAATACATTTTCCTTTATTACTAGCTGATAGTGCAATGATACGTTACGATTTAGAAATCGGTAAAACATTATCCACTTTAAAAACCAGTACTCATTACTCGCGAATGAGGTTTCACACAAACGTCACATTAAAACAAATAAGTTAAGTCTCTTATCTTATAAGATCAAGTCTCTTAACTTAACATGATAAACCATTTTCACTACGTAAGGTCGTTATAACTAACTTCCCGTAAAGCTATTATAACACCACATGTTTTAAACCAACCAAATCACTTAGCGTATGCGTCTGCAGTACTACATAGTTCATAACAATCACGCTAGAAAAGATAGGAAGGGTTCGCGTACCTCGCGGCGATTATCGACAAGCAAAGCGCTCGCGATCTGTAACGGCTGGCCTTTTCCACTCTTGGTAGAATCGCTACTCGTAGTACTTCCGCGCATAAGGCGCTGGCGTCTATTAAATCTTAAACACAAGTTTCCATCTTTCTACAGAAAATTCGGCACCTCCCCATAGCCAGCGTAAATCTCTCTCTCTATCGAGGCGGCTATCAAGCCAACCGAGGGTTTACGTCTAAGGGCGTGTACAATTCTACTACGATAATGCTACAGTCTCTATGTCTGATCTATGTAATTCTGATTCGGTTCTCTTCTTTAAATTCGGGCTTAAGTCAAAGACATTGCATGGTATATTGATTCTATATATAGTATACTTCAACTATATAATCCTACAACATGTAATCTCGATTCTGATAAGGGACGAGAATATTTACCTCGACAAGCCCAAAATTATCAAGTTATAATGTCGATCTGAGCAAGGTTTAGCTCCGCTCAGTGCGCTCGAACCACTCGAAACAACCCTAGAAGTTACAACCAGCCTGCTCAAATCTTGACCAAGTATGAAGATTTCCTTAGGGTTTGGTTTGAGACTAAAAGGACAAAGGTAGTATTCAAGCTCTACGTATAGAGGTAACTTTTGAAATACTACTAGGTAAAGGCTAAGGTATTTTGGGCATTATAACAATACTAGGAGAGTATTTCTATACCCAAGGGGTATTTATCACGAAAACAACTAGGCTGGGGTGCCCAGTGCCTCGAGGAGGGAGGCTCTCGGCCCTGAGGCCACTCAAGGGGAGGGGAAGGCTTGGGGCGAGAACACTCGAGAGGAGGGAGAGTTTTCAAGGCTTAGACAAAGTGAGGAGTGGATGAATAAGTTCGTCACTAAGGGTATTTATAGCACAAGCCAAGGCCAACGATGGCGAAGATCATGCCAAGTGCAAGGCAAGTGTAGGGCCAGATTAAGCCAAGTGCACACAACCCTACTCCACAAAACATGCCACGAAACAATGCGCGAAACAAGGCCAAAACAAGGCCTGAAATAAGGGAGGAAGGCGTCCCACTGCTACCGTCACTTGAGGGTGACAAGTGTCACCTCTCGTTGGCCAAAATGTTCGTCGCTCGGAAAAATCCATAAAAATACAAAGCGACATAGTCGAATTTTCCCCTCGAAGTTATGCAAGCGTTTAGTCAACGACTCTAGGTGTTGTGCACAAAGGTAACCGGCCAAGCCACAGGCGGGGTGACCGTGTCACCTCTCTGCCCTCGTAAAGCGTCTTTCGAAAAATATCACAATAGAATCGCAAAAACAAAGCGGGCCCCATAATAGTAAATTCCTCAGTGGGCCCAGCGTGACCATTCAGAAAATAAAATCTCAAAATTCTAATATAATTTAAGAAGCCCGTATACCAAATCTGGGAAACCAATTCATTAATGAACCTTTTTCTTCACAAATTAGGAAACTTTTAAAACTCAGCATCTTTCTTTCTTTTTCAAAATTTACTGCCGTACTCTGCAAATGCGTGCGTCACATACATACCACTGCAACTACGGGTATAACATTCTCCCTCGCCAGAAACATTCGTCCGAATGTTCCTTCTCAATCGGATAACGATAAAGTTCCTCTAACGAGTTCTGGCGCCACGGCAACGCGAACTAACTGCGTTCTCTTCTCCCTAACTCGATGTACCGCTTCCGAACACTCGAACTCTTTCTAGTATCCGTACCACACTTAGTCAATGCTTACATTTCCAACCTTTGGGTTACTACCTCGAAACTTGGTCATCTTACTAACCGATCCCGAGGCCATTCCGGCCTTGAACCGGTCGGTAGAGCGTATCCACGAACTCATCGATGGTCACCTAAGCGGGGCCCGACATCCTCGTGACCTACCACTGGCGGAACCACCTCGAATGACCCCGCACAAACCGGGCGCGGGTTGACCCTCAAATGGTCCTCGACCCGACCCGCAACCGCGCCACATTCTTGTTCCGTGCGGAACAATCCCAACAACGTCATGAAAGCTAACACTTCCGTCGCACTACCCATGGACTTATCACAAATAAATCCCGTATACTACGCGCTCGATAAAGGTCAAACATAAAATAAATCTTTTACTCATGGCGACCACCTGCAAGGTCTCGATCACATATTAGCACAAAGCTATCCGAACATAACACTTAACACATTTTCTTAACATCATTACATACAAGTCTCTAGAGGGTTAAGGATATACCTGAAAATAGGCGGTTCAAAGGACCGCTAAGACTGGGAACTTCCACCGTGACCTCTCGTGGCGCGGTGTATGAACATCTGCTAGTTGTGGAAGGTGAAGAACCATGGCGATCTCGTAGCTTTGTGCTATCCTACGGTGCTACCCACAGTGGACGATTTCTCCCAAAATAGCCTGCGTCGCATGTAAAACAAACTCTAGGACTAGCACGACCTCCCGGCTGTGGAGTCTACCACAGTCCTGAGGTAGGGGTGGCTTGGTTGGCTAACACCCTGCTCTCGAAAACCTGAACCCTTGGAGCCCTGACCTGCTCCTGAATACCCTGGATGCCCTGAAGACTGTAGAGGACCACTCTGTACTGGCGGGGCGCATAACTAGTCTGCTGCTTGGCGATGCGCCTCGAAAGTCACCAAGGACCTGCTGTTACGGCCTCTTTTTGCGACCACAGGTCGTTCAGTCGATCTCTCGTGCCTCATCCCGGTGAGCTGCGTGCGGGCAATGTCCATGCGGTGAAGAGCTACCGAACAAGCCTCTGTAAAGTAATCATCTAGCGGTGGCGTGGCGGTGCACTCTATCCTCATGGTTGCCACTAAAGCGAGGACATCTGAGCCGATGAGTTAAACTCCACGTTGTACTCGAGCTATGCGCCCGTTACGCCTCGGCATCATAAATCTGTCGGCCGTGCCCTCGCCATCTGCGGAGGCAAGAAGTGAGTGAGAATGCCTCGAGAACTTCGTCCATCTTGCTGAGCGCATACTCTCCGGGACAACTCCGCGAATCAAACCGGTCGGCTGCGGTATCACGCGGCCGATGCGAACCTAAGACCGCCGGCTTCGGTCTCGAAGCCTTGATCACTCTCGCGGCCGGCATGGCGCGGATGAACTCCTGCGGATCATCCTCGGGCCTCGACCATAAAACTCTGGCGGGCTCTGACTCGAGAAAGTCCGTAGCCTTAAACTATACGCTCGAGGGTGAACAGCTGGTGCTCGGGCCCAGGCTGCTGCGTCCGGCCTATCCTCGTGCAGCCCACGACCACGGCGCGTGAGCCATCTCTTTGTACCCCGTCTCATGCTCGGTGTGAGGCGGAGGCTCAGTCTTGTGGTCTCAGCGACCAACTGCTGCGACTCTAAACTCTCTTTGAAATTTGGCGTCGCAAAACTCGCCGTCTGAAGCACAATCTCAGTCTGAGGCCGGGCTGCGCCTCGTACTCCTCTGTATCTCACTAGCGACTCCTCGGTGCCTTGCCACTCCAGGCTCTGGTTGCACTGCGGAGGCGTAATTGGTAAAGCGAGAGATCGTCGGAGGGTCCGACTTACAACACGGCTCTAGGCGCGATCTCGGAATGAGAAGAATGAAACCAATACTAAATGTCCTATAGCCTCACGATTATAGATGTGGTGCCTGACACGCGATAATCAAGACTCTACTAGACACGGTGCGTAGACACTTTCAGAGGATTAAGCGCTCACGATACCACTTTTGTAACGACCGTTCGGGCCGTTCTTGGTGCCTTATCCGGGCACCTAGTGATACAATCATCGAGAAAACGGCGGAAAATAA
The DNA here is from genome assembly GCA_029844215.1 of Przewalskia tangutica. Taxonomy (NCBI): domain Eukaryota; kingdom Viridiplantae; phylum Streptophyta; class Magnoliopsida; order Solanales; family Solanaceae; genus Przewalskia; species Przewalskia tangutica. The sequence continues at coordinate 53,195,526 of CM056718.1, forward strand.
AACTTTAAACAAGAAACAAGATATATGAACATAAAAGCAGGCCAACCCAGCGGTTACCTTCGATAACATAAATAAATACAACTCTTTCCAGCGAGCAGTTTAATCCTTTTACAAACCCTTCCAGCGGTACTACGGACCTCTAAGATTTACAACAACTATGGGGGCGGGGCCGCCATACCCACTGAATGTACAAGAACCTACAACTCGGGAACCATGCAAAAGATAAGCCTCGGAAAGCGGAGCTTCCCAGCAGGCGAGATCTAAGGCGAGGATCACGGCCGATGTACCTCTACTGCGGCATGAGCGCGGCCCGAAGGAGGTCGATACAGTACGAAGTATGTGAAAGCGCAAAATCGTAAATGAAATCATAGCGATCTATATAAAGCGAGAACATGAATGATAGCAAACTACGATGCAGCGTATATCAGTTATATCAAGTCGAGGTCTCGCGCCCTCCACATCAATCATGCGTGGAATGCCTTCGCCAGCTGCCGATCTATGATATGATAACACGAAGTACACTTGCACCAAGTCTACGATGCCAAAGGCGTATTAACAATTCAAATGGAAGCATGCGATGCGCTTCGCGGCGTGTCGATATGTCGAGGAACCTGCAAGCGGCAATCAAAATGGAAGCATGCGTGCGCTACGCGTCGTGTCGGTATGTCGAGAAACAATAAGACATTCCAAATGGAAACATACGTGCGCTACGCGTCGTGTCGGTATGCCCGAGAAACAATAAGCGATATCAACATGGAAGCATACGTGCGCTACGCATCGTGTCGGTATGTCAGGCGATTAGCAAAAGTAACACGATCAGCGAGGCGTGCGTGGAATTTCTCCATCGCTGCGGCATGTCGAGTAAGTTCTCGACAAGTCAGCGACCTCTGTCGAGAGGCGGTAACACGCAAATACAACACTTGTACAACAAAGGCTATCATCATGGCATAGGCAAGTTTCACACAACTCGAAGTACTTTCGCATAAACGCGATACAATGCAGTAGTATAAAAATCGTGACTATCTTTTTAAGTAAACAAGACACTTCCCTTTTGTAAAATCAAGTAACAACATTATTTTCCAAGCGTTCAAATTTGCCTAATTTCAAATGCCAAGTCACTTATTTTAGAAAGATTTCATAACTCGTAGTCTTAATCTCTTTTAAAACAATTGAGTAACATATGTCATATATGTGAGTAGTTTATTCTTGTTTATAACGATCTTATTACAATGACCATGATCTAGAAAATGTAATATCATTTTGTCGTCTTAGCTTATGCGGATGGAGGTTTCTACTGGTTTTAATACGACACGTCATTATTCAATACATTTTCCTTTATTAGCGCTGCAGTAGTGCAGCCGATACGTTACGATTTCCGAAATCGGTAAAACATTATCCGCTTTAAAAACCAGTACTCATTACTCGCGAATGAGGTTTCACTAACGTCACATTAAAACAAATAAGTTAAGTCTCTTATCTTATAAGATCAAGTCTCTTAACTTCAACATGATAAACCATTTTCCTACGTAAGGTCGTTATAACTAACTTCCCGTAAAGCTATTATAACACCTATGTTTTAAACCAACCAAATCACTTGCACGTATGCGTCTACCGTACTACATAGTTCATAACAATCACGCTAGAAAAGATAGGAAGAGGTTCGCATACCTGCGGCGATTATCGACAAGCAAAACGCTCGCGATCTTGTAACGGCTAGCCTTTTCCACTCTTGAGTAGAATCGCTACTCGTAGTACTTCCGCTATAAGGCCACAGCGTCTATTAAATCTTAAACACAGTTTCCATCTTTCTACGAAAATTCGGCACCTCCCACGCCCAGCGTAAATCTCTCTCTCTGTCGAGGGCTATCAAGCCAACCGAGTGGGGTTTACGCGTCTAACAGGGCGTGTACAATTCTACTACGGTAATGCTACACAAGTCTTTATGTCTGATCCTATGTAATTACAGTTCGGTTCTCTTCTTTAAATTAGGGCTTAAGTCAAAAGACATTGCATGGTATGTTGATTCTATATATAGTATACTTGAACTATATAATCCTGACATGTAATCTCGATTACAATAAGGGACAAGAATATTTACCTCGACAAGCCCAAAATTATCAAGTTATAATGTCGATCTGAGCAGGTTTAGCTCGCTCCGTGCGCTCGAAACCACTCCAAGCAACCCAGAAGTTCTAACCAACCTGCTCAAATACTTGACCAAGTATGAAGATTTCCTTAGGGTTTGGTTTGAGACTAAAGGACAAAGGTAGTATTCAGACTCTACGTATAGAGGTAACTTTTGAAATACTACTAGGTAAAGGCTAAGGTATTTTGGGCATTATAACAATACTAGAGAGTATTTACATACCTGAGGGGTATTTATACGAAAACAACTAGGCTAGGGGTACCCACTAGCACCTCGAGGGGAGGCTCGGCCACAAGGCCACTCAAGGGGAGGGAAGGCTTGGGCGAGAACACTCGAGAGGGAGGAGAGTTTTCAAGGCTTAGACAAAGTGAGGAGTGGATGAATAAGTTAGTCGCTAAGGGGTATTTATAGCCTGACAAGGCCAACCGATGGCCAAGATCATGCCAAGTGCAAGGCAAGTGTAGGGCCAAGATTAAGCCAAGTGCACTAACCCTGCTCCTGAAAACATGCCTGAAACAATGCACCAAACAAGGCCAAAACAAGGCACAAAATAAGGGAGGAAGGCGTCCCACGCCTGCGCCGTCACTTGAGGGTGACAAGTGTCACCTCTCGTTGGCCAAAATGTTAGTCGCTCGGAAAAATCCATAAAAATACAAAGCGACATAGTCGAATTTTCCCCTGAAGTTATGCAAGCGTTTAGTCGAAAAGCGACTCTAGCGGTGTTGTGCACAAAGGTAACCGGCCAGCCACCTGGCGGGGTGACCGTGTCACCCTCCCTGCAGCCCTCGTAAGCGTCTTTGAAAAAATATCCACAATAAATCTCAAAAACAAGCGGGCCTTGGCAGTAAATTCCTCAGTGGGCCCAGTGACCATTTAGAAAATAAAATCTCAAAATTCTAATATAATTTAAAAGCCCATATACCAAATGGGAAACCAATTCTCATTAACGAACCTTTTTCTTCTAAATTCAGGAAACTTTTAGTGAAAACTCTTGTCTTTCTTTCTTTTTCAAAATTTACTGTAGTACTCTCGTACGTACGTCCTCACATACATACCCTGCAACTACGGGGTATAACATTCTCCCCTCCTTAGAAACATTCGTCCTGAATGTTCCTTCTCAATCGGATAACGATAAAGTTCCTCTAACAAGTTCTTAGCGCCACACAACCACGAACTAACAGCGTTCTCTTCTACAACTCGATGTACCGCTTCACGAACACTCGAACTCTTTCTAGTATCCGTACCACACTTCCGTCAATGTACGTTTCCAACCTTTGGAGTTACTACCTCAAACTTGGTCATCTTACTAACTTGATCCCGCAAGGCCATTCCGGCCGAACCGATCTGGTAGAAGCGTATCCACGAACTCATCGATGGTCACCTAAAGCGGGGCCCAGCATCCTCGTGACCCTACCACTGGCGGAACCACCTCAGGCGGCCCCACAAACCGGGCGCGGGTTGACCCTCAAATGGTCCTCGGCCCGACCCGGCAGCGCGCCACATTCTTGTTCCCCGATACGGAACAATCTAACCAACACACGTCATGAAAGCTAACACTTCCATCTCGCACTACCCATGGACCCCACGTGACCATTTCCGAAAATAAAATCTCAAAATTCTAATATAATTTAAGAAGCCCATATACCAAATCTGGGAAACCAATTCTCATTAACGAACCTTTTTCTTCACAAATTACCGGAAACTTTTCCGTCGAAAACTCACATTTTTCTTTCTTTTTCAAAATTTCTGTCGTACTCTCGTACGTACGTCCTCACATACATACCCTGCAACTACGGGGTATAACAGAAGGATTCCACGGGCATGATTGATATTATAGGCGTGAGACCCATAGTTATATTTGAGTAGTGACTTTGAGGGCCTGCGTCCCTGACTTGATATGACTGCTTATGTTTTGTGTACTGTAGGTTAGCTATCATAAATGTCTCCTGCTTTGTTTAGACTGTTATGATTTCATTCTGATACTTCTTGTTCACATACTTGGTACATTCTTACGTCTTGACCTCCTTGAGGCTGCGTTACGTCTTAGCGTGTTTAGTCTGTTGTTTGGTGATCGGCAGGTGTAGAATCCTGCTCAGGGTTTGTGGATAGCTCCATCTGTCCAGGAGTTTATCTTTTTTGGTATATATCCTTGATGCAGGCTTTATGCAGTTTTGGAGTGCAGCGGGGCCTTGTCGTCATATTTGATTTAACTCTAGAGTGCTGTATTCATATGTGAGATTGGACTCGTATGCGGTGTAGTGTCTTTTGTTTATGTATATATTGACGCATCGGCTTTGCCACTTCTGCGTCACGGTTGTTTTAAAAGGAAAAAAAAATGAGGTGTTATTTAATTTCCGCAGTTTACTTGTAGTGTTAAGGTAGAAGGGTGCCCAGGTAGGGCACCAGTCACGGGCCCGGGGTTCGGGTTGTGACACAATCAAAGGGGATTACACGCCTTACAATACGTGTAAAATTCTGCCCCATAATTCATATAAAACAACCCAACATTTAAAAGGGCATTCGGCCACGTAATAACAAATCTAAGTCCTTTGAATTCTTTTTCAATCCAAGTTGTTATGTCTAACATGTTATATAGTCATAAACAACTTTAACAACTATAATTCCTTCTTTATATAACATGCGACGACTAAACTAATAACCAAATTGAATTACAATTTCAAGGGCTAAACATGCTAGTTTCGGATTAGTGGTTCCAATATCCATAACACTTACCAATCTTCATAATATATACCTGCTTGCTAATATCCATAATTACAACAATAAGTAATCTTGATCATTAAAGCGACAAGATTGTTACCTTGATAAGCCCTTATATATCTCGAGATTTAAAGTCGCTCCTTAGAAATCTTAGCTCCTTTCCTTCGCTCGATCCATTATTTGAAGCCCTTAGAAGTTCTGAACAACATGTCACGCCCGAACCCGGGCGTGGTGGTGCCTACACAGGCACCCTTCTACTAACAAACATAAGTAAATCGCGAATTTAAATAACACTTGTTTTTTTAAAACCAACAAACATGCGAGGGCAAAGCAAAGGCTGCCATATAATATACATAATCAAAAGACCACTGCTGTACGAGTCGATCCATATGAATCTGGACCTCAAGAGTTTCTTGAACTATGGCGGACAAGGCCGTCGTACCCATCTTGTACAAAGCACATCTTGAAGGATCTATACCAAAATGATAAACTCACGAATAGATGGAGCTATCCAAAAACTCACGGCGAGTTCCTACACTGTAGATCACCAAGCTGCGTACCTAAACTGCGGCATGAGCGGCCCGAAGAAGGTCGATGCGAAGAATGTACCAAGTATGTGGCGAAAATCTTTGTAATGAAATCATAACGATCTATATAAAGCAGGAGACATGTATGATAGCCAAACTACGATTACCACAATACATAGCGATCATATCAAGTCAGGGCGCGTACCTCCAGCGTCGCTACTCAAATATAACTATGGGTCTCACGCCCATGCATCAATCATGCTCGTGGAATCGCCGCCGCTGCGTGATCCATGATATAATATAACATCAATAAGCATACATGAACGCTAAGTCCCGCTGTGTCATAAAAGCATGCGGGCAGTAGGAAGCGAACCACGAGATCGACTGCGTCATCGCGGCGGGGCAAATGCAGCCAACTATCGAGATCGGCTGCGTCAACAAGCGGCCAAGGCAAATGAAATCTAACTACGGATCTAGCACAGCGTCACGAGATATGGCCAGGCAAGTCGAAAGCTATCTCGGAACCTCTGCGTACCAAAGCGTGCAATAGGCGGCGGGGCAAGTGCGAAATATATCTACGGACCATCCAAAACTGACCATGGCGGCAGTCGAAAGCTCTCTGCAGACCGTCCTGCGTCGCTAAATCTCATGGAGGGCTAATCCATGGAATAACAATATCGACATGGTCTCATGCCGGAATCTACATCGTATAAGCATGTATCCGTGGGGTAATACAAACAAATTGAGAATCTAACGCCTCACGATCCACGTGCCCGAATCTCGCATCGTATAAGCGTATCCAAGGAGTAATAAAAACAATCAGGAATCTAACTGCATCAGTCGCGTACCCCAAAATCCACATCGTATAAGCATGTCGGATCGATCATAATGGAAGCATACGGTGGAATCCCGTCCGCGTCGATGCGTCGGTAAACTCACGATAAGGCAGTGACCCTTGAAGTCGCGGCGTAAAATATAATACTTGCACTCAAAGGCTATCACAAGCACACATAGGCAAGTTCATAAAATCTTTAGACTTCGTTATCATACTAAAATGAATTTCATTTTATAAACTCAAAGCACTTTCGTTTTATATAAAAATCAGGATTTTAACCTAAGTACTACGTCTTCCATTCTTTTCAAAAGACTCTTTTATATAAAACCCGAAGATACTAACACATGATATCAAGGCATGTCTATTTTCAAATTAAGTTACTACACCTTTAGAAATTCATTTCAAGGCTTTGAAACTAAGTAACTTTAAATTTCACAACCTAAATGACTTCATGCCTATGAATCAAAATAGACAATTTTCTTAACTTTCCATAAAGTCGTTATAACCAACTTCCCGTAAGCCGTCATAACCGCTTTATGGTTTTAGACAAATTCATTCCTTTTTATAACGAGAGACTTATACTTTTAAAACCAAGTATCATATACTTTCAAATCAATTTTCTTAACTTTAAAAATACTTGAAGTCTCTTAACTCTAGAAATCAAGTTTCTTAACTTTAGAAATCAAGTAACTTATAATTTTAAATCTCAAGTAACTCACACCCTTAAAACAAGTTACTTCTCTTAAATCATGTCATTTCTCCACTTTTAAATCAATTAAGTAAATCACTCGTTTGACTCACTAAAGTCATTATAACAACCTTTAGGTTTTGAAACTAAGGTACTAGCCAAAAGATTTGGAAATCACTTTCTTTTCAAGACTACATGTACTTTAAGTAAAATACTTTCACTTTTGAAAATCCAAACTTCATTAAGGGAATGGATTATAACAACTTCAAATTTAAACATCAAGTACAATCGAGGAAGTATATAGAACAACTTCATATTAGGCAATCCAAGTACAATCAGGAAGTATATAGGATGACTTTTATATTAGGCAATCCAAGTACAATCGGAAGTATATAGAACAACTTCTATATTAGGCAATCAGTACAATCAAGGAGTGTATCATTTAAGGAGTAGGATTTACTTACTTTACCATGAGAATCATGCTAGAAGAAGAGAAGATGGTTCACATACCTTTTGGCTAAATCACAAGCTAAATCGAATCGCGCATGCGTAGAATTGTCAACCTATAATGGCCACAACACGACTATCAACTTCTAGTTTCTAACGTAGAATAATACTAAGTATACAGTCTCTTATTCTAACGTAGAATAATACTAAGTATACAGTCTCTTATTCTACGGAAAATCGGGCATCACCTCCTTTGTTTCTACATATTTTCCACCTTTTTCAAGGCAGATAATCAATAACCAACATGTCACATTTAAGGCTCAATACGCTGACCAATCAAAGGGGATTATCGCCTTACAATACGTGTAAAATTCTGCCCCACAATTACTACCAAGTAACGATATTCAAAGCCATTCTCGGCTAACATGTATGCAACAACAAGTCCTTTCCAATTCTTTTTCAATCCAAGTTCTTAGGTCTAACATGTTATATAGTCATAAACAACTTTAACAACTATAATTCCTTCTTTATATAACATGTGACTTAAACTAATAATCAAATTGAATTGTAATCTCAAAGGCTAAACATGCTAGTTTGGATTAGGGTTACAATAGCGATACACTTATCAAACTTCATACTATATACCTCGTACTTGCTAATATCCATAGCTACAATGATAAGTAATCTTAATTACTAAAGCAGCAAAAATTGTTACCTTTATAAGCCCTTATAAATTCCAAGATTCAATGTCATTCCTTAGCAATTATTAGCTACTTTCCTTTACGCTCCAATCCGCTATTTGAAGCCTTTAGAAGTTCACAACCAACTTCTCTTCCATTTCAATCAAAACTAAGAACGACCAACCTGCGTGCCACGTATTCGACTTGGCGGTGGATTTCGAGAAGGTATGTGATTGTTATACCGTATTTCAGTATATGCGTGAGGTTATGCGTCTGGCTTAGCCTTAGTTAGGCATTATGGGCGAAAAAGTTTGTGCACAACTCACTAAAAGAATCGTTTTTTAAATGAAGCGTTTTACTAAACTCGCGTAGGGTAAATTCGGCTATGACATTTATTATTTTTGCGGATTTTCCGAGAGGCGAAACATTTTGGACCAGCGGGAGGTGACACTTGTCACCCTCGTTTAGACAACAAAAATGGGCATAGTTAGCACGTTTTTGTGCCTTTGCACAAGTCGAGGAGTTGGTAGGATATTTGTGTAGTAGATGGATAAGGACACTTGCCTAAATCCTCACCCTACACTTGCCTTGCACTTGGCATCATCTTGGCCATTGGTTGGCCATTTCTTGACCTATAAATACCCCCAAGATGAAGAGTTCTTCATCCACAAATCAATTTCAAGTCTTGAAAAATCCTCCCCTCTCTTGTAGTGTTTTTCGTCCAAAGCCTTCTCTCCCCTTGAGTGAAGCTTGGCGAAACAACCCTCCTCCTCAGCCTGGCAAACCTACCCACTTGGTAGATAGTTGTCTTCCTAAATACCCTAGCCCAAATCCCTTAGTACTTAGTAGAAGTTGTGAAGAACTTCTAAGGGTTCTTGGAGCTATCGGAGCGTGCAAATTAGGAGCTAAACCTTGCTCAGGAGCGACTTTTAACTTGGATAATTTTGGGCTTATCGAGGTAAATACTCTTGTCCTTCTATTGTAATTGGATATTACATATAAGAATAAGTATAGACTTGAGTATAAATACTTAGAAGGATATTAAAGAATAGAATTGAACTGTTATCACAGTAGAAGGGTTTAAAAGAAGAATAATTGAACTATACTTACTTATATTTGTTTTGTGATGAGCTTGAGTAGCTCGACGGATAGGGAAGTGCTGCCCAATTTTAGAAGAATAGAGAACCTCTACTTAGAAACATTTCTGAGAATAGTCTAGGCGTTGATAGGCGTGTTTGACTATTATAGGTGATTCTCTATGCGACATATTCGACTTGGCGGTGGATTTAGCGAGAAGGTATGTGATTCTTCCTATACTCTTGAGCATGCTATTTTAAATATATATATATGCGGTAGGCGTGCAGTGTTAGCGAATAATAATTACGGCAATGTCTTTTGACTTAAGCTGAATAATAACTTCTGGCAATGTCTTTTGACTTAAGCTGAATAATAAAAGATCTTGAAGCATTTGAAAGAATCTTGAATCATTTTTATGAAGAAAGCGGTTGGTTTTAAAAGCTTAAGAGTTATACTAGCTTTATGGGAAGTTAGGTATAACAACTTAAGAAAGATAAAAGAAGCTGTTTACTTATTCTTATAAAAACCTTGTATTGATTTACGTAAGGTGTAGTAAGATTGATTGATAAATAGACATATTATGATGCTCGTGTGTTAGTGTCTTGTGATGTTGTGAAAGGGGTCATTCTTGTTGTGCTTACGTTGCTAAGCGGTAAGTCTGTTAATTTGTTATTATATCACCTACCCGTGACTTGTTATCTGAGGGCTTGCCACCCTTGATGCGGTCTTTACGGCTATGCGGTCTGTGAGACTATGCGGGCTGGGAGTTCGAGTTGATCATTCGGGTGTTTTTAGCGATCACGGGGATGCCTATGCGGTGCGTGTGACTATGCGGTCTATTGAGACTATGCGGTGCGAAGTCGAGGAGAATGCAGGGGTTAGCTACCCCGATCGAGAATACCTAAATGCGTGCATGTGTGACCTATGCGGTGCGGGAAGTCGAGGACTAGGCACGCATAATGATACTATGGGCTATTGGCCTTGCTTCGATCATTCGCGACCTAGGAAAGACCAGTTACATTATATCTATTAGTGTTCTTGTTTGTGATATGACACTATGTGCAATTGAAGTGATTGTATTTGCAAATGGTTTTAAAAACTTTGATTTCGTTTAAGTACTTTACAAGTTTCACATACTTAGTACCTGTTGTACTGACCTCCTTCGGGGGGATGCGTTCATGCAGCGGTAAGAGCAGCGGTGCTAGATCCCATCCTTAGGATCTCTTTGCTTTGGTGTCGGAGCTCAATGCTTATAGGAGGCTCGACTTTTGGGTATGATCTCCTGTTGTTGTATATAGTTTTGTACATTCGGGGTATGGCGGGGCCTGTCAGCCATAGTTGTTATCTTCTTATGATGCTGTAGTCTATTATGCAGTTGGGATGTAGCTGCAAAACTATGTTTATATATATATCTTAGAAAGCGACATTTTCTCACGTAAAGCGTGTCTCATTTTACAAATGTTTCATGTCTTGTTTTTATATTCCGATTACTACGATGTATGACTACTTGGGTGCGGGTAAGGCACGATCACGAACCGGGCAGTCGTGACAAAAGTGAGTATCGAGCGAGTTATCCTCGGAAAGTGTCTACGGACCGTATCTAGTAAGTCTTGATTATCGATTGTGTTGTGTACTGCGATAATCGAGGAGGCTATAGGATATTTAGGATTGGTTTCCATTCTTCTCACTCACGAGATCGTTCCTTAGCCCATGTTATAAGTTGGACCCCTCTAACGTATTCCTTTTATGCTTGATTATGCCTCGCGTAAGGCAACCGGGCCCGAGAGAAGAGCAAAGCGGCGAGGAGGCTGCTAGTAGGACAAGGGATTCACGAGGGCTCGAGCCGATCTATGCAGGCGGCGAGTTCCATGGCGCCGCCCGGCCCATCGAAGACCACGGTGCCGCGCCTCTGTCCCACGGCTGGGGCGGAGAGTTAAGTACAAGGAGATGGCCCGGCTATTGGCGGATCGTGGCGAACGCGAGACATCTTTGGATCACGGCGATTCGATTCGGCCCGATAGTACCGTGGTTCACGAAGCGAATAGTTTGAGGCTACGAGATTTCTGAGTTGTAGCGGCGAGTTTTCTGGGTGAGGCGGAGGATGATCGCGAGTTCATCCGTCGATTCTGAGGATTATGAGGGTGATCGGCGTCGGAGACCGAGTCGTGACGCCGGTTCGCATCGTTTGCGTGATCTGTGATCGATTAGTTTTGATCGTGGGAGTTATCGGGGAAACACGCGTCCCGGCTACTTGGGATGAGTTCTCGGAGGCTTTCTCACTCCTTCTTGCCTCGCGGATGAGAGGCGCGGGCGATAGATTTTTATTCTGCGAGGCAGAGGGCGCGATTAGGAGTCTGATGTCGAGTTCGATTCTTTGGCTCGATATGTCCACTGCATTGGTAGCGGATATGGAGGGCGGTGCATCGCTACGTCAGGGCTAGATGATTATATGGCGAGTCTTGTGCGGGTGTGGCTCTTGACGGGCATGGACATTACCGTATGCGAGCTCGTGCGCGGATCACGAGGCGCGAGAGGCAAGCGAGTCGGCGGATATCGACATCGAGAAGAAGGCCAGGCGGCGGTTCTTTTAGTAGTTCTCGGGGTGGGCGGCCTCGTGCGATCTAGATTTGCACCCGGCCAGCTCGAGCACTCCGCATCATTGTAAGTACAACGAGTATTCGGGGCGGTCGGGGCGGGACTTGATTTCTAGGGTAGCAAGGGTGCTAACGATCGAGTCTGCTTTCGGTGTGTCGTTGTAGTAGATTCCATTGAGGAGTGTAGTACTACTCAGGGAGCTTGCTATACTTGGCAGCGTGGTCATTTGCGAGGAGCTTGTCAGGCCAGAAGCTTGGCGGTGGTAGGGCTCTGCTACGAGATCTGTTGCGATTCGCCGTCTCCTGATTACTCGCCGGGAGCGAGGTACTCGTGGGCGGCGAGTTGTGGCGAGGTCGTGGCGCGGTCCCGATTCGCGGTCCTCGAGCGCATTTATGCCTTGTCGGTAGCGGGACGGGAGGCCTCACGATGTCGTCGCGGTACCTGCTCGATCTCCGTTATGATGTGTATGCCTTGATAGATCGGGTTCTACTCGTCCTATATATCTCCCTTGTTGCTAGTAGGATAGGGATAGAGCACGAGTCCATAGACCACTTTCGAGTAGCTACGCGATGGGTGATTCGGTGGTAGCTCGGTGGGTATTTAGAGCTTGTCGGTGACCTTATGCGATCGTCGGACCTGGCGACTTGATAGAGTTGGACATGGTGATTCGGCGTAATCATGGGTATGGATTGGTTAGCTTCTGCTATGCCAATGTAGACTACTGAGAGAAAGTGAGTGCGGTTCCATTTTCTTGAGGCCAGGTTGTTGAGTGGGAGAACCTTTGTATCGTAGAGGGGTAGGTTTATTTCTTACCTCAGGCTAGGAAGATGATGCGGAAGGTACATCTACCATCTCGTTCGGGTGTTTGATCACGAGGCTGCGGTGCAGATTTTGATCGATTCCGATAGTCGAGAGAGTTCCCAGGCGTGTTTCAGGCGACCTCCGGGTATCCTCACGAGAGGAGATAGAGTTTTGTATTGATGTCTTTGCGGACACTCGGCTATTTCCATTCGACATCTGAGAATGGCACTGCCGAGTTGAGAGTTGAAGGACCGGTGAGAGATTTCTTTGGAGAAGGGCTTCATCGGACCTAGTGTTTCTCCAGGAAGCGCGGTATTGTTCGTGAAGAAGAAGGGCGGGGCAGCTGCGCATGTGTGTTGATTACGGTGAACAAGGTGACCATTAAACGAATACCTTCCCGGGATTGATGATTTGTTCGACCGGTGCGAAGTGCGAAGTTTCTCAAGATTGATCTGCGATCGGGCTATCATCAGTGCAGTCGAGAGAGTCGGATGTCCCTAGGCGCATTCGGACGTGCGGGCATTATGAGTTGGTCATGTCTTTTGGGTTGACGATGCTCGTGGTATTCATGGATTTGATGAGCGAGTGTTCAAACCATTTTTGGAACATTTGTGATAGTGTTCATTGATGATATCTTGGTTTATTCTCGCTCGAGCGAGGAGCGTGCGGAGCATTTGAGGCTATCTTGTGATTCTCGGGACAGCGACTATCGCCAAGTTTTCCAAATGTGAGTTTTGGTTAACCGGTGGCTTTTCTTGGGCATATTGCCGGGGCGATGGTATTGGTGGATATGGCCAAGATCGAAGCGATCGATGCCAGCCTGAACTCTTACTCAAGCGAGGTTCGCGATTTACGGGCCTTGCGAGTTGTTATCGGCGGTTCGTAGAAGTTTGCTTCTATCTACGCACCATTGACTAGGTGACTCGGAAGGCGACCAGTTTGATGGTGATGCTTGTGGCGGGTTTCGATTCTTGAAGGAGGCGGCGGCCGCCCCGTTCTTACTCTTCGGAGGTCGACGGGTATGTTGTGGATTGTGATGCGTCAGGCATCGGGCTGGGATGTGGGTTGATTCAGCAGGGTAAGGTTATAGCATACGCATCCGGACTTAAAAGCATGAGGAACTACCCGCGTGATTTGGAGTTAGCGGCGGTGATTCACGCCTTGAAGATCTGGAGGCACTATTTGTATGGGGTTCGTGGATATTTATACGAGACCACGAGAGCCTCGGTATATCTTCGGAGGAGGCCCGAACTTCAGCGAGGCGGTGGTTAGAGTTGCTTAAGGATTATGACGTCGATATCCTGTACCACCCGGGGAAGGCCAATGTTGTGGCAGATGCTCTTAGTCGTAGGTCGATGGGTAGCCTATCAGATGTGCAGACAGAGAGGAGGGGCATGGTTTGCGATTTGCATCAGTTAGAGAGCCTGGGTGTCTGTTTGATTGATTCTGGTAGCAGTGGGGTTCGAGTTCGAGAGGTTGCCGAGTCTTCCATCGTCGAGGAGGTGAAGAGCAACGATTTGAGATCGGTTTTGATTGGTATCGTGTCACGACTCTTACGTGAGGCGAGGTCGCTTTTGAAATTGCTTTGATGGGGTGCTAAGGTTTGGCGAGTTGTGTGTTCGGATGTTTGAGGACTTGGCGGAGTTCTTGGGAAGCACACAGCGCGGCGTTACTCTATCCGTCGAGTCGACCAAGATGTACCACGACCTTAGATACGTGTATTGGTGGGATGGCTTGAAGAGGGCGTTGCGAGTTCGTAGCTCGGTGCGTGTTGTCGGCGGTGAAGGTAGAGCACGAGGCACGGTGGTTTGTTGCGACGATAGAGATCGACACGGAAGTGGGAGGTGATCAGCGTGGACTTTATCACGGGATTACCTCGCTTTCGGAGAGACATGATTCTATATGGGTTATCGTCGGCGGTGGCGAAATCAGCCCACTTTCTTCCGTCGGGGCGACTTTTCGGTGAGGATTATGCGGACTTTATATCAGAGATCGTCGGTGCGTGGAGTCCTTATTTGATCATATCGACGGAGAGCCCGATTTACGGCTAACCGGAGGTCCTTCCGAGAAGGGTTTAGGGGCGGTGAGCACGATCTTGCATTCCATCCGCAGAACGGATGGGCGAGTGGCGCACTATCGGACTCTTGAGGATATCTGCGAGCTTTGTGTTATTGATTCGAGGTAGCCCAGGAGGATCATTTTCCTCTAGTTGAGTTTGCATATAATAATAGCTACCACTCCGGTATTGAGATGGCGCCTTATGAGGCCTTGTATGGGAGGAAGTGCGGTCGCCCGATAAATTTCTGGTTCGATATGGCGAGTACAATTAGTAGGACGGTTGGTGCAGCGGCGATGGATAAGGTGAAGCTTATCCGGGAAGCGATTCTTGGCGGCTCAGTCGGCGAAGTCATATCACGAGATCATCGTCGTCGGCATCAGGTTTCGATTGATGATTGGGTTTTCTGAAGGTGTCACCCATGAAGGGTGTGATGAGTCGGGAAGAAAGGAAACTTCGGCCCAGTACATTGGGCGTATCAGTTGTCGCGAGGTAGGCGAGGTTGCCTATGAGTTGAATCTGCCGTCCGTCTGGAGGCGGTGCGTCGGTTTTCACGTTTTATCTTTGAGGAGATGTATCGGGGATCCATCTAGGGTACACCCGATTGAAGATGTCCAGGTGACCGAGGGGTTATCGTATGAGGAGATTCCCATAGAGATAATCGATCGTCAGGTTAGACGTCTGCGGACCAAGGACGTGGCTTTCGTCAAAGTTCTGTGGCGGAACGAGCTCAGGGAGGAGATGACGTGGGAAGCTGAGGAGGACATGAGGCAGAAGTATCCTCACTTATTCCCCACACCTCCAGGTAACTTACTTTCCTATTTGCTGGTTTTTAATTATCGTATTTGCTTAAGTGTTATATTGTGGCCATGTGTGGCACTTGCAAACTGTTAAGTTATGAAGATCTTATCGTTAACTGTCTTGGGAAGGAACATTCGGGATGAATGTTTCTAAGGAGGGTAGAATGTTATACCCCGTATTTCCAGAGTATGTACGTGAGGGTGTACGTACAAAAGCTTAGCCTTAGTTAGGCATTATGGACGAAAAAGTTTGTGCACAACTCACTAAAAGAATCGTTTTTCGACGAAACGTTTTACTAAACTCGCGTAGGGTAAATTCTGGCTATGACATTTATTATTTTTGCGGATTTTTCCGAGAGACGAAACATTTTGGACCAACGGGAGGGTGACACTTGTCACCCTCATTGGACGGCAAAAATTGGCATAGTTGGCACGTTTTTTCTGCCTTTGCACAAGTCAAGGAGTTGGTAGGATATTTGTGTAGTAGATGGATAAGGACACTTGCCTAAATCCTCACCCTACACTTTCCTTGCACTTGGCATCATCTTGGCCATTGGTTGGCCATTTCTTGACCTATAAATACCCCCCTTAAGATGAAGAGTTCTTCATCCACAAATCAATTTCCAAGTCTTGAAAAATCCCTCCTCTCTTATTGTGTTTCGTCAAAGCCTTCTCCCACTCCCTTGAGTGAAGCTTAGCGAAACAACCCTCTCCCTCTAGCCTGGCAGAAACCTACCCACTTGGTAGATAGTTGTCTTCCTAAATACCTAGCCCAAATCCCTTAGTACTTAGTAGAAGTTGTGAAGAACACAGGGTTCTTGGAGCTATCGGAGCGTGCAAATTAGGAGCTAAACCTTGCTCGGGAAGCGACTTTTAACTTGGATAATTTTGGGCTTATCGAGGTAAATACTCTTGTCCTTATTGTAATTGGATATTACATATAAGAATAAGTATAGACTTGAGTATAAATACTTAGAAGGATATTAAAGAATAGAATTGAGCTATTATCACGATGAAGGGTTTAAAGAAGAATAATTGAACTATACTTACTTAGAATTTGTTTTCTGATAGACTTGAGTAGCTCGACGGATAGGAAGTCTTTGCCCAATTTTAGAAGAATAGAGAACCCTCTACTTAGAAGTTTCTGAGAATAGTCTAGGCGTTGATAGGCGTGCTTGACTATTATAAGTGATTCTCTGCGCGACATATTCGACTTGGCGGTGGATTTGCGAGAAGGTATGTGATTCTTCCTATACTCTTGAGCATGATATTTTAAATATATATATGAATGCGGTAGGCGTGCAGTGTTAAGCGAATAATAATTACGGCAATGTCTTTTGACTTAAGCACGAATAATAACTACGGCAATGTCTTTTGACTTAAGCACGAATAATAAAAGATCTTGAAGCATTTCAAAGAATCTTGAATCATTTTTGAGAGAAAGCGGTTGGTTTTAAAAGCTTAAGAGTTATACTAGCTTTATGGGAAGTTAGGTATAACAACTTAAGAAAGATAAAAGAAGCTGTTTACTTATTTGCTTATAAAAACCTTGTATTGATTTACGTAAGGTGTAGTAAGATTGATTGATAAATAGACATATTATGATGCTACGTGTGTTAGTGCCTTGTGATGTTGTGAAAGGGGTCATTCTTGTTGTGCTTACGTTGCTAAGCGGTAAATCGATTAATTTATTATTATATCGCTACCCGCGACTTGTTATCAGGAGCTTGCCACCGCGATGCGGTCTTCACGGCCTATGCGATCTGTGAGACTATGCGGGGCTGGGAGTTCGAGATTGATCATTCGGGTGTTTTAGCCCGTCTGAGGATGCCTATGCGATGCAATGTGACTATGCGGTCTATTGAGACTATGCGGTGCGGGAGTCGAGGAGAATGCAGGGGTTAGCTACCGTCACGAGGAATACCTCGTGCGTGTACGTGTGTGACTATCGCGGTGCGGGAAGTCGGAGACTAGGCACGCATAATGATACTATAGGCGATTAGCCTTGCCCGATCATTCGCGACCTAGGAAAGACCGGTTACATTATATCTATTAGTGTTCTTGTTTGTGATATGACCTGTATATGCAATTGAAGTGATTGTATTTGCAAATGGTTTTAAAAACTTTGATTTCATTTAAGTACTTTACAAGTTTCACATACTTAGTACTGTTATCCCGACCTCCGCCGGGGATGCGTTCATGCTGCGGTAAGGGCAGCAGTGCTAGATCCACATCCTTAGGATCTCTTTGCTTTGGTGTCGGGAGCTCCGTCTTATAGGAGGCTCGACTTTTAGGTATGATCTCACATTTGTTGTATATAGTTTTGTACATTCGAGGGTATGGCGGGGCCACTGTCATATAGTTATTATCTTCTTAAGTGCAGTAGTCCTATTGTACAATTGGGATGTAACTGCAAAACTATGTTTATATATATGCCGAAAGACGACATTTTCTCACATAAAACTGTGTCTCATTTTACAACTGTTTCATGTCTTGTTTTTATATTCCGCTGATTACTCTGATGTATGACTACTTGGGTGCCCGGGTAAGGCACCAGAACGGGTCGTGACAGTGATTCTTCCTATCCTCTAGAGCATGATATTTTAAAGTATATATATAGTACGGTAGACGTACGTATGTTAACTGAACATGGTTTTACTTGACGTCTTTTGACTTGAGTCTAAATAACAAGAATCTTGAAGTATTTCAAAAGAATTATGAATCATTTTTGAAAGAAGAGTAATACTTGGTTTTTAAACAAAAGCTTAAGAGTTATACTAGCTTTATGGGAAGTTAGGTATAACGACTTAAGAAAGAGAAAAGGAACAGTTTACTTATGTGTTTATGAAAGACTTGTATTGATTTCTGGAAAGTATAATAAGATGGTTTGATGAGTTGACATATTATGATGCTATGTGTGTTAGTGTCTTGTAACGTTTGTATAAGAGGGTACTCTTGTTGCGCTTATGTTGTTTAACGATAAGCTGTTATGTTAATATTATATCACTCGCCTCTTGACATGATCAGGGGTTAAGGCGCCTCCGTCACGGGGTAGACTGGTGATGCAGGACCGTGATTCGAGAATACCTCATGCGGGTCGGGGACCTATGCGGGAACTACGAGTTCCAGGTTAGTGTGCGGCCTTTGTGGTCATGTGGTCTATGTGGCCATGCGGACTACGAGTCCAGGACGATGCCGAGGAGTAGCTACCCTCGATGCGGGGAATACCTCATGCGGGCCTATGTGAGTGGCCTATGCGGAGCTGCGAAGTCGAGATTAGGCATGCATAATGATACTATGGGCAATTGGCCTTGCCCGATCATTGCGGCCTAGAAAAGATGCATTCTGATTTACTATTATTGCTCTTGTTGTGATGTGGCACTGCGTGCGGTTATATTAGTTGTTTCGTACATATTTGTAAAATTGGTTTTAAAATGATATGATTTCATTTAAGTACTTTCTGATTTCACATACTTGGTACTGTTGTCTTGACTTCCTTGAAGCTGCGTTCATGCGCGAGTAAAGGGAAGCGGTAGCGGATCCTCGATCTTAGGATCTTTTCTTTGGTGTCAGAGCTCCGTCTTCTAGGAGGCTCGACTTTTGGGTATGATCTCACTGTTGTTGTAGATAGTTTGTACATTCGGGGTATGGCGGGGCTGTCCGCCATAGTTGTTTACTTCCTTAAGTGCGTAGTCTATTATGCGGTTGGAATGTAGCGCGATTTTGGTTATATATACACGTGCGAAAGGCGACTCTTACCAGATAAGCGGTGTCTTAATTTACATTTGTTTCATGTCTTGTTTTTAATTTCCGTGATTACTCGATGTATGACTACTTGGGTGCGGGTAAGGCACGATCCACGAACCACTGGGCGAATTGCGTGACAAAAGTGGTATCGAGCGATTAATCCTCGGAAAGTGTCTACGAACCGTATCTAGTAAGTCTTGATTATCGGTGTGTTGTGCACGGATCAATAATCGAGGAGGCTATAGGATATTTAGGATTGGTTTCCATTCTTCTCACTCACGAGATCGTGCCTTAGACACAGTGTTATAAGTTGGACCCTCAACGTATTCGCACTACATATGATTATGCCTCGCGTAAAACCTTGGGCGAAGAAGGCGAAAGCGTAGGAGGCGCTAGTAGGACAGAAGTCACGAGGCTCGAGCGATCTATGCAGGCGGCGAGTTCCGCGCCGCCCGGCCCAGCGAGTTTAGGGCGCGGCGATGGGCGATGAGACCATAGTACTGCACCTCGGTCCGCGACTTGGGCGGATGAGATGGAGATTCTGAAGAGATGGCGATTCTTGGCGAGTTCGTGGCGAACATGAGATAAGTGGATCACGGCGATTCAGTTCAGCGGCACTGTGGTTCATCCGAGATCGGACAATTTGAGGCTACGGGATTTTCTGAGTTGTAGCCCACGAGTTCTGGTGAGGCACGAGGATGATCGCGAGGAGTTCATCCGTCGATTCTGAGAGGATCATGCAGTGATCGAGCTTGAGACCGAGTGCGTGATCTTGGTTCCACATAAGGCTGCGTGATACCGCGATCGATTGGTTTTGGTCGTGGGAGTTATCCGGGAAACCTGCGTCCCATTTGCAGGATGAGTTCTCGAGAGGCTTTCTCGCTCACTTCTTGCCTCGCGGATGAGGAGAACGCGGGCGACAATTTTTATTCTTTGAGGCAGAGGACACCGGTTAGAAGTACAGCGTTGAGTTCGGTCGTTGGCTCGATATGTCCTGCGTTGGTAGCGATATGGAGGGCGAGGTGCATCGCTACGTCGCGGGCTAGATGATTATATGGCGAGTCTTGTGCGGGTGTGGCTCTTGACGAGCATGGACATTACGCATGCGAGCTCATGTACGCGGATGCGAGGCGTAGAGCCGGCGGGTTGTGACGGCAGCGAAGAAGGCAGGCAGCGAGTGCTTTGGTAGCTTCTCCGGGGTGGGCGGCCTCGTGGCGATCTAGATTTGCACCGGCGGCTCGAGCACTCTACCCGTCCTCGGGGGGCGGGATATTCGAGAGCGGACGGGGCCCGGGACTTGAGGCGTCGAGTAGCGAGAGAGTCTTTGGCGATCGGGACCACGCCCGCCGGTGTGGCCGTCGGTAGATCCATTCACGGGGTGTGATGCTTGCCGGGAGTTTGTTACATATTATACCGTATTTCCAGTATATGCGTGAGGCGTCGTATAAAAGTTTAAGCCTTAAGTAGGCTAAGGGACGAAATTTGTGCACAACTGGCGAAAAGAATCGTTTTCAGGCGAAAGCGTTTTCCAAACTGCGAAGGAAAAATTGCGGCTATGTTATTTATAATTTTTGCGGATTTTTACGAGAGATGAAATATTTTGGACCAATTGGAGGCGACATGTGTCACCCTTAGGTGTCGAGTTGGGCGATTTTTGCTTAGTGGAAGCTTACAGGCTTGCACGTTTTCCCTTTTAGTTGCCTAAAATGTTTGGTCAATGTTTGGTAGGATATTTGTGTGGTTGATGACCAAGTGGGACCAGCTGACACATGGCTTAATCTACACTTACGTTTGCCTACCACATCTTGATCTTGGCCATTGGTTGGCTATAAATACCCGCTTAGTTGATGAGTTATTTCATCCACACTTGAGCAATTTTCCAAGTCTCAAACTACTCCCTCCGCTTGTGGCGTTCGTCTGACCCTCTCACTCCTGGTTGTGCTGGCGAAACCTCCTCGCTGTGAGGCCATTGGCGAGAAAACCTCCCCACCTAGTTCACGTAAAATACCCCCTGGTAGAAAAGTATTCTCCAAGTATTGTTATGTTATACCCGTAGTTGCGGGGTATGTAAGTGAGGGCGTGCGTCTGAAGTCTGCGAAATTTTGAAAAGAAAGAAAGATGTGAGTTTTAACGGAAAAGTTTAGGTTTTGTGAAGAAAAAGGTTAGTTAATGGGGTGGATTCCCAGTTTGGTATATGGGCTTCTTAAATTATATTAGAATTTTGAGATTTTATTTTGGAAATAGTCACGTGGGGCCACGGGAGAAATTCTGGTTTTGTGGGCAGCTTTGCTTTTGAGATTTCCGGTATTTTGGATATTTTGGAAGATGAAATAATGCAGGCGAATCGGGGCAACACGTGTCACCATGTGGAACCACTTGGCGAAATAATTATTGTGCCTGACACTTTTGGTTAAGTCGTTTTTACAAAGCGTTTACAAACTTTGCGAAGGAAAATTCGGCTATGTCATTTAGTATTTTGCGGATTTTTAGAGGCGGAATGTTTTGGACCAACGAGAGGGCAACGGCACCTCTCGTTGGTGGACTTGAGGGCGGCATAGGGCCGAATGGATGGGCAAGTTGTGGTAGATATTTGTGTAGATATTTGTGAGGGTTTTGTGGAGTAGGGACTAGGGGGCACTTGGGCACATCTTGGCCTACACTTGCATGCACTTGGCTAGATCTTGGCCGTTGGTTGGCCTTTGCTTGGCTATAAATACCTCCACTGAAGACTTGCCGTCGAAATAATTTCCTATGTCTAAAATCCTCCCCCCACTCTCTTGTAGTGTTCTCGTCCCTCACCCTTGGTGAGGCCACTTTGGTGAGAACCCCTCCCCATGGCGAGAGTACCCACTCCTGAGTGGGGTTGGCGAGAGGGTATCTCCACTTGTGGTGTTGTCTCGTATAAATACCCACTCTTGGTAGAAATACTCTCAAAAGTATTGTTACTATACCCAAATTACCTTAGTAGTGTACCTTGTAGTATTCCAAAGATACCTCATCGTAGAGCAGGAAATACTACCTTATGTCCTTTTGTCTCAAGCCAAACCACTAAGGAAAACCCCATGTCGGTTGAAGTGTTAAGTAGAAGTTGCGTAGAACTTCTAAGGGTTGTTGGAGGCGGGTTGGGCGCGTGGAGTAGGAGCTAAACCTTGCTCGGGATCGACATTATAACTTGGATAATTTTGGGCTTATCGAGGTAAATATTCTTGTCCCTTTTGTAATTGGAAATTACATGTTGTAGGATTATATAGTTGAAGTATACTATATATAGATCGAGAATAAGCTTTGCGACAATGTCTTTTGACTTAAGCTGAATAAAGAAGAAGCGACTGTAATTACATGGGGCGTATTCTGATAGACTTGTGTGGTATTCTTGTGTTATAGAATTGTATCGTCAGGTTAGGCGTATAAACCCCACTGGTTGGCTTGGTAGTCGGCCTCGATATAGGAGGAGATTTTCTGTTTGTTGGGGAGAGTCTTTGCGAATTTTACGTAGAATATAGAGCAGGAGTGTTTAGAAGTTAATAGCGTTTGTGGCCTATATGGGTGGAAGTACTACGAGTGGCGTATTACTTGAAGATTGGAAAAGGCTAGTAGAGTGCGATCTTGTGGGCGTATTGCTTATTATCGATGTCGTCGCGAGGTATGTGAACCTCTTCTATCCTTTCTAGCATGATGTTTTGTAAACTATGTAAATGCGGTGAGCGTCGTGTGCTAAATGAGTTTGGTTGGTTCAAAACATAGGGTGTTATAATAGCTTTATGGGAAGTTAGTTATAACGACTCTATGTAGATATGAGCGGTTTATTTATTGTAGAAGTTAAGAGACTTGATCTTGAAAGATAAGAGACTTAACCTAATTGACTTGATGTGTAACATTTTGTTAAAAATGTTGTAAAACCTCGTTCGCGAGTAATGAGTATTTGATTTTAAAGAATAGTGTTTCTTGATTTGAAATGAGAATAAGTATCGAACAAACCACGCGGCGCTAATAAAGGGAAATGTATTGACTAATCAAGTATTATTAAAACGGTAGAAACTTAAATCTGCATAGAAGCTAAGATGAGACAAAATGATATTACATTTCCTAGATCATGGCTGCTGTTATAAGATTGTTATAAACAAGAATAACCTACTCAGACATAAGGTATATGTTTCTCAAATTGTTATTAAGTGATTAATACTATGAACTACAAACCTTTGAAAATGAGAAACTTGAGTAATTGAAATTAGACAAACTTGAGCGTTTGGAAAAGAATGTTGTTACTTGATTTTACAAAGAGAAGTGTTTTGATTTACTTGAAAAGATAATCAATCTATTTTCATATACTACAGTATTGTGTGACTATTTGTGAAAGAACATATCTCTTAAAGAGTTAATGTATGAAGTACTTTGGGGATAAAAACCGATCTTGTTAATCGTATAGTAGAAAGTACCTTGTGTGAATAATTTGATTGTGTTGGTTTGTGATAGCCTTGTAAATACTTTCTTGTTTGATTTGATAAATAAACATGATTAGGATGCTACGTGTGTTAGTATCTTGTGATGTTTGTGTAAAGGGGTTTCCCTTGATTGTGCTTATGTTGTTTAAGCGATAAAGCATTATGTTGGTATTATACCACTCGCTTGATTAGGGGTTAGGCGCCTCCGTCTGAGGGTAGACTTCGAGCGGTATGGGACCGTGATTGAGAATACCTAAATGCGGGTCACGAGGGCCTATGCGCTACGAGAGTTCGAGGTTAGTGTGCGGCCTTTATGGTCATGCGATGCATGTGGCCATGCGGTGCGAGTCGGGGCGATGTCGGGAGTAGCTACCCTCGATGCGGGAATACCTGCATGCGGGCCGTCGGAATGGCCTATCTTGAGTGCGGGAAGTTCGAGGCTAGGCAGCGCGTTTGATCTGCGAGCGGTGACGGCTTTGATCATGTGATGCAGAGCAGATTTCATAATCTGATTTATGACCTTGCTAATCTTGTAGGTGTTAGTAGTCGGCTATGCCCGTCTTACCTGTCTTGTTTTATTTGAACAGAGTGGGACACGGTGTTCATGTGTATTCCTTGGTACTTTTCTATCATAGACTGCCGGCAGTGAGGAAGTTATTCCACGGGCATGACTGATGTTGTGGGCGTGAGACCCATGATTGTATTTGAGTGATGACTTTGAGGGCATGAGTCCCTGACTTGACATGACTGCTTATTTATTGTGAACTGTAGTTTGGTAATCATATATGTCTCCTGTTTTATTTAGACTGCTATGATTTCATTTCTGATATTTTGATTTCACATACTTGGTACTGTTATCTTGACCTCCTTGAAGTGCGTTAAATCTGCGAGTTGAGTACGCGATCATTGATCTAGCTCTCGAGTCGCGATTCAGCGTTTGGGAAGCTCCGTTTCTCGGAGGCTTATCGATGGTATAGTCCACTGTCGTAGTAGGTGCTTACATTGAGGGTATGGCGGGGCCTGTCCGCCATTGTTATCATGTCACTCTTAAGTGCATGAAATGCTTGTTGTGGCGAGTTGTATATGGGATATAGCTGTTGGTTTTAAATTGATTTATATATCTTGAAGGTAACCGTTTTGGTGCTTTGTCTTCTTATTTCAACTGTCTTATTGCATTGGCTTCATGTTATTGTTTTATGTTATGATTTTCTCGATGTATGACTACTTGGGTGCGGGTAAGGCACGATCCACGAACCGGGCAGTCGTGACAAAAGTGGTATCGAGCGATTAATCCTCGGAAAGTGTCTGACCGTATCGATGAGAGTCTTGATTATCGGTGTGTTGTGCACCACGCGATGTCGAGGAGGCTATAGGATATTAGGATTGGTTTCCATTCTTCTCACTCACGAGATCGTGCCTTAGAATGTGTTATAAGTTGGACCCTCAACGTATTTCTTTCCACTTACCGTTGTGCCTCGCGTGAAGGCTCGAGCCCGGGAGGGCAAGCGTAGGAGGCTGCGAGTAGAAACCTGAGAGGGTTACTAGGGCGAGGCCCAATCATCACTGGGATGGTGCTTCTTTTAGGGAGTTCTGCGACATCGCGGCCCAATGAGTTTAACACGGCGACGGCGATTCCTACTGCGGCCATAATATATGAACGCCGGTCCGCGGCCAGGGCGAGAGAATATAGATTGCAAAGCGACCTGTTACTAGCTATGGATTTGGCTACGAGAGTATATTGATGTACGCGAGTCTTGATGACTATCTAAGAGAAGGTTGTACAAAGTAATTCTTAGTTGAAGCAGGCGTAGCACGTATGCGGTCTTATGCGCGGTAGAAAGCGTAGAGATCGGCGGGTTAACGAGGCGGGCGAAGTCGAGCAGCAAGGTCCTTTGGTAACTTTAGTCGAGTCACCTCGCGTGATTAGATTATGCACGTCCACGGTGCGAGTGGTCCTCGCGGGGTTCGGGGCGTTCGGGGTATGCGGGAGTTGGTGAGCTTAGGTTCACGGTGTGACGGCGGCGTCGTCGGGAATGTCGTCTTTTAGTTGGTACTTGTTGTACCTACGGTCGTCGAGGCAGTGTCGAAAGGATGTCAGTAGGAGGACTCGGCCGGGATTGGTGGGTAGTTCGTCACCTCTTGGCTATGAGCCTGCAGGCGAGTTTGATTAGAGCGATTAAGGAGTGAAGCGATGGGTCGGGCATATCTTTAACCTGCAGGGATTAGCATGTGTGATAAGATGAGTATATCTTAAGTACTATGTTACGATAGCGATGTGTAAATTTTGATTAGAAATCATGGTTAGTAACGGGAAAGATTGAGGATAGGAAAGTGTGAGCCTTAGAGCCTTATCGTGGAAACCTTAGGGTAAAGCCATCTCGGGTGAAGATGTATTGTTATGTTTGATTCTTAGGAGTGCATAGTGCCGTGAGCTATGTTGTATAATAAGTCCTGGGTAGTGTGAAATGAAGAGGGTAGTTGATCTAAGAAGACCACTAGGTTTCGTGACTTGATTGTGAGAGTTTTACGGATCGGGAAGCTAGTGTTTCTTGGCGTTCTTGGGTCGGGATGAGGCCACGTGCGGGTCAACCGCGGCTTTGTATGGTGGTGGGTCGGTTGCGGTTGTCACTTGTGATAAGTCATGAGGTGTTAGGCCCGTGTTTGGTTAACCAGTGTCGAGTTTGTGGATCGTTCGACGATGAGTCGGGCCGAGGAAGTCGGCCGTCTTGTCTTAGTAAAGGCCGTATACTCGGTAGTAAGTTGCGGGATGATTATTTTAGGAAGGTTGCACGAGGTGCTGCTTTCACCTTATGTCGAGCGATGGTGCCGATTCTGACTATTTCGTTTTGGAAGTTTTACGAGCGGGGTTAGGAACTGGATGAGTCTCAGTATCATATTAGATCCTCGGGCGGTGTTTTGATTTGGGGGTAGCGTGAGATTGTTGTCTCTGTGGAGGAGTGTTTAAGCTACCATTTCGGTGTTCGGATGTCGCCTTACGAAGCCTCGTGGGCGGAAGTGTAAGTTCTTGATCGATTGGTTCGATGTTGGCAAAGTTCGGATAGTGGGTTCATACATTTTGGCGGGATGGGGATAGGGTGAAGCCTATCCGGAGAGAGGTTATCGGCGGCTCGAGAATCAGCGAAGTCGTGCGGATGATCGGTGGCGGCGGCTTGGAGTTCGAGGATGACGGTGGGTTTTCTTGTAGGTACCACCGGAAGGGTGTGGCGAGATTGAAAGCAGGAAGCTTAGCGAGTTACTTTGGGCCTTTCGGTCGTGTGAAGAGTAGGCGGGTTGCCTATATGTTAGCTTTTGCCGTCAGACTTAGGAAGCGGTATGTCCGATCCTTCATGTTGTTAGGTTCGGAAAAGTATCGAAATCCATCAGTGTTCCTGTTAATGATGACCAAGTTGGAGATAGTAACCCGGAGATTTGGAAAGCAGGCGATATGAAGGTGGTAAGTTATGAGAAAGAGTTGAGTGTGCGAGAAAGTCACAGCGTAAGGAAGAAGCGAGCATGTATTGCGAGCATAGAGTGATCATTTCTTTTGTAAGGAGAAGGTGCGAAGGAAGTATATTTTAGACCTCGAGTAAGGGCTTTTGTGATGTCGAGGTGTTTTCGTGGACTTGGATGTAAGTATTTGCGCGTAGTGTTTACGTGGCGGTATGGCGGGATTGTTTTCGTAAGTATAGCGGTGAAGACTATCTTGGCGCATGTTTGTTTGAGACTTAGAAGGAACATTCGGGGCGAATGTTTCTAAGGAGGAGAATGTTATACCCGTAGTTTGGGGTATGTAAGTGAGTGCGTGCGTGCGAGTGCAGCGAAATTTTGAAAAGAAAGAAAGATGTGAGTTTTTGACGGAAAAGTTTCGGTTTTGTGAAGAAAAAGGTTCGTTAATGGGAATTGGATTCCCAGTTTGGTATATGGGCTTCTTAAATTATATTAGAATTTTGAGATTTTATTTTTGGAAATGGTCACGTGGGGCCACGGGAGAAATTCTGATTTTGTAGAACAGCTTTGTTTTTGAGATTTCGGTATTTTGGATATTTTGGAAGGCGAAATATTGCAGGCGAATCGAGGGGGCAACACGTGTCACCAATGTGGCACCTTGGCGAAATAATTATTGTGCCTGACACGGTTAAGTCGTTTTCGACAAAGCGTTTTACAAACTTTGCGAAGGAAAATTCGGCTATGTCATTTAGTATTTTTGCGGATTTTTAGAGGCGGAATGTTTTGGACCAGCGAGAGGGCAACACTTGGCACCTCTCGTTGGTGGACTTGAGGCGTAGGGCGAATGGATGGGCAAGTTGTGGTAGATATTTGTGTAGATATTTGTGAGGGTTTTGTGGAGTAGGGACTAGGGGCACTTGGGCACATCTTGGCCTACACTTGCATAACACTTGGCTAGATCTTGGCGTTGGTTGGCCTTTGGCAGCTATAAATACCTCCACTTTGAAGACTTCGTCGAAATAATTTCCTAAGTCTAAAATCCTCCCCACTCTCTTGTAGTGTTCTCGTCCCTCCCATGGTGAGGCCACTTTGGCGAGAACCCCTCCCATGGCGAGAGTACCCACTCTAGTGGGGTTGGTAGAGGGTATACACCACTTGTGGTGTTGTCTCGTATAAATACCACTCTTGGTAGAAATACTCTCAAAGTATTGTTACTATACCCAATTACCTTAGTAGTGTACCTTGTAGTATTCCAAAGATACCTCTATCGTAGAGCAGAAAATACTACCTTATGTCCTTTTTGTCTCAAGCCAAAACCTAAGGAAAACCATGTCGGTTGAAGTGTTAAGTAAATTTGCGTAGAACTTCTAAGGGTTGTTTGGAGGCGGGTTGGGGCTTGCGGAGTAGGAGCTAAACCTTGCTCGGGATCGACATTATAACTTGGATAATTTTGGGCTTATCGAGGTAAATATTCTTGTCCACTTGCTTTAATTGGAATTACATGTTGTAGGATTATATAGTTGAAGTATACTATATATAGATCGAGAATAAGCTTTGCGTGATGTCTTTTGACTTAAGCTGAATAAAGAGAAGCTGACGTAATTACATGGGGCGTATTCTGATGAACTTGCGTGGTATTCTTGTGTTATAGAATTGTATCGTCAGGTTAGGCGTATAAACCCCCACTGGTTGGCTTGGTAGCGGCCTCGATAGAGGAGGAGATTTTCTGTTGTTGTAGCGGGGAGAGTCTTGCCGAATTTTACGTAGAATATAGAGCAGAGTGTTTAGAAGTTAATAGCGTTTGTGGCTATATAGGTGGAAGTACTACGAGTGGCGTATTCTCTTGAAGATTGGAAAAGGCTAGCGAGTGCGATCTTGTGGGCGTATTGCTTATTATCGATGTCGTCGCGAGGTATGTGAACCTCTTCCTATCCTTTCTAGCATGATGTTTTGTAAACTATGTAATGCGGTGAGCGTCGTGTGCTAAATGAGTTTGGTTGGTTCAAAACATAGGGTGTTATAATAGCTTTATGGGAAGTTAGTTATAACGACTCTATGTGGAGTAACGAGCAGTTTATTTATTGTAGAAGTTAAGAGACTTGATCTTGAAAGATAAGAGACTTAACCTAATTGACTTGATGTGTAACATTTTGTTAAAAATGTTGTAAAACCTCGTTCGCGAGTAATGAGTATTTGATTTTAAAGAATAGTGTTTCTTGATTTGGAAATGAGAATAAGTATCGAACAAACCACGGCGCTAATAAAGGAAATGTATTGACTAATCAAGTATTATTAAAACGGTAGAAACTTCGTATGCATAGAAGCTAAGATGAGACAAAATGATATTACATTTCCTAGATCATGGATGTTGTTATAAGATTGTTATAAACAAGAATAACTACTACACATAAGGTATATGTTTCTCAAATTGTTATTAAGTGATTAATACTATGAACTACAAACCTTTGAAAATGAGAAACTTGAGTAATTGAAATTAGGCAAACTTGAGCGTTTGGAAAAGAATGTTGTTACTTGATTTTACAAAGAGAAGTGTTTTGATTTACTTGAAAGATAATCAATCTATTTTCATATACTACAGTATTGTGTGACTATTTGTGAAAGAACATATCTCTTAAAGAGTTAATGTATGAAGTACTTTGGGGATAAAAACCGATCTTGTTAATCATATAGTAGAAAGTACCTTGTGTGAATAATTTGATTGTGTTGGTTTGTGATAGCCTTGTAAATACTTTCTTGTTTGATTTGATAAATAAACATGATTAGGATGCTACGTGTGTTAGTATCTTGTGATGTTTGTGTAAAGGGTTTCCCTTGATTGTGCTTATGTTGTTTAAACGATAAAGCATTATGTTGGTATTATACCACTCACGCTTGATTAGGGGTTAGGCGCCTCCGTCTGGGGTAGACTTCGGTGATGCAGGACCGTGATTGAGAATACCTCATGCGGGTCTGAGGGCCTATGCGGGCTACGAGAGTTCGAGTTAGTGTGCGGCCTTTATGGTCATGCGATGCAGTCTATGTGGCCATGCGACTGCGAGTCGGGGCGATCTTGGGAGTAGCTACCTCGATGCGGGAATACCTGCATGCGGGCGTCGGAATGGCTATGCGGAGTGCGGGAAGTTCGAGGGCTAGGCAGCGCATGTGATACTGCAGGCGGTGACGGCTTTGATCATGTGGCGGTCTAGGCAGATTTCATAATCTGATTTATGACCTTGCTAATCTTGTAGGTGTTAGTAGTCGGCTATGCCTTACGTCTTTGCTGTCTTGTTTTATTTGGACAGGTGGGACACGGTGTTCATGTGTATTCCTTGGTACTTTTCTATCATAGGCGGCGGTGAGGAAGGTATTCCACGGGCATGGCGATGTTGTGGGCGTGAGACCCGTGGTTGTATTTGAGTGATGACTTTGAGGCATGAGTCACGACTTGACATGGCCTTATTTATTGTGAGCGTAGTTTGGTAATCATACATGTCTCTGTTTTATTTAAATTGCTATGATTTCATTTCTGATATTTTGATTTCACATACTTGGTACTGTTATGCTTGACCTCGCCCGAAGCTGCGTTCATCTGCGAGTTGAAGTACGCGATCATTGATCCTAGCTCTCGAGTCGCGATTCGGCGTTTGGGAAACTCCGTTTCTCGGAGGCTTATCGAGTGGTATAGTCCACTGTCGTAGTAGGTGCTTACATTGAGGTATGGCGGGGCCTGTCCGCCATTGTTGTCATGTCACTCTTAGAAGTGCATGTAATCTTGTTGTGGGCGGTGTTGTATATAGGATATAGCTGTTCGGTTTAAATTGATTTATATATCTTGAAGGTAACCGTTTTGGTTGCTTTGTTTTCTTATTCCTTTGTCTTATTGCATTGGCTTCATGTTATTGTTTTATGTTCGTGATTTTCTACGATGTATGACTACTTGGGTGCCGGGTAAGGCACGATCCACGGGCCGGGCAGGTCGTGACATGTTACTATTCCCAGATACTACAGCCCAGAAACCTTTGTAGTATTTCCAAGTACCCTCATCTGAAAAGCCGGAAATACTACTATACTTCCTTTAGTCACAGCGAAACCACTAAGGAAAGATCTTCACAAGTAGTTGAAGTATTAAGTAGAAGTTGCGTAGAACTTCTAAGGGTTTCTTGGGCGAATTGGAGCACTCGGATTAGGAGCTAAACCTTGCTCGGGATCGACGTTAAACTTGGATAATTTTGGGCTTATCGAGGTAAATAATCTTGTCCTATAGTAATTGGAAATTACATATTATTGTAATATATAGTTGAAGTATACTATATATAGAATGAATATTGAAAAGGAATCGATTGTAATTACATAGAAGGATATCGAAGAGAATTGAATGCTTACATAGGGTGTATTCTGATGAGCTTGTAGTATTCTTGTGAAGTAGAATTGTACACGTCGGATTAGGCGTATAACCCCCATACCGGGAGTTATTGGCTGTTAGCGGGCCTCGATGAGAGGAGATTTCTGTGATTTGCGGGGAGAGTCTTTGGAATTTTTACGTAGAATATTCTACGATGAGATCTAGATGTTAATAGGCACCTTGTGGCCTTTATAGGTTGAGGTACTACGTGTGGCGTGATCTACTTGGCTTAGGAGTAGCGGCGGTTTGAAAGTACTTGGGCGTTTTCTATTAGTCGATGTCGTCGCGAGGTATGTGAACCTCTTCTATCTTTTCTAGCATGATATGTGTATAACTATGTATTACGGTGAGCGTCATGTGTTAAATGAATTTGGTTGGTTTAAAACATAAGGTGTTATAACGGCTTTATGGGAAGTTGGTTATAACAACTTTATGTAAATCTGAAAATGGTTTGTGGTTTTAAAGATAAGCGGTTTGACTTATAAGCGGCTTGATGTGAGATAATAAAGAACTTGAAGTATTTCGAAAGAATCATTTTGAAAGAAGAGTAATACTTGGTTTGTGAAAGCTTAAGAGTTATACTAGCTTTATGGGAAGTTAGGTATAACGACTTAAGGAAGATAAAAGGAATAATGTTTTACTGATTACGGAAATGAGAACAAGTATCGAACAAACCACTGCAGCGTTAATAAAGGAAAATGTATTGATTAATTAATTATTATTAAAACCAGTAGAAACCTCCATCTGCATAGAAGCTAAGATAAGACAAAATGATATTACATTTTCTAGATCATGGCTGCTGTAATAAGATTGTTATAAACAAGAATAACCTACTCACACTTAAGACATATGTTACTCAAATGTTTTAAAAAGGAATTTCGATTTTAAGTGATTAAGTCTATGGACAATGAAACCTTCTAAAATAAGAGACTTGAATGTTTGAAATTAGGAAAACTTGAACCTTTGGAAAAGAATTTTGTTACTTGATTTTAAAAAGGGAAAGTGTTTGGGTTTATTTAAAAATGTTATTCACTCTATTTTTTTATACTACGGGTATCGGGTGACCTTTGTAAAAGAAATGGATCTTTAAAAGGAATTTAACGTACGTAGTACTTTAGGGTTAAAACCTGGACTTTGACATAAAATGAAAGTACCTTGAGTTGTGTGTAACTTGCCTATACTTGTTGTGATAGCCTTTGTTGTGCAAGAATTGTGTTTATACTCTGGCGTCTCCGATGGGTAGGTTGACTTATTGAGAACTTACTTGGGCGTCTGGCGGTGTGGAAGATTCCGCGGGTATCTTCCATTATTATTGTTACATGGGCATGTCTACCCAGATGATGGATTACGTGGGCATGTGACCATTATGGTTATTTATGGCGAAGTATCGTGACTTACGGTTGTGATCGAGTCATGCTGTTTACTTTCCCCGTCGTCTACGTGGCGGTGGATCTGGTATAGGTTATCGCGCGCGCGTGTCGACCGCGGCGAAATATCGTGACTTACGGTTGTGATGCGGTGGGTAGCTGGTTACTTGCCGTCGATTCGTGGCGTAGGGAGGATGCAGTGGAGGCTATCGCCTTGCCGCGTGTCGACCAGCGAGTCGGTGTTTGGATGGAGCTTAGTGACTTACGGTTGAGATCTGGTGATTAGCACAGTTACTTGCCCCGTCGGCCTCGTGGCGCGGGGAGGATCTGGTGGAGGCTACCGCACTTGCCGCGTGTCGGCTTCGTGATATGGTTGTTGATATTATTGGTAGGGTGGGACACGGTGTTCATGTATACCGCGGTGTTATTACATCATAGGCTCTGGCGGTGAGGAAGATTCCAGACACGAGTGATGTTGTGGCGTGAGACCCGTTGTTATATTTAAGTGATGACTTGGAGGCGTGAGTCACGACTTGGTATATTTGTTTATCGTTGTGTCTTGTAGTTTGGTTATCATCATGTCTCACCTTTATATAGACTATTATGATTTCATTCTGATATTTTGATTCGCATACTTAGTACTGTTATCTTGACCTCGCCCGGGGTTGCGTTAAATGTCGCGGTAAGTACGTCGTCTGTTGATCCCGCTTATAGGATCACATTTCAGCGTATTAGGAAGCCGTTCCTTGGAGGCTTATCTTTTGGTATGTTACCACAGTGCATGGGTTCTTGTACATTCGGGGTATGGCGGGGCCTGTCCGTCATAGTTGTTGTAAAAATCTTAAGTGCAGCCTTTGTTGTAGGCGGGGTTGTAAGGATTATAGCTTATTCAAATGTCGATATATATATATATATATGCGAGAAAGGCAACCGTTTTGGTTGGCTTATTTTCTTTATCTTGATCCGTATCTATTTGTATGTTTAAGTTTTTATTTCATTGGTTTTCTCGATGTTGTATCACTAGGGTGCGGGGTAAGGCACGATCACGGGCCGAGTTGGGTTGTGACATTCTGATTGCGGCGGTAGTCGACTGCGAAACTATCAGACCAAGCGAGCGCGAGAGGGTAGGGGTTAGCCTCTGAGTCTTCGTCGGGTCTTCTTCATCTCCTACGATTACTCGCCCGGGGCGAGTACTCATGGGCGGCCAGTCGCGGCGAGTCGTGGCGCGGGCCCGATTCGCGGTCCTCGAGAACCACGTATATGCCTTGTCGGTGGCGGGACGGGAGGCCTCGCTGATGTAAATCACGGTACTTTATCGATTTCATGTTGTGGCGTGTATGCCTTGATAGATCGGGTTCTACTCTGTCTATATATCTCCCACTTGTTGCTAGTAGGATAGGGATAGAGCACGAGTCATGAACCACTTCGGTAGCTACGCGATGGGTGATTCGGTGGTAGCTCGGCGGGTATATAGGGCTTGTCCGATGACCGTATGCGATCGTCGGACCTGGCGGAAACTTGATAGAGTTGGATATGGTGATTCGATGTGATCATGGGTATGGATTGGCTAGCGTCTTGCTACGCCAATGTAGGCTGCGAGGAGAGTGAGTGCGGTTCGATTTCACGAGGCCGGTTGTTGAGTGGGAGGAACCTTTGTATCGCGAGGTAGGTTTATTTCCTACCTCGAGGCTAGGAAGATGATGCGAGAAGAATGCATCTACCCGTCGTTCGGGTGTTTGATCACGAGGCTGCGATGCGAGTTTGATCGATTCGATGGTCGAGAGAGTTCCCAGGCGTGTTTCAGGCGACCTCCCGGTATCCTCACGAGAGGAGATAGAGTTTTGTATCGATGTCTTTGCGGACACTCGGCTTTATTTCCATTAGCCATCTGAGAATGGCACTTTGCCGAGTTGAGAGAGTTGAAGGACCAAGCGAGAGATTTCTTTGGAGAAAGGGCCATCGGGCCTAGTGTTTCTCGCAGGAAGGCCGGTATTGTTCGTGAAGAAGAAGGGCGGGGCCAGCGCATGTGTGTTGATCTGACGGTGAAAAAGGTGACCATTAAACGAATACCCTTCCGGGATTGATGATTTGTTCGATCGATTGCGAGGCGAATGTTTCTCGAGATTGATCTGCGATCGGGCTATCATCAGTGCGTGTTAGAATGCGGATGTCCACAGAATTGCGTTCGGACGTCACGGGCATTATGAGTTGAGTCATGTCTTTCGAGTTGACGATGCTCGTGGTATTCATGGATTTGATAAGCGAGTGTTCAAACCATTTTGACACGTTTGTGATAGTGTTCATTGATGACATCTTGGTTTATTCGCTAAGAGCGAGGAGCATGCGGAGCATTTGAGAATTTGTCTTGAGAGTTCTCGGGACCAGTGATTTATGCCAAGTTTTCCAAATGTGAGTTTTGGTTAACCGGTGGCTTTTCTTGGGCATATTATCGGGATGATGGCATTCGGGTGAATCGGCCAAGATCGAAGCGATCGAGTTGGCCTAGACCTCTTACTCAGCAGTGCGCGATTTTACGGGCCTTGCGGATTCTATCGGTTCGTGGAGAAGTTTGCTTATCTACGCACCGTTGACTAGGTGACTCGAGAAAGCAACTAAGTTTGGTGGGTGATGCTTGTGGCGGGGTTTCGATTCTTGAAGGAGGCGGCGGCCGCCCCGTTCTTACTCTTCGGAGGGTCGAGCGGTTATGTAGTGTATTGTGATCGTCGGCGTCGGGCTCGGTTGTGTTGATGCGGTGGGTAAGGTTATAGCGTCGCGTCAGGCGACTTAAAGCATGAGAGGAACTACCCGCGTGATTTGGAGTTAGCGGCGGTGATTCGCGCCTTGAAGATGCGGAGGCACTATTTGTATGGGGTTCGTGTGGATATTTATACAGGACCACGAGGGCCTCGGTATATCTTCGGCCGGAGGAGTGAACTTACGGCGAAGGCGGTGGTTAGAGTTACTCGAGATTACGATGTTGATATCTGTACCACGGGAAAGGCCAATGTTGTGGCGGATGCTCTTAGTCGTAGGTCGATGAGTCTATCGGATGTGTAGGCGAGAGGAGGCCATGGTCACGAGTTACACGATTAGCGAGCCTTGGAGTCAGGCGATTGATTACGATAGCGGTGGGGTTCGAGTTCGAGAGGTTGCGAGTCTTCCATCGTCGAGGTGAAGAGGCAGTTTGAGGATCGGTTTTGATGCGATGCCGTGATATGGCTCTTCGTGAGGAAGGGTCCTTTTGAGGTAGCACCTCGTAGGGTGCTAAGGTTTGAGGCGGTGTGTGTTCGGATATTGCGGGACTTGGCGGAGTTCTAGGGAAGCACGCGGTCGCGGCGTTACTATCCATCGTCAAAGTCGACCAAGATGTACCACGACGCCCAGATTTGTGTATTGGTGGGATGGCTTGAAGAGGGGCGTTGCGAGTTTGTAGCTCGATGCGTGTTGTCGGCGGTGAAGGTAGAGCACGAGAGGCACGGTGGTTTGTTGCAACGATAGAGATCCGACACGGAAGTGCGAGGTGATTAACATGGACTTTATCACGGGATTACCTCGCTTTCGGAGGAAACATGATTCTATTTGGGTTATCGTCGACATCTTGTGAAATCAGCCCACTTTCTTCCGTCGGGCGACTTTTAGGTGAGGATTATGCTGGACTTTACATCAGAGATCGTCGGGCTGCATGGAGTCTATTTCTATCATATCGACAGAGGCCGGTTCTGGCTAACACGGAGAGTCTTTCGAGAGGGTTTAGGGGCGCGGTGAGCACGAATCTTGCATTCCATCCTCGGAGCAGACGGACGAGGCGAGCGCACTATCGGACTGCGAGGATATGTTGCGAGCTTTGTGTTATCGACTTGAGGGTAGTGGGAGGATCATTTTCCTCTAGTTGAGTTTGCGTATAATAATAGCTACCACTCGGTATTCGGATGGCGCCTTATGAGGCCTTGTATGGGAGGAAGTGCGGTCGCGGATAGGCTGGTTTGATAATGGGCGAGAATGCGATTAGTAGGACCATATTTGGTGCGGCGATAGATAAGGTGAAGCTTATCCGGGAAGCGATTCTTGACGGCTCGAGTCGGCAAGTCATATCACGGATCATCGTCGTCGGCATGCAGGTTCGAGTTGATGATTGGGTTTTCTGAAGGTATCACCCGTGAAGGGTGTGATGAGATCGGGAAGAAAGGAAACTTCGGCCCAGTACATTGGGCGTATCGGATGTCGCGAGGTAGGCAGGTTGCTATGAGTTGAATCTGCCGTCCGACACGGGCGGTGCATCCGGTTTTCATGTTTCTATCTTTGAGGAGATGTATCGAGGATCCGTCTAGGGTGCGCCCGATTAGCGATGTCCATGTGGCCAGGGGTTATCGTATGAGGAGATTCTATGGCGATGTCGATCGTCGGAGTTAAGCGTCTGCGGACGAAGGGCGTGGCCGTCAAAGTCTTGTGGCGGAGCGAGCTCGAGGAGAGATGGCGTGGGAAGGCGAGGAGGACATGAGGCGAAGTATCCTCACTTTATTCCCAGCCTCGGGTAACTCACTTTCCTACTTGTAAATTTTCATTGACATATTTGCTTAAGTGTTGTATTATGGTCATGTGAGGCATTTGCAAACTGTTTAAGTTATGAGAAACCTTATCATTATCTGTTTTGGGAAGGAACATTCGGGACGAATGTTTCTAAGGAGGGGAGAATGTTATATCCCGTATTTCCAGAGTATGTACGTAAGGGCATACGTACAAAAAGTTTAGCCTTAAGTTAGGCATTATGGACGAATTTGTGCCTGACCGAAAGCGGATGGTTTCGGCGAAGCGTTTTCCAAAACTGCGTAGGGTAAATTACGGCTATATCATTTATAATTTTTGCGGATTTTTAGAGATGAAACATTTTGGACCAGCGAGAGGTGACACTTGTCACCGCCAGTGGAGCATAAAGGGGCGACACCTTGGACGATAGGCAAGATTTTGTGGCTTGTTTTGTGGCATAAAACTTGGGTCAATGTTTGTGAGGGATTTGTGGAGTAGGATAGGGTGCACTTGTGCAAATCTCCACCATACACTTGCCTACCACTTGGCTTCATCTTGGCCTTGAAGCCACTATAAATACCCGCGAGTTGATGAATTCTTCATCCACAAATCAACTTTCAAGTCTTAAAATCCTCCTTCTAGTTGTAGTTTCGTCGAGCCATCTCCCCCTCTTGAGTGAGCTTAGCGAAACACCCGTCTTCCCCTCCCCCTTTCCTAGTAGTCTCGGCTAAGGCCCTCCCCCTTGGTAGAAAATACTCTCAGTATTGTTACTATCAGTAAATACCTTAGCGATCCTTGTAGTATTTCCAAAGTCACCACATGCTAAAAGCCGGAAATACTACTATACTTCCATTAGTCACTCATGAAACCCTAGTAGAAACTTCATTGTTGGTTGAAGTTGTAAGTAGAAGTTGTGTAGAAACTTCTAAGGGTTTCTTGGAGTGGATTGGGCGTTGATTAGGAGCTAAACCTTGCTCGGGATCGACGTTTAACTTGGATAATTTTGGGCTTATCGAGGTAAATACTCTTGTCCTTATCGTAATTGGATATTACATATAAGAATAGTTAAGACTTGAGTATAAGATATATGTTCTGACCCGACCGGGCGTGGTAGTGCCTTACCGGGCACCTAGTGATACAACATCGAGAGAGAAAAACGGCGGAAATAAAAACTCATGAAAGAAAGCGATTGAAATAAGAAAGCGGGCTAACTGACGGTTACCTTTTTGTACATAAATTAAAACTTGAGCAGTTACATCCCCACAAACACTGCCTGGTGCTCTGAGACCTCACAGAATTTTGAAACCATAATGGCGGGACGGGCCGCCGTACCACTGAATATACAAAGTCTACTACTTGAGGCAGTACCACGGAACAGCTTAGGAGATATGGAGCTTTCAGAAGCCGAACAGCGATCTAAGAGTGTGGATCGACCAAGCTATGTACCTCGACTGCGGCATGAGCGCGGCCCGAAGGTCGATTACAAGTGCAGTATGTGGCGAAAAATACTATAAATGAAATCATAATAGTCTATATAAAGCGAGAGACATGTATGATAACCAAATTCTGACACCATGACATATAGCGGTCATATCAAGATAGGGACTCGTGCGGTGAAATCATCACTCAGCTACAGGGAATTTAACGCGCGATTCTGCGTGCCGGCGTCTACCTCGGTATAAGCATGGCCTGGAACCGTCTGGTGGGCCCGTACGTGGACCGTCAGCGTGTCGGTATGCCCGAAGGAGATAACAAGATAACAATCCTGTGGGAGCATGCGTGGGCTGGCGTGTCGGTATGTCGAAGCGACTAACAAAACAATACTCATTGTGGAAGCATGCGTGGGCTACCCAGCGTGTCGGTATGTCGAATCAAATAACAAGATACTACTCACTGTGGAAGCGTACGTGGGCGCTGGCGTGTCGGTATGTCGAGAGGATCGATATAGTGGAAGCATGCAGTGGGCTACCCAGCGTGTCGGTATGTCCATCAATCAACGGATAGTCGGCCCTCGTGAGAGGCTCGGTGCTTGTGATCAAACACTTTCATAACAAGGCTATCACAACAAGCATAGGCGAGTTACGCGACTCAGTGCTTTAAACACCTTAACACGGCGTCAAGTATGCGATTAAAACCCAGTATCTAACCTCTTTAAGATCAAGGTACTCTTGCAGCTTTTATAACCAAGCCAACATGTTTTCCATCACAAAGAGTTCAATATTTGAAAACAAGTTACTTCTCTATTTTCAAAAATATCAAGTTACCATTTTAAATCGAATAATGAATCCATTTCTTTATTTTCCATAAGTCGTTATAATTAACTTCCCGTAAAGCTATTATAACACTTTATGCTTTAAAACAATACAAGAAAAGACCATGCCTTTCTTTTAAGCGAAACACTTCCAATTCTTAAGCCTCTTTTCTTTTAGAAATCGAATTCCTTACTTTGGAATTTTTAAGAAGATCAAAACTTGATTTCAATAATTCTTATTAGAAGCGATCATGATCTAGGAAATGTAATACCATTTTGTCTTATCTTAGCTTACATGTAGATGGAGGTTTCTCTTTGGTTTTAACATGATAAATTGTCATTACTTCTTTCCTTTATTAGTGCATTGGCTTGTTCGATTCTTATTCCCGTTTCGAAATTTATGCAACATTATTCTTTTAACAGCAGTACTCATTTCTCACGAATGAAGTTTCACACTTTTCAACACCATTTAGGTCGATGTCGTCGAGCCTCTTATCTTTAGAAAACAACAAACCATCATTTTACTACATAAAGTGGTTATAACAAACTTCATAAAGCCGTTATAACACTTTATGTTTTAAACTAACGATTACAACTATAAGCCCTTATGAGACCAAGAGGACTTATTAACTATGACCAGTACCATTACTAACGAATGGAAGTTTACTACTTTTCACACAATCGATACCTTACACCGTATCAAGTCGAAGGCCTGAGAAATTTAATTCCTTTAACACCGCGTGCGTCTACCGTTATATATTTCACAAATAGTCATCTTTGAAGAGGATAGGAAGAATCACGTACCTCATGACGATTGACAATTAGCAAAAGGCTCGCGATGCTATACCCTCAAAGTAGGATCGCTACTCGTAGTACTTCCAATCTATAAAGTGCGTAAAGCGTCTATCAAACTCTGGCTTGAGCGTAGAATAAACTAAGTGCAGCGTCCTACATTCACGGAAAGTCGGACAACTTCTTTTGGTTACTTACTATGCCACCTCTTTCGAGGCGAATTTCAATAACCAGCGCCACGTTTAAGGCACACAATTGACTAACCACAAAGGGGATTACATGCCTTTCTGGGATCGTAAAATTAGCCCAGCGATGATACAAAATAAACCAATAATTTCCATGCCATTCTTGGCCAACAATAAACCAATCCTAAACCGCACCAACTCTATTCAATCGAGTTCTTAGGTCTAACATGATATCTAGCCTAGACATCTTCAACAACTACAATCCCCTTTCTGACATCGGCGGCCCGATTAGTAACCAAATTGAAGTTATCGACTTAAGGCTAACATGCCCGTTTCGATTTTCAACAAGACAACAAGATCGAAATCTATTCAAATATAACGACCTCGGGCTCGATTCTAAACTACTAAAATATAACGACCTCGGGCTCGTTTCTAAACTACTAAAATATAACGACCTCGGGCTCGTTTCTAAACTACTATAACAAGTATAACTTCATATCGAGAAGGAAACTTTTACCTTTGGAGAAACCACAAAGCCGCTTTCTTCCACTTCTTTTCGTCAAACTCATCTACAGGCGCTCATGAAGTTTACCCGCACTTTTCCTTCTTGCCGCGCTCAGGCGGTTTCCTCTTAAGCTAGGTTTTCATCAAAAAACTAGAGAGAAGGAGAGGTTTTTCTTGGGAGGGTTTAAGAAGAAATGGCCAAGTCTTCCAAGACTTGGCCTAAATAGGACCACTTTACGGTCAACATGATGGGAGGACACTTGTCGCCTCCCAGGCTTTTAAACAAATATCACGATTTCGTCTTTTCATGAGAAAATCCGCCTCGGCCAGCGCCGCCCGTATGGCATTATCCACTCGAAAAATAATTACCGCGTGGCGGCCTGCAACCCTGCTAACCCCGGTCTGGCCGTGGCGCGTACTGTACCCTGAACAAAACCTGCTTTGCACATTGCGCACAAACTTGAAACTTAGTAACTTTTGACTTGATGTCTATCGATGAGCGGTTTGTTGAGTTGGGATCTAGATTTAACGGACTACACATTAGGCTCTTTAAACACCTCGAAATTCTTAATAACTGGGGTACAACACTCCAAGGTAAACTCAAAATCCGTCCAACACATGTTTGTCAACTTATCTATCAACTTTCAAATCTTATATTCCTTGGTATGTTCTTATCTTAACTCCTTGAATTTACGGGGTGTAACAATATAGAAGGATATTAAAGAATAGAATTGAACTGTAATCACAGTAGAAGGGTATAACAGAAGAAGAATTGAAATTTGTACTTACATGGGTATGTCTGATGAGCTTGTGTAGCTTGGCGGGTAGGGAAGTCTGCCCGATTTTCCGTAGAATAAAGAACCCTCTGCTTAGAATAGTCTATAGAGTAGTCTAGACATTGATAGACGTCTCTGACGATTATAGGTTGATTCTCTGCGCGCGACATCTTCGACTTGGCAGGTGGATTTACGCGAAGGTATGTGATTCTTCCTATCCTCAGAGCATGATATTTTAAAGTATATATATAATGCGGTAGGCGTCGTATGTTAGCGAACATGGTTTTACTTGACGTCTTTTGACTTGAG
Source organism: Przewalskia tangutica (assembly GCA_029844215.1). Taxonomy (NCBI): domain Eukaryota; kingdom Viridiplantae; phylum Streptophyta; class Magnoliopsida; order Solanales; family Solanaceae; genus Przewalskia; species Przewalskia tangutica. The sequence continues at coordinate 53,237,642 of CM056718.1, forward strand.
TCTAAATAACAAGAATCTTGAAGTATTTCAAAAGAATTATGAATCATTTTTTAAAGAAGAGTAATACTTGGTTTTTAAAAAAAAGCTTAAGAGTTATACTAGCTTTATGGGAAGTTAGGTATAACGACTTATGAAAGAGAAAAGGAACAGTTTACTTATGTGTTTATGAAAGACTTGTATTGATTTCTGGAAAGTATAATAAGATGGTTTGATGAGTAGACATATTATGATGCTATGTGTGTTAGTGTCTTGTAACGTTTGTATAAGAGGGTACTCTTGTTGCGCTTATGTTGTTTAACGATAAGCTGTTATGTTAGTATTATATCACTCACCTCTTGACATGATCTGGGGTTAAGATTGCGCCTCCGTCTGGGGTAGAATCGGTGATGCAGGACCGTGATTGAGAATACCTCATGCGAGTCGGGGATGTAGCGCGATTTTGGTTATATGGCGGGGCCTGTCGCCATAGTTGTTTACTTCCTTAGAAGTGCAGTAGTCTGTTATGCAGTTGGGATGTAGCGCGATTTTGGTTATATATACATGCGAAAGCGACTCTTACCGGATAAGCGGTGTCTTAATTTACATTTGTTTCATGTCTTGTTTTTAATTTCATTGATTACTGCGATGTATGACTACTTAGGTGCGGGTAAGGCACGATCCGAGCCTGGAATGGGTCGTGACATCAACGAACATTTTTCCTTTCCGACGTTCGCAAGATTTTCCTTCGGAAAACAATTCCTTCTTTCGTACCAATTTTTCAAGTCTTGATTCCTTACGTACATTCTCTTACATGTCCTGGAATTACGGGGTGTAACAACTTCCCTTCCATTTCCAATCAAAACTAATGAAAACAACTTAGGTTTTCATCTTTCGACTAACGTGAAAACGTCGTTTTTCCGGGATCTTTCTATTGAGATATCCTTATAATACCCCTAGGAACCTTGGGTTAAAGTATTGTGAATTATGAACCACAAACGAATTTTTTTTGTGTGGGAATAGGTATGAACCCGAGAGCTCCTTAATGAACAAGAATGAAGTCTTGAAATTTTCTAAGTGTTGAGATAAGTCTTGCTACTAGTGTAGTATATATAACACAATGAAGGGCCTAGATTAAAACACTTGTGTGGCTTGGATGAAGAAATCTAAATATCTAGTCAAGTGGCCTTATTTGACTTAGTCAATTATATCAAGCTTGGCTTGTCAAGACTTGATCATCCACTTGACTACTAACCTTGGTCACTTGACCACTTAACCTTGGTCCACAAAATCGATCAAGCCATGTGGGGGGTGACACGTGTCGCCCTCTCATTCATCCATAAAATTTCATTTCCCGAAATTTCCATAATTGGTCAAAATATCGGAAACCTTGTGGGCCCCACAAAACGTAAGATTTCTCGGGTAGGCCCTACGTGTCCAAATCTGAAATTAAAATTCCATAGTTCCGATAAATTCCATCAGTCTCAAATAACAATTCTGAGAACCCAATTCTTACTGACAAACATTTTTCCTCCCGAGGTTCGGAAGATTTTTCCTTTGGGAAACAATTCTTTCTTGTGTTCAAACTTTTAAGTCTCGTGTTCTCACGTCTATTCTCGTATACATGTCCTGTAATTCTGGGGTGTAACATTTTTTCCCCCTTAGAAACATTCGTCCCTGAATGTTCTTAGTCGGTCTTTAAGCTATACAAACTCCGGCATAGCCTCCTTACTATGCCTATCAATCAATACTCCACAAGACCAACGGCCGCGACCACACCGTATATCATATGTATACATATCAATGGACCTTCCATTCGCGGTCCTTCTCTGAAAACTTCGAAGGTTCTGATCTTGGCAGGATCTTTAGAGGTTCCTTTCTTTTTCCCGTATAAAGGGATGGCCCTGTCATATTCTAAGTCGTGGGACTAACACTATCTGAACCCTTCAGTCGGACTCCCAGTCAGCTAACTGATGTTTTCCCCCCGTGCTACTTCCCTTCTCTGTCTCACTTAGTCAAATTACTATCTGGGTCATGATCCTATAATCTGCCTAGCTTAGTTTACCAACCGGTGTAAACTCTAATACTAGTAGCATCTCAATCACGAGAACCTATGGACAGTGTTACTGAACCTAAGGCGTGTGTATCATCACAATTAACCTCCACTCATGGCCTAAAAACGATTCTCTCTACGCACCTTCATTACTCATAACTATAACCATTTTAGTTCTTTTAACCCTTGTTCCTTCCTTTTCTTACTTGTCATACTTTTTCGTACTTCCAAAATTATTTGAGCATACATACAAAATTTAAAATATTGTTTCTGTTCTCTAATCCTTGGAGTTACTATCAAAACTTGGCCATTATGCTGCTTGAATTTCCGTTAAGACTCTTCTCGGCCCTTACGACCTGGTTCTGGTGGAACGCGTCCACGAACTCGTACAACGATTAACTAGACTTGGGCCTTGCATCCTCGTGACCCTATCACATAGCGGGGCCATGTCCAAGCGGCACTACTTGATCCGTACTAGGTTGACCCGAAATGGGTCCTGACCGGACCGTCGTCACATAACTCTCATTCTTAGTGCGAAAGGAATCTCTCTCTTATCTCGAGTACTTCTCACCATATCCTCCCGTTCACAGAGGTTTGTCACCTAGGTGAAGTATTTCTCATGCATTATCGGCTGCTCGGTCTTTACAACTTATGGGGTAATTACAACTTGTGAACCCTATGACTATAGTCTCGATTCACTTTATCATTCTTGTCAACATTCTTGCTCTTCACCTTACTAATCAAAGTATCTCTACCTCGGTGGTTACATCGATTTACAACTACTAGCAACAAAGGGAAAATATATATGCTAGGGCGAAATCTGAATCTATCAATGCATTTATGATTCAAAAGAATCGAAATATACATGTAACCTCATGCGATGTTGCCTCTTGATCTGCCCGATGCCACGTCATCTATGTCTTTGCGGACACTCGGCTATTTCCATTCCGCCATACGAGAATGGCACTGCGAGTTGAGAGAGTTGAAGGACCAAGCGAGAGATTTCTTTGGAGAAGGGCTTCATCGGGCTAGTGTTTCTCGCAGGGAAGCGCGGTATTGTTCGTGAAGAAAAGAAGGGCGGGCAGCTGCGCATGTGTGTTGATTACTGAGCGGTGAAAAAGGTGACCATTAAACAGATACCCTTCCCGGGATTGATGATTTGTTCGATCGATTCGCGAGCGAGATGTTTCTCAAGATTGATCTGCGATCGGGCTATCATCAGTGCGTGTTAGAGATGCGGATGTCCCTAGAATTTGCATTAGGACGATGCGGGCATTATGAGTTCGGTCATGTCTTTCGAGTTGACGATGCTCGTGGTATTCATGGATTTGATAAGCGAGTGTTCAAACCATTTTGGACACGTTTGTGATAGTGTTCATTGATGACATCTTGGTTTATTCGCTAAGAGCGAGGCATGCGGAGCATTTGAGGCTGTCTTGAGAGTTCTCGGGACCAGCGGTTATCGCCAAGTTTTCCAAATGTGAGTTTTGGTTAACCCGGTGGCTTTCTTGGGCATATTATCGGGGATGATGGCATTCGGGTGAATACGGCCAAGATCGGCGATCGGGAGTTGGCCTGAACTCTTACTCAGCAGTGCGCGATTTTACGGGCCTTGCGAGTTACTATCGGTTCGTGGAGAAGTTTGCTTATCTACTGCACCATTGACTAGGTGACTCGGAAGGCAACTAAGTTTGGTGGTGATGCTTGTGGCGGGGTTTCGATTCTTGAAGGAGGCGGCGGCGCCCGGTTCTTACTCTTCCGGAGGTCGGCGGTTATGTAGTGTATTGTGATCGTCGGCGTCGGGCTCGGTTGTGTTGATGCGGTGGGTAAGGTTATAGCGTCAGCGTCCGAAGCGACTTAAGAAGCATGAGAGGAACTACCCGCTTGTGATTTGGAGTTAGCGGCGATGATTCACGCCTTGAAGATCTGGAGGCACTATTTGTATGGGGTTCGTGTGGATATTTATACGGACCACGAGGGCCTCGGTATATCTTCGCCGAGGAGGTGAACTTACGGCGAGGCGGTGGTTAGAGTTACTCGAGGATTACGATGTTGATATCTGTACCACGGGAAAGGCGATGTTGTGGCGGATGCTCTTAGTCGTAGGTCGATGAAGTCTATCGGATGTGTGAAGCGAGAGAGGAGGGCCATGGTCGCGAGTTACACGATTAGCGAGCCTTGAGTCGGCGATTGATTACGATAGCGGTGGGGTTCGAGTTCGAGAGGTTGCGAGTCTTCCATCGTCGAGGAGGTGAAGAGCGCGATTTGAGATCGGTTTTGATGCGATGCCGTGATATGGCTCTTCGTGAGGAAGGGTCGCACGAGGTAGCACCTCGTAGGGTGCTAAGGTTTGAGGCGGTGTGTGTTCGGATATTGCGGGACTTGGCGGCGAGTTCTAGGGAAGCACACGGTCGCGGCGTTACTCTATCCGTCGAATCGACCAAGATGTACCACGACGCCCAGATTTGTGTATTGGTGGGATGGCTTGAAGAGGGCGTTGCGAGTTTGTAGCTCGATGCGTGTTGTCGGCGGTGAAGGTAGAGCACGGAGGCACGGTGGTTTGTTGCAAGCGATAGAGATCCGAGCACGGAAGTGCGAGGTGATTAACATGGACTTTATCGCGGGATTACCTGCGCTCGGAGGAAACATGATTCTATTTGGGTTATAAATCGACATCTTTGGCGAAATCAGCCCACTTTCTTCCGTCGGGCGACTTTTAGTGAGATTATGCTAGACTTTACATCAGAGAGATCGTCGGTGCATGGATCCCTATTTCTATCATATCGACGAGAGCCCGATTCTGGCTAACTGAGGTCTTTCGAGAGGGTTTAGGGGCGGTGAGCTGAGTCTGCATTCCATCCTCGAGGCAGACGGACGAGCGCCTTATCGGACTCTTGAGGATATGTTGCGAGCTGTGTTATCGACTTGAGGGTAGTGGGAGGATCATTTTCCTCTAGTTGAGTTTGCGTATAATAATAGCTACTGCTCGGTATTGGATGGCGCCTTATGAGGCCTTGTATGGGAGGAAGTGCGGATCGCCGATAAATTTCTGGTTTGATGTGGCGAGTGCGATTAGTAGGACCATATTTGGTGCTGTGGCGATAGATAAGGTGAAGCTTATCCGAGGCGATTCTTGGCGGCTCGAGTCGGCGAAGTCATATGCGAGATCATCGTCGTCGGCATCAGGTTCGAGGTTGATGATTGGGTTTTCTGAAGGTATCACCCATGAAGGGTGTGATGGTCGGGAAGAAAGGAAACTTCGGCCCAGTACATTGGGCGTGTCAGTTGTCGCGGGGTAGGCAAGGTTGCCTATGAGTTGAATCTGCCGTCCGACACGGAAGCGGTGCATCGGTTTTCATGTTTCTATCTTTGAGGAGATGTATCGGGGATCCATCTAGGGTGCACCATTGGCGATGTCGGTGGCCAGGGGTTATCGTATGAGAGATTCCTATGGCGATGTCGATCGTCGGGTTAAGCGTCTGCGGACGAAGGGCGTGGCTTAGTCAAAGTCTTGTGGCGGAGCAGGCTCGAGGAGGAGATGACGTGGGAAGCTGAGGAGGACATGAGGCAGAAGTATCCTCACCTATTCCCCACACCTCCAGGTAACTCACTTTCCTACTTGTAAATTTTCATTGACATATTTGCTTAAGTGTTGTATTATGGTCATGTGAGGCATTTGCAAACTGTTTAAGTTATGAGAAACCTTATCATTATCTGTTTTGGGAAGGAACATTCGGGACGAATATTTCTAAGGAGAGAGAATGTTATATCGTATTTCCAGTATGCGTGGGGCATACGTCAAAAGTTGCCTTAAGTTAGGCATTATGGGCGAATTTGTACCTGACCCGCGAAAGCGGATGGTTTTTTAGGCGAAGCGTTTTCCAAAACTTGCGTAGGGTAAATTACGGCTATATCATTTATAATTTTTGCGGATTTTTAGAGATGAAACATTTTGGACCAGCGAGAGGGTGACACTTGTCACCTCAGTGGGCCAAAGAGGCGACACCTTGGGCGATAGGCGAGATTTTGTGGCTTGTTTTGTGGCGTAAAACTTGGGTCGATGTTTGTGAGGATTTGTGGAGTAGGATAGGGTGCACTTGTGCAAATCTCCACCATACACTTGCCTACCACTTGGCCGTCTTGGCAGAAAGCCTATAAATACCCCGAGGTTGATGAATTCTTCATCCACAAATCAACTTTCCAAGTCTTAAAATCCTCCCACTTCTAGTTGTAGTTTCGTCGAGCCATCTCCCACTCTTGAGTGAGCTTAGCGAAACACCGTCTTCCACTCCCCGCTTTCCTAGTAGTCTCGGCTAAGGCCCTCCCGCTTGGTAGAAAATACTCTCAGTATTGTTACTATCCAGTAAATACCTTAGCCAATCCTTGTAGTATTTCCAAAGTCACCCCTATACTAAAAGCCGGAAATACTATACTTCCATTAGTCACTCAGCGAAACCCTAGTAGAAACTTCATTGTTGGTTGAAGTTGTAAGTAGAAGTTGTGTAGAAACTTCTAAGGGTTTCTTAGGTGGATTGGGCGTTGATTAGGAGCTAAACCTTGCTCGGGATCGACATTTAACTTGGATAATTTTGGGCTTATCGAGGTAAATACTCTTGTCCTTATCGTAATTGGATATTACATATAAGAATAGTTAAGACTTGAGTATAAGATATATGTTACGACCGACCGGGCGTGGTAGTGCCTTACCGGGCACCCTAGTGATCTGACATCGAGAGAAAAACCGGCGGAAATAAAAACTCATGAAAGAAAGCAGTGAAATAAGCGAGCTAACAAGCGGTTACCTTTTTGTACATAAATTAAAACTTGAGCAGTTACATCCCACAAACCTGCCCTTGTGATCTCTGGACCTCTAAGAATTTTGAAACCATAATGACGGGACGGGGCCCGCCATGCCCTGAATATACAAAAGTCTACTACTTGAGCAGTACCACGAGACAAGCTTAGGAGATATGGAGCTTTCAGAGAACCGACAGCGATCCTAAGAGTGTGGATCGGCAAGCTATGTACCTCGACTGCGGCATGACGCGGCCCGAAGGAGAGTCGATTACAACGGTACCAAGTATGTGGCGAAAAATACTATAAATGAAATCATAATAGTCTATATAAAGCGGGGAGACATGTATGATAACCAAATTCTGACACCATGACATATAGCGATCATATCAAGATGAGGACTCATGCGTGAAATCATCGCTCGGCTACAACGGGAATTTAACCCGCACAATTCTTTGCGTGCCGGCATCTACCTCGGTATAAGCATGGCCTGGCGAACCGTCTAGTGGGCCCGTACAGTGGACCATCCAGCGTGTCGGTATGCCCGAAGGAGATAACAAGATAACAATCCTGTGGGAGCATGCGTGGGCTACCCAGCGTGTCGGTATGTCGAACGACTAACAAAACAATACTCGCTGTGGAAGCATGCGTGGGCTACCCAGCGTGTCGGTATGTCAATCGAATAACAAGATACTACTGTTGTGGAAGCATGCGTGGGCGCTGGCGTGTCGGTATGTCGAGAGGATCGATATAGTGGAAGCGTGCAGTGGGCTACCCGGCGTGTCGGTATGTCCATTGATCAACGGATAGTCGGCCTCCGTGAGAGGCTCGGTAGCACCTGATCAAACACTTTCATAACAAGGCTATCACGACAAGCATAGGCAAGTTACACCTGACTCAGTACTTTAAACAACCTTAACACGGCGTCAAGTATGCGTAAAACCCAAGTATCTAACCTCTTTAAGATCAAGGTACTCTTACCTTTTATAACCAAGCCAACATGTTTTCCATCACAAAGAGTTCAATATTTGAAAACAAGTTACTTCTCTATTTTCAAAAATATCAAGTTACCATTTTAAATCCAATAATGAATCCATTTCTTTATTTTCCATAAGGTCGTTATAATTAACTTCCCATAAAGCTATTATAACACTTTATGCTTTAAAACAATACAAGAAAAGACCATGCCTTTCTTTTAAAACGAAACACTTCCAATTCTTAAGCCTCTTTTCTTTTAGAAATCGAATTCCTTACTTTGGAATTTTTAAGAAGATCAAAACTTGATTTCAATAATTCTTATTAAACGATCGTGATCTAGGAAATGTAATACCATTTTGTCTTATCTTAGCTTATGTAGATGGAGGTTTCTCTTGGTTTTAACATGATAAATTGTCATTACTTCTTTCCTTTATTAGCTGCATTGGCTTGTTGATTCTTATTCCCATTTCGAAATTTATGCAACATTATTCTTTTAACAACCAGTACTCATTTCTCAGAATGAAGTTTCACACTTTTCAACACCGTTTAGGTCGATGTCGTCGAGCCTCTTATCTTTAGAAAACAACAAACCATCATTTTACCTACGTAAAGTGGTTATAACAAACTTCCGTAAGCCGTTATAACACTTTATGTTTTAAACCAACGATTACAACTATAAGCCCTTATGAGACCAGAGGACTTATTCTTTATGACAGTACCCATTACTAGCGAATGGAAGTTTACTACTTTTCACAATCAATACCTTACACTTCATATCAAGTCAAGGCGCAAAGGAAATTTAATTCCTTTAACACCGTCGTCTACGCACTATATATTTCACAAATAGTCATCTTTGAAGAGGATAGGAAGAATCACGTACCTCGCGACGATTGAGACAATTGGCAAAGGCTCCGCGATGCTATACCTCAGTAGGATCGCTACTCGTAGTACTTCAATCTATAAAGGGTCGTAAGCGTCTATCAAACTCTAGCTTGAGCGTAGAATAAACTAAGTGCGGCGTCCTACGTTCTACGGAAAGTCGGACGACACTTCTTTTGGTTCTACTTACTATGCCACCTCTTTCAGGCGAATTTCAATAACCAGCGCCACATTTAAGGCACACGATTGACTAACCACAAAGGGATTACATGCCTTTACGGGATCGTAAAATTCCGCCTGATGATACAAAATAAACCAATAATTTCCATGCCATTCTTGGACAATAAACCAATCCTAAACCGCGCCAGCTCTATTCCAATCAAGTTCTTAGGTCTAACATGATATCTAGCCTAGACATCTTGACAACTACAATCGGCTCTGACAACGGCGACCCGATTAGTAACCAAATTGAAGTTATCGACTTAAGGCTAACATGCCCGTTTGATTTTCAACAAGACAACAAGATCCAAATCTATTCAAATATAACGACCTCGGGCTCGATTCTAAACTACTAAAATATAACGACCTCGGGCTCATTTCTAAACTACTAAAATATATGACCTCGGGCTCGTTTCTAAACTTCTATAACAAGTATAACTCATATCGAGAAGGAAACTTTTACCTTTGGAGAAACCCACAAAAGCCCGCTTTCTTCCACCTTTTCCGTCAAACTCATCTACAGCGCTCCTTGAAGTTTACCCGCACTTTTCCTTCTTGCGCGCTCAGCGGTTTCCTCTTAGCTAGGTTTCATCAAAAAACTAGAGAGAAGGAGAGGTTTTTTCTTGGGAGGTTTAAGAAGAAATGGCCAAGTCTTCCAAGACTTGGCCTAAAATAGGACCACTTTACGGTCAACATGATGGGAGGACACTTGTCACCCTCCGTAGGCTTTTAAACAAATATCCACGATTTCGTCTTTTCATGAAAATCCGCCTCGCGCCAGCGCCGCTTGGCGCCCGTATGCGCTCCACTTCGAAAATAATTACCGCGTTAAGGCGGCGCTGCAACCCTGCTAACGATCTGGCGCGGCCTGTACCTGAACAAAACCAACTTTGCTTTGCGCGCGCAAACTTGAAACTTCCATAACTTTTGACTTCGATGTCCTATCGATGAACGGTTTGTTGCGTTGGGATCTAGATTTAACGGACTACACATTAGGCTCTTTAAACACCTCGAAATTCTTAATAACTGGGGTACAACACTCCAAGGTAAACTCAAAATCCGTCCAACACATGTTTGTCAACTTATCTATCAACTTTCAAATCTTATATTCCTTGGTATGTTCTTATCTTAACTCCTTGAATTTACGGGGTGTAACAATATAGAAGGATATTAAAGAATAGAATTGAACTGTAATCACGATGAGAAGGGTATATGAAGAAGAATTGAAATTTGTACTTACATAGAATTTGTATCTGATGAAACTTGTGTAGCTTGCGGTAGGGAAGTCTTGCCCGATTTTCCGTAGAATAAAGAACCCTCTGCTTAGAATAGTCTATAAGTAGTCTAGACATTGATAGGCGTGTCGACTATTATAGGTTGATTCTCTGCGACATATTCGACTTGTCAGGTGGATTTAGGCTAGTAGTTTTGTGTTTCTTCCTATCCTATAGAGCATGATATTTTAAAGTATATATATAGTGCGGTAGGCGTCGTATGTTAGCGAACATGGTTTTACTTGACGTCTTTTGACTTGAGTCTAAATAACAAGAATCTTGAAGTATTTCAAAAGAATTATGAATCATTTTTGAAAGAAGAGTAATACTTGGTTTTTAAAAAAAAGCTTAAGAGTTATACTAGCTTTATGGGAAGTTAGGTATAACGACTTATGAAAGAGAAAAGGAACAGTTTACTTATGTGTTTATGAAAGACTTGTATTGATTTCTGGAAAGTATAATAAGATGGTTTGATGAGTAGACATATTATGATGCTATGTGTGTTAGTGTCTTGTAACGTTTGTATAAGAGGGTACTCTTGTTGCGCTTATGTTGTTTAACGATAAGCTGTTATGTTAGTATTATATAACTCACCTCTTGACATGATCTTGGGGTTAAGGCCCTCCGTCACGGGGTAGAATCGGTGATGCAGGACCATGATTCGAGAATACCTCATGCGGGTCCAGGGGGATGTAACTGCCAGATTTTGGTTATATGGCGGGGCCCTGTCCCGCCATAGTTGTTTACTTCCTTAAGTGCGTAGTCTGTTATGCAGTTGGGATGTAGCGCGATTTTGGTTATATATATACATGCAGAAAGCGACTCTTACCGAGATAAGCGGTGTCTTAATTTACATTTGTTTCATGTCTTGTTTTTAATTTCCGCTGATTACTCTGATGTATGACTACTTGGGTGCCAGGGTAAGGCACGATCGCGAACCTGGAATGGGTCGTGACATCAGCAATTTATTTTCCTTTCAGCGTTCGCAAGATTTTCCTTGGAAAACAATTCCTTCTTCGTACCAATTTTTCAAGTCTTGAGTCCTTACGTACATTCTCTTACATGTCCTGGAATTACGGGGTGTAACAACTTCCCTTCCATTTCCAATCAAAACTAATGAAAACAACTTAGGTTTTCATCTTTCGACTAACGTGAAAACGTCGTTTTTAAGGATCTTTCTATTGAGATATCCTTATAATACCCCTAGGAACCTTGGGTTAAAGTATTGTGAATTATGAACCACAAACGAATTTTTTTTGTGTGGGAATAGGTATGAACCCGAGAGCTCCTTAATGAACAAGAATGAAGTCTTGAAATTTTCTAAGTGTTGAGATAAGTCTTGCTACTAGTGTAGTATATATAACACAATGAAGGGCCTAGATTAAAACACTTGTGTGGCTTGGATGAAGAAATCTAAATATCTAGTCAAGTGGCCTTATTTGACTTAGTCAATTATATCAAGCTTGGCTTGTCAAGACTTGATCATCCACTTGACTACTAACCTTGGTCACTTGACCACTTAACCTTGGTCCACAAAATCGATCAAGCCATGTGGGGGGTGACACGTGTCGCCCTCTCATTCATCCATAAAATTTCATTTCCCGAAATTTCCATAATTGGTCAAAATATCGGAAACCTTGTGGGCCCCACAAAACGTAAGATTTCTCGGGTAGGCCCTACGTGTCCAAATCTGAAATTAAAATTCCATAGTTCCGATAAATTCCATCAGTCTCAAATAACAATTCTGAGAACCCAATTCTTCTTGACAAACATTTTCCTCAGGAGTTGGAAGATTTTTCCTTTGAAACAATTCTTTCTTGTGTTCAAACTTTTAAGTCTCGTGTTCTCACGTCTATTCTCGTATACATGTCCTGTAATTCTGGGGTGTAACATTTTTTCCCCCTTAGAAACATTCGTCCCTGAATGTTCTTAGTCGGTCTTTAAGCTATACAAACTCCGGCATAGCCTCCTTACTATGCCTATCAATCAATACTCCTGAAGACCAGCGCGCCACGCGACCACCGTATATCATATGTATACATATCAATGGACCTTCCATTCGCGGTCCTTCTCACAAAACTTCGAAGGTTCTGATCTTAGCGGGATCTTTAGAGGTTCCTTTCTTTCAGTATAAAGGGATGGCCTGTCATATTCTAAGTCGTGGGACTAACCTTATCTGAACCACTTGATCGGACTCGATCGACTAGCGATGTTTTCCCCGTGCTACTTCACTTCTCTGTCTCGCTTAGTCAAATTACTATAAGGTCATGATCACATAATCTGCCTAGCTTAGTTTACCAGCAGGTGTAAGCTCTAATACTAGTAGCATCTCAATCACGAGAACCTATGGGCGGTGTTCTTGAACCTAAGGCGTGTGTATCATCACAATTAACCTCCGCTCATGGCCTAAAGCGATTCTCTCTCGCGCCATTTACTCATAACTATAACCATTTTAGTTCTTTTAACCCTTGTTCCTTCCTTTTCTTACTTGTCATACTTTTTCGTACTTCCAAAATTATTTGAGCATACATACAAAATTTAAAATATTGTTTCTGTTCTCTAATCCTTGGAGTTACTATCAAAACTTGGCCATTATGCTGCTTGAATTTCCGTTAAGACTCTTCTCGGCCCTTACGACCTGGTTCTGGTGGAACGCGTCCACGAACTCGTACAACGATTAACTAGACTTGGGCCTTGCATCCTCGTGACCCTATCACATAGCGGGGCCGTATCGGTAGCACTACTTGATCCGTACTCTGGGTTGACCGAAATGGGTCCTGACCGGACCGTCGTCACTTAACTCTCATTCTTAGTGCGAAGGAATCTCTCTCTTATCTCAGTACTTCTCACATATCCTCCCGTTCACTAGAGGTTTGTCACCTAGGTGAAGTATTTCTCTGTACATTATCCACTATCGGTCTTTACCTTTGTATGGGGTAATTACAACTTGTGAACCCTACCTGACTATAGTCTCGATTCACTTTATCATTCTTGTCAACATGCTTCACTCTTCACTTACTAATCAAAGTATCTCTACCTCTGGTGGTTCTATCAATTTACAACTACTAGCAACAAAGGGAAAATATATATGCTAGGCGAAATCTGAATCTATCAATGCATTTATGATTCAAAAGAATCGAAATATACATGTAACATAAATGCGATGTTGCCTCTTGATCTGCTTGATAGCCACGTCATCTATGTGGTTCGAAGGACCGCGAACTATAAACTCTACCACGACCTCTACCACGGTGGTGATATCCCGAATACCTGTCTGAAGCGCGATTGTAGAAGAAAAGGAACGACCACCGCCTCATGGTGAGCCACCTCATGGTGCTCTTTCTAAAAGGACATTCCCTCGATTATATGGCGGACGGCCAATAAAAACAAACACTGCCATGCGGCATTTCCCGTATAGCGCTTACTCATAGGCTCTTGAGGAATAAGTGGCCTCATGAGAAAATCCTCTGCTCATACGAAAACCTCGAACCACTGGAGCTCGGACGGCTCTAAATACCTTGTGAGGTCGATCTCCCACACTGTGAGCTGTGGGGTATGTCACAGGTAATTTGGGATGAATATCTCACTTTCATTCTTGAAATTTGCTCGTCCAAAAACTTCATGGGATAACCAGCCGGTCTAGCCCTCTTCTGTTGATTTCCGCGTTGGCTCTCTACCCTCTGTAAACCTGTTTGTACTGGCCGAATAACCTCCTGCTGATGAAACTGTATCACCGCTATCTTGGTCAATAACATAACTGCTTCCCTTATGACCCTATAGTCTTCCCCTGGCCCGAAAGCTGGAGGCTCTGAGTGTTGGGGCCTCGAATCTGGTGCGAGAACTTCATGGTGTGGCCTGATATCAGGTATATCACAGGCGTAGGCCCTATAAACTCTTTAGTGCGGTGGTAGCTCACTGCTCTTTGTTTTGCCGATACAGGCAGCTGTTGCACTCCTTGGAGGCATAGTTGTAACACAATAATACGTCAGAGAGGGATTATCTTAATAACATGACTACATGTACGATCTCGAGTGAGAAGAATTGAAATCAACTCCCAAATGTCATGTAGCCTCACTGTTTATGGGTGTGGCGCGCAACACGCGATAATCAGACTCTACTAGACACGGTCGTAGACATTCAGAGGGTATTGCTCACGATACCACTCTGTCGTAGAACCCTACACAGGCACCCTCACCACCTAAATGACACAAGTAGTAGAACTAAATAACACCTCATTTTTAAAAAAAACCATGAACATGCAAGGGCAAAGTCGACAAAAGGTCATATAATATACATAATCAAAAGGCACTACAACTGTACGAGTCGATCGAATATAAATACAAACCTCAAAGAGTTTCTTGAACTATGGCGGACAAGGCCGTAGTACCCATGCTTGTACAAAGCCTCTTATGAAGGATCTATACCAAAATGATAAGCTCACGAGCAGATGGAGCTATCAAAACTCTGAGCAAGGGTCTACACTTGCGGATCATAAGCTAGCGTGCCTAAACCTACGGCATGAGCGGCCCGGAGAAAGGGGTCGATCGAAGAATGTACCAAGTATATGAAACAATAAATGCGTAAGGGAGATCCACGATCGCATATAATAGGAAGCAAGTATGATAACTCGAAACAACGACCTGTTTGAACCTTGCGAACTTGAGAGTAATGCAATCATTTTACCTTTTAAGTTATGCTTTTAACAATGAGATTAAGCTGTTCTACTTTAAGTCATAAACACGCTGCACTTTTCGTTAATGAAATCACTCTGTTTCAAAACATGAAGGTGGTGTGCCGGTGCAGTCAACCACCCTACGTGTTATAATGCAACCTATCATAGGACTATTTCACCCATGAGGACTATTTCACCGCATAGGTCATGTGGACCCATGATGAGTCATCGGTACACGATACTCGCATCACGGATAGCTAATCCATGGATTATATCGAGAATTTAACTGCCGAGTCTATCAGGCCAGCGTGAGTGTGTACCCTCGCGCCATGATGAGCTACTCCATGATATCTCTTGAACCATGTTTAGGCCCTTTATAGAGGGGCGGAGATGTGGAAATCACGACACTGCATGAATTTCTATATGAGCAACCCGTATGCAAGCAAACCATTCTTGACCTTTATTTATAAAATGAATAAACCATCATTTTAGCAAACCAAGACAATACCATGCCTTTCCTTTTTACACAAACCAAGACAATACCATGCCTTTACTTTTTACACAAACCAAGACAACACCATGCCTTTCCTTTTTACACAAACCAAGACAATTACCATGTCTTTCCTTTTTAACAAACTAAGACAATTACCATGCCTTTCCTTTTTAATAAACTAAGAGTAATTCTCATTTAAGCAAGCCAAAGTACTATCAAGGCACAAATAGAATAATTCTCATTTAAGCAAGCCAAAGTACTATTAAGGCACAAATAGAATAATTCTCATTTAAGCAAGTCAAAGTACTATCAAGGCATAAATAGAATAATTCTCATTTAAGCAAGCCAAAGTACTACGTACGTCCGCCGCACGTTCTTTACCTTTTTCATAAAATCCCAAGGCCCTAGCCTTGCAACATCAAGTTACATATTCTTCAAACTAAGTGGCTTACATTTTTTATATTCTAGTCACTTCTTTTATGTTCTACAATGAAGCCAAAATTCATTTATGACCCCTATTACACTAACACTTGTAGTATCAAGCCATATTTTCAAATCAAACTACACTTTTAAAACTTCAATTCAAGGTTTCGAAATCAAGTAGTTTCTACTTTTAAATCTCAAGTAACTCACACCTTTAAAAAAAGTTACTTCTCTTTAAATCATGTCATTTCTCCTCTTTTAAATCAATTAAGTAAATCACTCCTTTGACTCCCTTAAATCCGTTATAACTAACTTCCCATAAAACTATTATAACAACCTTTAGGTATTGGAACTAAGGCACTATCCAAGAGATTAGGAACCCACTTCCTTTTTAAGACTCTAAGTACTTCAAATAAAACAACTTTCACTTTTGAAAATCCAAATATTATCAAGGGAATGGATTATAACAACTTCCAATTTAAACATCCAAAGTACAATCAAGGAAGTATATAGAACAACTTCTATATTAGGACATCCAAATACAATCAAGGAAGTATATAGAACAACTTATATATTAGGCAATCCAAGTACAATCAAGGAAGTATATAGAACAACTTCTATATTAGGCAATCAGTCTGATCGAGGGTAGATCGTTTAAGGGTAGGATTTACTTTCTTTACCATAAGGAATCATGCTAGAAGAAGAGGATATGGTTCACATACCTTTTGGCTTAATCCACAGCTAAGTCGAATCGCGTACGTAGAATTGTCAACCTATAATGACCACAACACGACTATCAACTTCTAGTTTCTAACGTAGAATGATACTATGTATAAGGTCTCTTATTCTACGGAAAATTGGGCAGCACTTCCTTTGTTTCTACGTACTTTTCCACCTTTTTCAAGGCCCGAAATCAATAACAAATATACCACATTTAAGGCTCAACACATCAACCAATCAAAGGGGATTACACGTCTTACAATACGTGTAAAATTATGTCCCACAATTCATATAAAGCGATCCGACATTTATAAGGGCGTTCGGCGCGTAATAACAAATCTAAGTCCTTTGATTCTTTTTCAATCCAAGTTGTTATGTCTAACACGTTATATAGTCTTAAACAACTTTAACAACTGTAAATTTCTTCTTTATATAACATGTGACGACTAAACTAATAACCAAATTGAATTACAACTTCAAGAGCTAAACATGCTAGTTTCGGATTAATGGTTCCAATATCCATAACACTTATCAATCTTCATAATATATACCTCATGCTTGATAATATCCATAACTACAACAATAATTAATCTTCAATCATTAAAACGACAAGATTGTTACCTTGATAAGCCCTTATATATCTCCAAGATTTAAAGTCGCTCCTTAGAAATCTTAGCTACTTTCCTTCACGCTCTAATCCTCTATTTGAAGCCCTTAGAAGTTCACAAACAACTTCCCTTCCATTTCCAATAAAAACTTATGAAAACAACTTAGGTTTTCATCTTGCGACTAACGTGAAAACGTCGTTTTTCCGGGATCTTTCTATTGAGATATCCTTATAATACCCCTAGGAACCTTGGGTTAAAGTATTGTGAATTTTGAACCACAAACGCAAATTTTTTGTGTGGGAATAGGCATGAACCCGAGAGCTCCTTAATGAACAAGAATGAAGTCTTGAAATTTTCTAAGTGTTGAGATAAGTCTTGCTACTAGTGTGGTATATATAACACAATGAAGGGCCTAGATTAAAACATTTGTGTGGCTTGGATGAAGAAATCTAAATATCTAGTCAAGTGGCCTTATTTAACTTAGTCAATTATATCAAGCTTGGCTTGTCAAGACTTGATCATCCACTTGACTACTAACCTTGGTCACTTGACGGCAACGCTGGTCGCAAAATCGATCAAGCCATGTGGGGGTGACACGTGTCGCCCTTCCATTCATTCTTAAAATTTTGTTTCCCGAAATTTCCATAATTGGTCAAGATATCGGAAACCTTGTGGGCCCCACAAAACGTAAGATTTCTCGGGTGGGCCCTACGTGTCCAAATTCGAAATTAAAATTCCATAGTTCCGATAAATTCTATCAGTCTCAAATAACAATTCTGAGAACCCAATTCTTACCGACAAACATTTTTCCTTCTCGAGGTTAGGAAGATTTTTCCTTTGGGAAACAATTCTTTCTTGCGTTCAAACTTTTAAGTCTCGTGTTCTCACGTCTATTCTCGTATAGATGTCCTGTAATTCCGGGGTGTAACACATAGAATCCACAATTTATCATGTCAAAGAAGGAAGAAATAACTTACATATTACTAACACTTCCATTCCTTCCCCATCGATAATCGGCTCGTAGGCGGTGGAATCGAACAAATCTCTCTGATCGACCTTGGCATCTGAAGCCAACTAGTCAATCCCGTATTGACCTCAGTGCATCATTGTCACGACCCGACCGGGCCGCGGCGGTGCCTACTGGGCACCGCTGATATACATCGAGAGAATAGCGGCGGAACATACAAAACTCATAAAAATACTTAAGCGATAAACATCAGCGGCTGGCCAGATAAGGCCACCTTCCGGAAATATCATAACCCAAAATAAAAACCGTTACATCTTTGTTCTTACAACTTGATCCACAAATATGACTACATACCTCTAAGAATAACAAGCGTGGCGGGACGGGGCCGCCGTACCACGAATGTACATAAATCTACAGTCGAAGCCGTACCAAAAGACAAGCCTCGGAGAAATGGAGCTTACGACAAGTGATCGGTGATCCTAGAATGAGGATCCACCACCCTTACCCCTACTGCGAGATGAGCGTAGCCAGGAAAGGGGGTCGATGCAACAGATGTACCAAGTATGTAAGCGAAATCTTGAAATGAAATCATAAAGTCTAAAAGTAAAGCTGGAGACATGTATGATGACTCAAATAACAGTACACTGTGTCTTACTAACAATGAGAGTAAACAAGTATATACTTTACTGCATAAAAATAGGAGGCTCATGATCAAAGTAGGGTCACCCGCCCGTAGTATCATTAAGCAATCCTACTCCTGGGACTATTTCACCGCGTAGGTCATGTGGACCCTTGATGAGGTCATCCGCCTCGCGTGAGACTATTTCACCCGCATAGGACTATTTCACCGCATGGGCCGGTGGGCCATGATGATCTAAGCGCGCGCTCGCGTCATGGGTAGCAAATCCATGGAATAAGTAGTAACGGGGTTTACCTGCGAAGAATAACATAACCTAGAACAATGGCTATCAAACATAACATAAGCACTATCGAACATCATACATAGCATAAGCACCACTGGCTTATCATAACATGCGTAAGCAAGTTAAGAAATCTCTAACTTCATTAGCTTTGTTTATATACACTCTCATTTTAGTTTACTTAAGGCGCTAACATGTCGTTTTAAAATCAGAATTTAACCCAGTACTACGTGCTTCTATTCTTTTAAAATGACTCTTTTTCATATAAAACTCCAAGATACTAATAACCGTAGTATCAAGTCATATCTACTTTTCAAGACAAGTCACAATACCTTTTAGAAATACATTTATAGGCTTCTAAATCAAGTGACCTCTTTCTTTAAAACCTTAAGCAATTGATGCCTTCAAATCAATTTGCCTTTCTTCATTTCAAGTCATTTATCATTATTTACATTACTAGAATAAACCACTCTTTCATCTTTCCATAAAGCTATTATAACCACTTCCCTAAAGTCGTTATACTAACTTTATACTTTAGGCAATTACATTCTTCTTTATATCCAAGAGACTTATACTTTCAAAACAAAACAAGCATCATATACTTTCAAAATACTTCAAGTCCCTTAACTTTTGGAAACTAAGATATCCTTAATCTTTTTAAACAAGTGAGTGAATTCCCTAACTCAACCAACTTGGACATTCTTAAGACAAGTCAAGGATATCAAATGAAACTAGATTCGTCAAAATCTCGTACGTCTACCGTACTATATATTTACAACTACTCATGCTCAAGAGATAAGAAAGTTCCACATACCTCTTGGTTGATCCACTTGCTAAGTCGATATATGCGTGCGTAGTATGTCAACCTATAATGACCATATCGTCTATTAACTTCTAACTTCAAGCGTAGAATATTCTAAGTGCAAAGTCACTAAATTCTACGAATATCGGACAACACTTCCTTTGTTTCTACATACTTTTCCACATTTTTCAAGGCGAATTTAATAACCAAACGTACCACGTTTAAGGCTCGACAATGTAGTTAGCAATAGGGGATTACCGCCTAACAAGGCGTGTAAAATTCCACCTACAATTGATATCAACTAGTCGAAAAGACAAAGTCATTTCGGCGTTTTGGTCTGACAACACAAAGTCTTTTCCAATTCCTTTTCAATCCAAGTTGTTTAGTATAACATGTTATAAAGCCACGATCGATTATAACAACTCTGATCTTGAAGTAGATAACGTGCGGCGATTCTAATTATCGACCAACTTGTATTTCAATTTCAAATGGCTAACAGGTCGTTTAGGATTTTAGGCTTCGATATCCATAACATCAATCCTTAATACATATACCTCATGTTTGTTAAAATGTATAACTTCTGACAATATGTAATCTTATAACATTAAGAGAACAAGATTGTTACCTTTGACAAACCTTAATCGACTTGAGATCCGAAGTCGCTCCTAGCAACTTAGAGCCTCTCCTTGACACTCCGATCCGCCACTTGAAGCCCAGAAGGTCCTGACAACTTTCCTTCAATTTCGATCAAACCTAAGAAAGCGACTTAGGTTTTCACCTGCGACTAATGCAAAGCGACACTTTCCCGGGATCTTTCTATTGAGATACCCTTACAATACCCTTAGGAACCTTGGTTTAAAGTGTGGAGATTATTAAACAACTAATGAAAAATTTTGTCTTGAGAATTGACCCAAACCCGAGAGCACCTTGAAGTCTTCAAAGTTTTCTTCAAATGTTTTCTAAGTGTAGAAGCTTTGTCTTGCTACTAGTATACTTAAATAACACTATGTAAGGTCAAGATTAGCACATATGGATGGCTTGGATGAATTTCACTTGAAGATCAAGCCAAGTGGCCTTTTGACTTAGTCAATATAATCAAGCTCTTAGCTTAGCAAGACTTAGTCATCTTTACATAGGTCAAATGACCATTAAACCCGTGGTCCGTTCGACCATGACCATCTAAGGGGGTGACCGTGTCACCGCCCGTTCGTCATGATATTTAGTTTCAGACATTTCCATAATTAGATAAATTTTTACTAGTCTCAATTCTTAACATTTTTTAGTTCTTACGTACGTTCTTATAAACATCTCCTAAAATTATGGGGTGTAACATTCTTCCCCCCTTAGAAACATTCATCCCCGAATGTTCTTTCAGTCAGCTGTAACGACGTTCGGGGCCGTCTGGTGCCTTACCGGGCACCCTAGTGACACAACATCAGTGTCGGGAACATAAAGACAATACATGAAACCAATGTAAAATAGCGGTGAAATAAGAAGGCAGGCTAACAGCGGTTACCTTCGGTATATATATAAATAGCAATTGAGCGATTACAACCTCTTACAAATTCTGCCCGCGGTACTACGGACCTGCAGAAATGATCGACAATAATGGCGGGACGGGGCCCGCCAAACCCTGAATGTAAACGCACTCTGACGGGGACTATACGTGATAAGCCTCGGAGAAGCGGGCTTCCCAGGCGAGCGGTGATCTAGGCGAGGATCAGCGGCGGTGTACCTTTACTGCGGCGTGAGCGGCCCCGAAGAGTCGATCTGCCAGTGCAAGTATATGGCGAAAATAAATCACGTAAATGAAATCATAGTAGTACATATAAAGCGGGGAGACATGTATGATAACGAACTACGATTCATGATAAATAGCGATCATGTCAAGTCGGGGACTCGCGCCTCAGTTATCACAATAAAACCGTGCGGGGTAAATGCGAAGGCATAGCCGACTACTAAGACCCGCGGTACCAAAAATACCTGGCGTATCCGAGGTCTTTCTAGACGCGCCACGTAATCGAAGCGGCCCGCGCCCGCGATATCGATGTCGCGTCTATCCTGGAACTCCGCGACTCGCATGGGTCACCACGGACCAGCGTGAGGTATTCCTCGAATCGTGGTCCCAGACCGCTGAGGTATACCCCGCGTCGAAGCGGCTAACCCTCGGTATCCGCTGGGCTCCGCTGACCGCGTAGTCTCAAAAGACGGCATAGTCTCGGCGGACCGCATAGGAATCCCCGCGTCGGGCTAAACACCGGAATGATCAATCACGAGCTCTGCGCTCGCGTAGTCACGAGGACGCGTAGGCGTAAAGACCGCGTCGAGGGTGGCAAGCCCTCGGTATAATAAGTCAAAGGGTATGTGATACAATAGCGTTACTGCGGGCTTAACGTTTAACAACGTAAGCCTGACAATAATAACCCGCTTACATAATAATCACAAGATACTAACACCGTAGCATCTAACATGCTCGCTCGTCAAATCAACAAGAAAGTATTACAAGGCTATCACAAGCCAATACAATCAAGTTATTCACACAAGGTACTTTCTACTAACAAGTTCGAATTTATCCAGAAGTACTTCATACATTAAATCTTTAAAGATCGTTACTTCACAAAATCACCTGATACGTAGTATATAAAAATAGAGTGATTATCTTTTTAAAAGTAAATCAATTAGCAACATTCTTTTCCAATGTTCAAGTTTGCCTAATTTCCAATGTTCAAGTTTGCCTAATTTCCAATGTTCAAGTTTGCCTAATTTCGATGTTCAAGTTTCTCATTTTAGAAAGGTTTAAGTAGTTCGTAGTCTTATTCGTTTAAGAATATAATTCTTCTTTAAACAATCGAGAAACCTAAGCCTTATATGTGAGTAGGTTATTCTTGTTTATAACAATCTTATTACTGCGTAGTGATACAGGAAATATCATTTTGTCTAAATCTTAGCACATGCGGATGGAAGTTTCTCTGGTTTTAATAATACTTAATTAGTCAAAACATTTCCTTTTATTAGCTTTGCGATGGTTTGTCGATACGTTACGATTTCCGAAATCGATAAAACATTCTTAAGCGTTATACCTAACTTCCGTAAAGCTAGTATAACTCTTAAGTTTTCAAAAACCAAGTATTACTTCTTCTTTCAAAATGATTCAAAAATCTTTTGAAATACTTCAAGTTCTTTATTAATACATAACAATCGATTATAGTTCAAATCAGTACATTTTAAAAACCACATGTATTATCTTACCAACATAAAGCTGTTATAACCAACTTATTAAAGCGTTATAACACTTTATGTTTTACATAATCAAATACATTTAGCTTTGTACATCTACCGTACTACATAGTTCACGCATATCATGCTAGAAGAGATAGGAAGAGGTTCGCATACCTCGCGGCAGTATCGACAAATAGCAAAACTCTCCAAGTACCTCGAGCCGTCGGCTACTCCTTAGCGGTAGATCGCGCCACCGTAGTACTTGACTATAAGGCCCTGGCGCTTATTAACATTTAGGTGTCGCAGTAGAACATTCTGAGAAAATTGGCGCCTCCCGCACAGCGTAAATCTCTCCTTTATCGAGGCGGCTACGAAGCCAACCGAGGGGTTACACATCTAACGAGCGGTACAATTCTACTCGCGAAAAGCTACCTGAAGTCTCTTTATGTCTGATCTATGTAAATCTGATTCGGTACTCTTCTTTGAAAAGGTTTCTTATTATTGGGCTTAAGTCAAAAGACATTGCCGACAACAGCGTTCGATTCTACATATAGTATACTTCAACTATAGTCTAACAATCATGTAATTTCCAATTACAATAGAGACAAGATATTTACCTCGATAAGCCCATAATTATCCAAGTATAAAGTCGATCTGGGCAATCGTTTAGCTCGACTCGGCGCTCCAACCGCTCTAAACCACCCTTAGAAGTTCTAACCAACTACACTGATACTCCAGCGGACTATGGAGATTTTCCTAGGGTTTCGGTTTTGTGGTAGTGGGAAGTATAATAGTATTTAGGGCTTTTCGTATAGGTATAACCTTAGAATACTACAAGGTATACGGCTAAGGTAATTTGGGCATTATAACAATACTTTTGAGAGTATTTCTACACCTGAAAGGGGGTATTATCAAAGCAACTAGGCTAGGGGTACCCGGCCGCCTCTTAGGAGGAGAGGGCTCTCGGCGAGGGGGCCTTTCAAAGGGGAGAGGGCTCTTGGGCGAGAGTCGACAAGAGGAGAGGGATGGATTTTAACACTTAGAAGATTTGTGGAAAGGATGAAGAATTCATCAAAGGGAGAGGGTATTTATAGCCTGAGCCAAGGCGACCAATGGCGAATCTTGCCAAGTGCATAGCAAGTGTAGGGCGAAGATCAAGCCATGTGCACTAACCCTACTCCACAAAACACTCCTGAAAACAAGGCACAAAACAAGGCCATAAAGTAGCCCGATTCGGCGAGGTTGCCGCCCGCTTCGATGTGAGGTGACACATGTCGCCCTCCGTTGATCGAAAATGTTCGTCTCTCGGAAAAATCCGCAAAAATAAAAATGACATAGCGGAAATTCCCTACGAAAGTGGAAGCGTTTACGTCGAAAAGCGACTCAAATCGGGTGTTGTGAACAAAGCGAATTGGCGAGCCTAAATCACAAGTTCAAATTTCTCGTGCGTCCTTACGTACGTACTCGGAAATCACGGGTATAACATTCTCCCCTCATAGAAACATTCGTCGAATGTTTCTTCTAGAATCTCAAAACAGCGTGCGCGGTATAGTCTTCCTCTTATGCTTACGAGAACCAACACGCCACGTCGCCACGAAACACCGCGCGCATAAAACTTACATCGAGTCACGAGGAAACACCTCTAACATCACCAAAATGATACCACTTTTGTCACCTTCGCGAGCCTTGCTCGGCGACCCGACAAATGATGCCAGGGCTGCGTCACGATCAGAAGGTATCGTACACTCGAACCGCACCACGTTTACGATCTGCTTTAGTTTCCAAAACTCGGGGTTACTATCTCTTTCGTGGGCATCGTTAGCGGGAACGTGCGGATGGATCTTCGATACTTTCCGAACATAACAATCTGAAAACGGACGTCCTGCCTCCTAAGTCGGACGGCAAATGCTAACATATAGGCAACCTGGCCTATTCTTCACATGAACTCTCAAAGGCCCAAGTAACTCGGGCTAAGTTTCCTCTGTTTTCCAAAGCTCGTCACACCAATGGGTGGTACTTTCAAGACCGACCGTCGGCACGAACTCTAAGCGTCGTCGCCGATTATCCATACGATTCCTGTTGCGGAACTTCTTCTAGACAAGCCGCACTATCCACGATCTGTGGAACAAGCTGAACCAGTATGCGAACCTTGCCAACATCGAACCAATCGGCCGTGACTTTACACTTCAGCCCTACAAGGCTTCAAGGTGACATCAGAACAACTTGAAATGGTAGCCTAAACACTCCTCCACGGAGACAACAATCCCGCGACTATCCACGAAATCGAAGCTTTGGCGGCGAATGCGGTCTGAGACTCGCTGAGTTCTTAACACATGTTTGGTAAAACTTCGGAAACAAAAGCAGTAGTACCACGGGCTCACATGCGCCATAAGGTGAAGGTAGGCACGTGCAGCCTTACAACCTTTACGTTAAAACAACAACTGTAGAGTGAGCGGTCCGCGAAGAACACGATGGGCTGCCCCATCGGCCCGACCAGCGGTCGAGCATCCACGAACTTCGTGCGTTGGTCAACTAAACTTGGGCCTAACACCTCGTGATCCTAACACAAGGCGGGACCGCATGACCCCACCGCCGAACTGCGGCGGGTTGACCCGCGGCGTGGCCTCGACCGGCCCGACAGCGCGCAATGCTAGCTCGCGAAGAAAAACTCTCGCTAATCACGCTACGAAAACCTGGCGGTCTTCTTGGCTCAACTACCCTTTTCGTTCCACACTGCTTGGGACTATCCCAAGCGTAGCTCGCGTGCGCTATGCCTTCCGTCTGGATCAAACATAACACTACACCTTTTCTCGAGATGGCCTGCCTCTCAAAAGGTCTCTGCGTATAAAACTCTAAGGCTCGCGCCTACATCCCCAAAATCTTACTCGGTTAACCCATCATGATTCCTAATCACAACTAACACTGCTGCTATCGAACATAGCACTTAAGGTATACTCGCTTATCACGTATCTGAGATCTACAGAGGTTAAGGATATATCTATATCTCTTGCTTCACTCACTTAGTCGTTCTAATCAAACTGCCCGTAGCGCATGTGAGGAGATGACAAACTACCGCGATCACGAAGGCTAAGTCCTCCTTACTAGGACACTCTTTCGACATTAGACCACGGCGGTCGCCGTGCAACAAGTACCCGACTAAAGGCGACATTCCGGGATGGCGTGCATCGCAATGAGCAGGAAGTCACGGAGTTACGGCGACTCTGCGCACCTGGCGTCCACGAAATTCGTGGAAGACCACTCTGCCTTTGGTGGATGTGCATAATCAAATCTGGTGAGGTGACTCGCCTCGAAAGTTACCAAAGGACCTTCTTTGCTCACGGCTCTCTTCTCGTCGCCGTTAACGTCGATCTCTGCGTCTCGACTGCTGCGCAAAAGCCGTACGAGGCCGTGCTCGAAGCCTAGCGAAGAACTTACTCTTTGTGACCTTTCGTTGATTGATATTCATCAAGACTCGCGATGCATCGGTATACTCTGCGGTAGTCAAATCCATAGTTAATAACGAGTCGCCTCTTGAAATCTATATTCTGTTCGGTCGTGGGCGAAGGTTCAATACCATGGCGCGATGGGAGCGCGTCGCGTGCTTAAACTCTCTTTGGGGCTAGTGGCGTCGCGAAATCCCCGAAGGAAGCATTACCTAGGTAATGATTGGGCTGTGCCCGTAACCCTCACGAACTCTACTCGCGACTCCGCATTTGCCTTGCCTCACAGGGCGGGTTTTGCCTACGCGGAGCATATCGGTGAGGAAAGAAATCGTTAGAGGTCGACTTACAACACGGCTCTAGGCACGATCTCGGACTAAGAAGAAATAGAAACCAATCCTAAATATCCTATAGCCTCACGATTATTGGTGTGGTGCGCGGCTGCGATAATCGAACTCTCGGATACGATGCGTAGACACTTTCCAGGATTAAGCGCTCACGATACCACTTTTGTAACGACCGTTCGGGGCGTTCTTGGTGCCTTACCGGGCACCCTAGTGACACAACATCAGTGTCGGCGGAACATAAAGACAATACATGAAACGATGTAAAATAGCGGTGAAATAAGAAAACGAGGCTAACCAAAAGCGGTTACCTTGGTATATATATAAATAGCAATTGACGATTACAACCTCTTACAAATTCTGCCAGCGATACTCTGGACCTCACAGAAATGATACGACAATAATGGCGGGGCGGGGCCCGCCAAACCCACGAATGTAAACACTTACTACGACGGGGACTATACGTGATAAGCCTCGGAGAAAGCGGAGCTTCCCAGTGACGGTGATCCTAAGGCGAGGATCGGCGGCGGTGTACCTTTACTGCGGCGTGAGCGGCCCGAAGAGAGTCGATCTGGCAGTGCAGAGTATATGGCGAAAATAAATCACGTAAATGAAATCATAGTAGTCTATATAAAGCGGGAGACATGTATGATAGCGAACTACGATTCACAATAAATAGCGATCGTGTCAAGTCGGGGACTCGCGCCTCAGTTATCACAATAAAACCGTGCGGGGTAAATGCGAAGGCATAGCGACTACTAAGACCCGATACCAAAAATACCTGGCGTATCCGAGGTCTTTCTAGGCCGCACCACGTAATCGGCGGCCTCGCCCGCAATATCGATGTGCGCGTCTATCCACGGAACTCCGCTGACTCGCATAGGTCACACGCGGACCAGCGTGAGGTATTCCTCGAATCATGGTCCCGGACCGCTGAGGTATACCGCGTCGAAGGCGGCTAACCCTCGGTATCCGCCTAGGCTCCGCGACCGCGTAGTCTCAAAAGACCGCATAGTCTCAGCGGACCGCGTAGGGAATCCCGCGTCGGGCTAAACACCGGAATGATCAATCCTGGAGCTCTGCGCTCTGCGTAGTCACGAGGACGCGTAGGCGTAAAGACCGCATCAAGGGTGGCAAGCCCTCGGTATAATAAGTCAAAGGGTATGTGATACAATAACCGTTACAGCGGGCTTAACGTTTAACAGCGTAAGCACAACAATAATAACCCCTTACATAATAATCACAAGATACTAACACCGTAGCATCTAACATGCTCGCTCGTCAAATCAACAAGAAAGTATTACAAGGTTATCACGAGCCAATACAATCAAGTTATTCACGCGAGGTACTTTCTACTAACAAGTTCGACCTATCGAAAGTACTTCATACATTAAATCTTTAAAGATCGTTACTTCACAAAATCACACAATACCCGTAGTATATAAAAATAGAGTGATTATCTCTTTCAAAGTAAATCAATTAGCAACATTCTTTTCCAATGTTCAAGTTTGCCTAATTTCCAATGTTCAAGTTTGCCTAATTTCCAATGTTCAAGTTTCTCATTTTAGAAAGGTTTAAGTAGTTCATAGTCTTATTCATTTAAGAATATAATTCTTCTTTAAACAATCGAGAAACCTAAGCCTTATATGTGAGTAGGATATTCTTGTTTATAACAATCTTATTACGTAGTGATCTAGGAAATATCATTTTGTCTAATCTTAGCTTCATGCGGATGGAAGTTTCTCTGGTTTTAATAATACTTAATTAGTCAAAACATTTCCTTTTATTAGCTGCGGTGGTTTGTCGATACGTTCGATTTCGAAATCGTAAAACATTCTTAAGCGTTATACCTAACTTCCCGTAAAGCTAGTATAACTCTTAAGTTTTCAAAAACCAAGTATTACTTCTTCTTTCAAAATGATTCAAAAATCTTTTGAAATACTTCAAGTTCTTTATTAATACATAACAATCCAGTTATAGTTCAAATTAGTTACCTTTTAAAAACCACATGTATTATCTTACCAACGTAATTTGTTATAACCAACTTCCATAGCCGTTATAACACTTTATGTTTTACATAATCAAATACATTTGCTTTGCGTCTGCCGTACTACATAGTTCACACGTATCATGCTAGAAGAGATAGGAAGAGGTTCGCATACCTCGCGGCGAGTATCGACTAATAGCAAGCGCTCAAAGTACCTCGAACCGTCGGCTACTCCTTGGCGGTAGATCGCGCCACACGTAGTACTTGACCTATAAGGCCACTGGCGCTTATTAACATTTAGGTCTCAGTAGAACATTCTGAGAAAATTGGCGGCACCTCCCCACATGACAGCGTAAATCTCCTCGCTTTATCGAGGCCGGCTACCAAGCCAACCGGGGGTTACATCTAACGACGGGTACAATTCTACTCCACGAAAAGCTACAAAGTCTCTTTATGTCTGATCCTATGTAAATCTGATTCGGTACTCTTCTTTCGAAAAGGTTTCTTATTATTGGGCTTAAGTCAAAGACATTGCGACAACAGCGTTCGAGTTCTACATATAGTATACTTCAACTATAGTCTAACAATCATGTAATTTCCAATTACAATAGAGGACAAGATATTTACCTCGATAAGCCCGTAATTATCCAAGTATAAAGTCGATCTGGGCAATCGTTTGGCTCGACTCGGCGCTCGACCCGCTCTAAACCACCCTTAGAAGTTCTAACCAACTTCACACAATACTCAACGGACTATGGAGATTTTCCTAGGGTTTCGGTTTTGTGGTGACGGGAAGTATAATAGTATTTAGGGCTTTCGTATAGGTAAAAACTTAGAATACTACAAGGTATCTGGCTAATGAAATTAGGGCATTACAACAAAACTTTTGAGAGTATTACTACACCACAAAGGGGGTATTATCGAACAGCAACTAGGCTAGGGGGTGCCCGGCCACTACTAGGAGGGGAGAGGGCTCTCGGCCAAGGGGGCCTTTCAAAGGGGAGAGGGCTCTTGGGCGAGTCGACAAGAGGGGAGAGGAGGGATTTTAACACTTAGAAGATTTGTGGAAAGGATGAAGAATTCATCAAAGGGAGAGGGTATTTATAGCACAAGCCAAGGCCAACCAATGGCGAAGATCTTGCCAAGTGCATAGCAAGTGTAGGGCGAAGATCAAGCCATGTGCACCTAACCTACTCCTGAAAACACTCATGAAAACAAGGCACAAAACAAGGCCGTAAAGTAGCCCGATTCGGCGAGGGTTGCGCGCTTGCTTCGATGTGAGGTGACACATGTCACCCTCCGTTGATCCAAAATGTTTAGTCTCTCGGAAAAATCCATAAAAATAAAAATGACATAGCGGAAATTCCCTACGAAAGTGTGGAAACGTTTCGTCGAAAAACGACTCAAATCGGGTGTTGTGAACAAAACGAATTCGGCCAAGCCTAAATCACAAGTTCAAATTTCTACGTACGTCCTTACGTACATACTCCGGAAATACGGGGTATAACACAAACTTATAGATAGGGACATATTCTCCTTTCACAACCCCTACGTACGATAATTCCTGCGTGGCCACATAATAGCACTTAAGCAAAATACTTTACTTAAAACTTGACAAGTAAGGAAATGAATTACACGAAGGTGGAGAGGATACTTCCTCGACATGTCTCTCCGCTTCCCAAGTCATCTCCTCCACTATTGTCATTCGCCTGAAGACTTTGTGGAAGCCACGTCTTTGGTCATGATCGCTGACTGGCGATCGAGTATCGCTATGGGACTCTCCTCATACGATAAACCCCCTGTCACCTTGACCTCGCTAGCTGGGAAAAATCTCGATGAATCTCTGATACACTTCCGTAACATAGAAACATGGAAGATCGGATGTACTGCCTCTAAAAGCGATGGCATATCGACTCATGGCAACCTTGCCTACTCTGCGGATGATCTGGTAGGGCCCGATGTACCTTGGGCTAAGTTTCCCTTCTACGAACCTCATCGCACCGCCGTGGGTGATACGCTGAAGACTCAATCGTCACGAAACTCCAAATGTCGGCGCCGATTATCTGCGTAAGACTTACGCGACTATGAGCTGCTAACGATCTATCACGGATAAGCCGCCTTATCCACAGTCTGCTGAATCAAGTCTGGGCCAACTAACTGAACCTCGACCACGTCGAACCAACCAATCGGCGACCTACACTTCCGCCCGTACAAAGCCTCATATGGCGTCATCTGGATACTAGAATGGTAGCTGTTGTTATAAGAAAACTCTACAAGAGGCAAATGATCCTCCCGTACCCGAAATCAATAACACGGGCGCGACATATCACCGAGTATGCGGATGATGCGTTTGCACGCCGTCGATTACGAGGATGAAGCGCGACGCGAGACTCACGTGTCCCTAACCCGCCACGGAAATACCTCGAAGTTAGCCATAAATTGGGCTCCTGCATGCGATATAATCTATATAGGAACTCAGTGCGGTTTCACAATCTCACGATATACAATCTAGCATAATCCTCGGTAGAATCGTAGTCTGTTGAAAGAAAGTGGGCGGATTTTGTCGACTGTCTCTGATAACCGGATGGAATCACACTTCCTCGAGTGCGAGGTAACCACGTAACAAAATCCATGTGGATCGCCTCCACTTCCGTGTCGGAATATCAATCGCCTCTGATAGCCCGCTGGGCTTTTGGTGCTCAACCTTGACCTTGATAATTTGGACCGAGAAACAAACCTGCCATGTCCTGCTTTAGGTCATCCCGATACATACATGCGAGGTCATGGTGCGTCTTAGTAGACCGGATGAATAGAGTAACGAGCAATGTGTGCCTCACGAGTCTGTGATGAAGTCTGCAGCATCGGGAATACACAATCGCCCTCAAATCTTAGCACCCCGTAGGTTTACCTCGAATAGACCATTCTCATCTCGAAGAGCCGGTATCTCGATCCGTATCATAAGCGGGTCCTCATCTTCGCATTTTCACCTCGCCAGCGATGGAAGACTCGGCAATCTCACGAACCCATACCCGCTATCATAGGTATCGACCAAGAACCCCAGGCTCATTGGCGATGGATATGACGGACCGTATCTGTCTGTCTATTGCACCTCAGACAGAACTCCCGTAGATCTCGACTCAAGCATCTGCAGCCACGTTGGATTTTCTGGATGGTATAGGATATCAATGTCATAATCCTTGACAACTCTAACCACCGTCTATGCTTGAGTCGACTCCTCTGCTGAAGATGTCTGGAGGCTCTTGTAGTGCTGTATAAATATCCACATGAACCCCGTATAAATAATGTCTCCAAATCTTCAAGGCATGAATAAATGCGGCCAACTCTAAGTCGTGAGTAGGGTAATTCCTCTCATGCTTCCGTAGCTGCCGGGAAGCATAGGATATTACCTTGTAAATGCTGCGTCAATCGCACTAGCGATGCAGGCATCGCGATAAATCACGTAGCTCACAACCGCCGGGAAGAGTAAGCTGGGCCGTCGTCGACTTTTTCTTGATGGCGGAAGCCGCTTCTCACGAGTTACGTCGGCGGAACTTAGGCGCTACGAGTCGGCTAGTCAATGGTGCTAATATCGAAGCAAACTACTCCACAAACCTACGATAATAACCTGCCATCCCTAAGAAACTGCGCACCTCCGTCGGAGTAGTAGGTCTCGTCTAAGACTTGACCGCCTCAATCTTTGTTGTATCAACTTTGAACAGTCGGCGATAATGTGCCCCAAAATGCGGTGAGGCCAACCAAAACTCACACTTGGAGAACTTGGCGAACAAGCGCGGCTCTGGAGGACCCAGTCACCGTCGCCAGTGATCTGCGTGCTCACACTCTGTGCGAATAAACCAAGATGTCATCAATGAATACCGCTGGAGCGTTGGTCAAACCCGGTTCATCAAATCCATAAATACCGCTGGAGCGTTGGTCAAATCGAAAGTAATCACCCTGAACTCATAGTGCCCATCACAGGAGTCTGAATGCGATCTTTGGGATATCTGTCTCTCTAACTACTTTGATGATAACGATTTGCGAGTCTATCTTGGAGAAACATCTCGCACCACCTGTTGGTCAAACAAATCATCAATCCTGAGGAGGGGGTATCTATTCTTGATGGTTACCTTATACAGCAGTCTGTAGTCAACACATATACGCATCGTCCCATCCTTCTTCTTTACAAACAAAGCGGCGCTCTCGAGGAGAAACACTAGTCTGATAAAGCCTTTTCTAGCAAATCTTTCAATTGGTCCTTGACTCGGCGGTGTCATCACATGCGGCGGAATAGATATAGGCGAGTGTGCGGCAATGTGCATCACGACCGACGCGGGCCATGGCGGTGCCTACTGGCACCCTTTCGGTATATATCGAGAGAATAGCGTGAAACGCGTAACTTAAAAATGCTTAAACATAAAATAACAACGAGCTTGCTAAGTAAGGCCACCTTAGTAAACTATAAAAATAAAATAGTACATTTTTTCTTTACAACTCAATCCACAAATGTGACTCTGAGACCTCTAGAATAACAAGCTGACGGGACATGGCCCGCCGTACCTGAATGTACAACAGAGCCATACGAGGATAAGCCTCAGGAGTAATGGAGCTTCTCAGCGGTGAATCGGTGATCTAAAAGTGAGGATCGACTACTGTATACTCTACTACGGCGTGAGCGGCCAGAAGGAGAGTCGATTACATGTACCAAATATGTGGCCAGAAATGCGTAATGAAATCATAAGTCTATAATAAAATTGGAGGCGGTATGATAACTCGATTAACGATACATTGTGCCTTACTAACAATGAGAGTAATCAGAGTATACTTACAACATAAAAATAGGAAGCACCGCGATCAGCGGGACCACGCTGCGGTATCATTAAGCAATCCTACTCTTGGGACTATTTCACCGCATAGTCGTGTGGACGCGTGAGGTATTCGCCGCATAGGTTGTATCTGCGCGTAGGTCGTGTAGACCCGCGTGAGGTATTCCTCGCATAGGTTGTATCGCCCGCGTGGGACTATTTCACCGCGTAAGCCACGGACTCGCGTGAGGTATTCCTCGCGTCGTGGGTAGCAAATCCACGGAATATGCAAATGCCGTAAACGGGGAATGACCGTAATGAATAACATACCACTAGCACAAACCGGCTATCACGCATAACATAAGCACTCAGAACATCATACATAACATAAGCACTACTTGACATCATACATAACATAAGCCTTCTGCATCATACCATATATAAGCAAGTTAAGAAATCCACAACTTCTTATTAGTCTTATACGTGTACACTCTCGTTTTTAGTTTACTTAAGGCACTAACATGTCATTATAAAAATCAGGGAATTTAACCCAGTACTACGTACTCTATTCTTTTAAAATGACTCTTTTTCATATAAAACTTCCAAGATACTAATAACCATAGTATCAAGTCATAACTACTTTTCAAGACAAGTCACAATACCATTTAGAAATACAATTATAGGCTTCTAAATCAAGTGACTTCTTTCTTTTAAAACTTTAAGCAATTGATGCCTTTAAATCAATTTGCCTTTCATTATTTCAAGTCATTTATCATACTTAAATTACTTAGAGTAAATCACTCCTTTTAACCTTCCATAAAGCTATTATAACCAACTTCTCATAAAGCCGTTATACTAGCTTTATACCTTAGAAACTTACATTCTTCTTTAAAACCAAGAGGCTTAAACTTCCCAACAAAACAAGTATCAAAAATACTTTCAACATACTTAAAGTCTCTTAACTTTTGAAAACCAAGATATCCTTAATATTTAAACAAGTGAGTTAATTCCCTAACTCAACCAACTTGGATAACAAATGGACTAGATTGTCAAAATCTTGTACGTCTACCGTACTATACATTTACAACTTATTCATGCTCAAGAGATAAGAAAGTTCCACATACCTCTTCGGTTTAATCCACTTGCCAAGTCGATATGCGTGCGTAGTATGTCAACCTCTGATGACCATAATGCGTCTATTAACTTCTTACTTCAAGCGTAAAATATTCCAAGTGCAAAGTCACTAAATTCTCACGGAAAATCGGACAACACTTCCTTTGTTTCTACATACTTTGCCACCTTTTTCAAGGCGAATTTAATAACCAAACATACCACATTTAAGGCTCGACAAAGTAGTTAACAATAGGGGATTACCGCTTAATCAAGGCGTGTAAAATTTACGCCACAATTGACATTAAACTAGTCCAAAAATACAATGTCCGTTCGGCAATTAGGGACAACAATACCAATTCTTTTCCAATTTCTATTCAATCCAAATTGTTTAGTATAACATGATATAAAGCGCGATTGATTATAACCACTATAATCTTGAAGTAGATAACATCACGGCGATTCTAGTTAACGACCAAATTGTAATTCAATTTCAAATGACTCGACATGTCATTTTCGGTTGAGCTTCCAAATTTCCATAACACTTATCAATCTTCATAATACATATCACATGATCATTTCTAACTTATAATAACATGGAATCTTCAATTACAAAAGTAAGGCGAAGATTATACCTCATTAACCCAAATATGGTCAAGATTACAAGTCGATCCTTAGCGTTAGCTCCTCCTTTCGGCGTTCCAAACCACTCAAGCAACCCTTAGAAGCTTATGAAGAACTCCTCTTCAAGTTCCAGCTTCAAAGTTGAAGAACTCCTTAGGTTTTAAGCCTTGCGACTAATACAACGCCACTTTTTGGAATCTTTCTATTGAGAAAACCTTACAATACTCCTAGGAACCTTAGTTTAAAGTATGGGGATTATTGGACAACAAACGAAAAAAATTTCATCTTGCTTCCCACTAAAGCCGAGAGCTCTATGAAGTTCTTCAAGATTTTTTTTGAAAATTTTGCTAAGTGTGGAGCTTGTCTTGCACTAGTATACATATATAACATGATGGAGGGTGAAGATTAGTAAATTTGTGTGGGTTGGATGAGTTTCTCATGGATCTAGCCAGTGGCCCTTGGACTTAGTCAACATTGTCAAGCGAGACTTTAGCAAGACTTGCTCATCTATTTAATGGCCAAATGACCCTTACCCGTGGTTCAATTCGTCACTACCAATAAGGGGTGACCGTGTGCCCTCCCGTTCGTCATGATATTTCGTTTTCGACAATTCCATAATTAGATAAATTTTACTAGTCTCGAATCTTAACACTTTTGAGTTCTTACGTGCATTCTTATAAACATATCATGGAATTAGGTGTATGTGTCAATCTGAACTTTATCTCCCTGGGAGAATACGGGAGATAATGCAGGAATACATCGAAAACTCTCTAACCACGGCCCAGTGAAGAAGCGGCACGTCGGCCTCTGTATCAAATACACGAACGGATGATAGATGTATCCTTGCGCCCATCTTACAGCCTTGAGGTAGAAATAAACCTACCCGCCGGCGTTGTATTGTCCTTCCACTCGATAAGCGGCTCGCGAGAAGCGTATGTCGGACCAACTGTCTCTGATCCAGCGTTGGCATAACAAGAACCAACCGATCCGTACCCGTAATGGCGTCAAAATCGGTCGTCTCGACTCTATCAAATGCGCTAAGTCGGCGCTGTATATAAACAGGACAATCTTTGTACACGCTCGGCTAACAGAATCACCCTGGCGTAGCTACCTCAAAAGGCTCTATCGACACCGGCTCTATCCGATTCTACCCGGTGATAAGAGGGGACACATAGGACAAGGTAGAACACGGATCTATCAAGCATAAGCGTCATAGCATGAAATCGATAATGTACTGTGGCGATATCAGGGAAGCCTTACGATCTTGCCGGTGGCTAAGGAATATATGCGGTTTGTGGTGCTAGAACTAGGACCTCCGCACGACCCACTGCCGCGCTGCGGTCAGTGAACACCACGCCTCGGGCGCGTAACATGAAGAAGAAGACCCGGCCCGACCTGTCGGTGAACCATACCACCACGTCGCGCCTGCGGTCGGACAATCTATCTTCAAATGGATTCTGCTGTGTTGCAAGAGTAACAAGCTCTGGAGAATCGACACCCCGCGATGGGAACCACCACATCGACCCGCGAGGTAAAGGTGGCCTCGTCATTGGAACCGGTTCCTCTGGGAACGAAGCCACAGGCCACGACCTTCCCCTGAATAACCCGACCGATCAAACATCCTGCCAGAAAACCGAGAAGGAGCACTCTGTGCCTGCTGAAATGTGGACCTAGCCTGCTGCTGAGGTTGTCCGCCTCGAAAGTTACCCTGGAACCCTGCTTTGTCACGGCCTCTTGGTGGCTTTGAGTCTGGCTGATCCTCTCTCTCTGTCCTCTATCCCCTGTGCATAAGTCTGCATCCTGGCAATATCCATACCTGGCTGAAGGTCCACTCCCAAGCATGCAGTAATCATATGACGGTCTAGCCCCATCACATAGTGATGAACTGCATGCGTCGTATCGGCCCGATGGTGGCGCGTACGGCCAATGGTCAAACTCCAGGTTGTAATCTCTGATAGTCCTCCCATTCTGTCTCAATGTCAAGAATCTATCCACGCAGCCTCTCCTCATCTCAGGGGGCAAAAAGTGATCAAGAAAGGCCTCTGTGAACTCATCCCAAACAGCTGGAAGAGCACCAGCGACTCTGAAGCGGCTCTGCGTGATTCAAACGGTTCAGCGCAATATCACTGTCGGTAAGAGGATAACACAATGAATCGTCTCAGGGCCCTAAGCATCTGCATAGTCCTTTGTATGCCGAATAAACTCCACGAGGATCCTCACCGTATCTCGAACCGTAGAACTCGGGTGGATGGCAACCAGAAAATCCAGATGGCCGCATCGGCTCTGGGTTAGCTACACTTGCTCACATCATTGCCACCGCTATGCTAGTCAATAACACGATATGCTCTCGTAATATCTATACTCGCCTAGGCTGCAGGCTGAGGCTCGGTATCGGAACCTCTGGAGCTACGGCGCTCTCGGCCTCTAATCTTGTCGGCATGGCTTAACTTCGTCGACAGCCTGACCTCGGGCATAGTGCGGGCACGAGTCTAGTAACCACTGCGTACCATGGCGACTCTTGCTGCTTGCCTCCACGGGCCTGGTGCGTCTTCAGTGAAGGCATAAGCGATACATAAGAATAGGTCGGAGAGGATTCAACCTAATAAGGCGACTCTGCGCGATCTCGAGAGAGGAGAATGAAACCAATCCTAAATGTCCTCTGACCTCTGATTATAGATGTGGTGAAAAACACACCGATAATCAAGACTACTAGACACGGTGCGTAGACACTTTCCAGAGGACTAAGCGCTCACGATACCACTTTTGTCACGACCAGGCCGGCGGCCCGGTGCCTACTGGGCACCGCTACAGTATCGTGAGAGAATAGCGTGAACATACAAAACTCATAAAAATACTTAAACAGTAAACATCAATAGGCTAGCCGATAAGTCCACCTTCCGGAAAATATACATAACCTAAAATAAAAACCGTTACATCTTTGTTCTTACAACCAAATCCACAAATATGACTACATACCTCTAAGAATAACAACTGTGGCGGGACAGGGCCCCGCCATACCCCTGAATGTACATAAATCTACAACATCAGGGAAACCGTACCAAAAGACAAGCTTCCGGAGAAATGGAGCTTGACAGTGATCGGTGATCCTAAGAATGAGGATCCACCACCTACTTACCCTACATGGCATGAGCGGCCAGGAAAGGGGTCGATGCAACAGATGTACCAAGTATGTAAAGCGAAATCTTGAAATAAAATCATAAAGTCTAAAAGTAAAGCTGGAGACATGTATGATGACTCAAATAACAGTACACTGTGCCTTACTAACAATGAGAGTAAACAAGTATATATTTTACTGCATAAAAATAGGAGGCTCATGATCAAAGTAGGGTCGCGCAGTAGTATCATTAAGTAATCCTACTCGCAGGACTATTTCACCGCGCATGGGTCTGTGGACCCATGATGAGTCATCAGCCTCTCGTGGGACTATTTCACCCGCATAGGACTATTTCACCGCATGGGCGGTGGTCTCATGAGTACAAACACGCACTTGCGTCATGGGTAGCAAATCCATGGAATAAGTAGTAACGGGTTTACCCATGAGAATAACATAACCTATACAATGGCTATCATACATAACAAAAGCACTCTGGCATTATACATAACATAAGCACCACGGTCTACATCATACATAACATAAGCAAGTTAAGAAATCGCCTAACTTCTTATTAGCTTTGTTTATATACACTCTCATTTTAGTTTACTTAAAGCGCTAACGTGTCGTTTTGAAATCAGAATTTAACTCAGTACTACGTGCTTATTCTTTTAAAATGACTCTTTTTCATATAAAACTCCAAGATACTAATAATTGTAGTATCAAGTCATATCTACTTTTCAAGACAAGTCATGATACCTTTTAGAAATACATTTATAGGCTTAAATCAAGTGACTTCTTTAAACATTAAGCAATTGATGCCTTGAATCAATTTGCCTTTCTTCATTTCAAGTCATTTATCATTATTTACATTACTAGAGTAAACCACTCTTTCATCTTTCCATAAAGCTATTATAACCAACTTCCCATAAAGTCGTTATACTAACTTTATACTTTATGCAATTACATTCTTCTTTATATCCAAGAGACTTATACTTTCAAAACAAAACAAGTATCATATACTTTCAAAATACTTCAAGTCCCTTCACTTTTGGAAACTAAGATATCCTTAATCTTTTTAAACAAGTGAGTGAATTCCCTAACTCAACCAACTTGAACATTCTTAAGACAAGTCAAGGATATCAAATGAAACTAGATTCGTCAAAATCTCGTACGTCTACCGTACTATATATTTACAACTACTTATGTTCAAGAGATAAGAAAGTTCCACATACCTCTTCGGTTCAATCCACTTGCTAAGTCCAATATGTCGTACGTAGTATGTCAACCTATAATGAACATAATACGTCTATTAACTTCAAACGTAGAATATTCTAGGTGCAAAGTCACTAAATTCTACGGAAAATCGGACAACACTTCCTTTGTTTCTACATACTTTTCCACCTTTTTCAAGGCCCGAATTTAATAACCAAACATGCCACATTTAAGGCTCAACAATGTAGTTAGCAATAGGGGATTACACGTCTAACAAGACGTGTATAATTCCGCCCCACAATTGATATCAACTAGTCCAAAAGACAAAGTCATTTTCGAAAATTTGAGGTATAACAACACAAAGTCTTTTCCAATTCCTTTTCAATCAAGTTGTATAGTATAACATGTTATAAAGCGTGTCGATTATAACAACTACAATCTTCAAGTAGATAACATGCGACGATTCTAATTATCGACCAACTTGTATTTCAATTTCAAATGGCTATGAGGTCATTTCGTATTTTAGGCTTCAATATCCATAACAACATCAATCATTAATACATATACCTCATTCTTGTTAAAATGTATAACTTCTGACAATATGTAATCTTATAACATTAAGAGAACAAGATTGTTACCTTTGACAAGCCTTAATCGACTTGAAGATCTGAAGTGGCTCCTAGCAACTTAGAGCCTCTCCTTGACACTCCAATCCGCCACTTGAAGCCCTTAGAATATCACAATCAACTTTCCTTCAATTTCCAATCCAAACCTAAGAAAGCGA
Source organism: Przewalskia tangutica (assembly GCA_029844215.1). Lineage (NCBI taxonomy): Eukaryota > Viridiplantae > Streptophyta > Magnoliopsida > Solanales > Solanaceae > Przewalskia > Przewalskia tangutica. The sequence goes on from CM056718.1 coordinate 53,278,057, forward strand.
CTTAGGTTTTCACCTTGCGACTAATGCAAAAATGACACTTTCCCGGGATCTTTCTATTGAGATACCCTTACAATACCCTTAGGAACCTTGGTTTAAAGTGTGGAGATTATTAAACAACTAATGAAAATTTTTGTCTTGAGAATTGACCCAAATCCGAGAGCACATTGAAGTCTTCAAAGTTTTCTTCAAATTTTTTCTAAGTGTAGAAGTTTTGTCTTGCTACTAGTATACTTAAATAACACTATGGAGGGTCAAGATTAGCACATATGGGTGGCTTGGATGCATTTCACTTAAAGATCAAGCCAAGTAGCCCTTTGACTTAGTCAATATAATCAAGCTCTTAGCCTAACAAGACTTAGTCATCTTTACATAGGTCAAATGACCATTAAACCCATGGTCGATTCTACCGTGACCATCAAGGGGTGACGCGTGTCACCCTAGATTAAATCTCGATATTTCGTTTCTGACATTTCCATAATTAGATAAATTTTTACTAGTCTCGATTCTTAACATTTTTGAGTTCTTACATGCGTTCTTATAAGCGTGTCACGAAATTACGAGTGTAACGGTCATATCGATTCTCTGCTAGGTGCTGGCAGTCGGCGATTGTATCGTCATTTGGGCAAATCTTATATACGCTCGATTACCCGATCACTCACGGGTGTAGCTACGCCGAAAGGTTAACGGATTCGGGCTCCGTTCTTTTACACTTGGTTGCTCTCTTTCTTCTTGGTCGTATTCTTTTACTTCCAAACTTTTTCTAGCATCGTGCGTAATTTCTATCAACGCTCTGTTTCCAATCCTTGGAGTTACTCATCAGATATTTTAAGGCCATTTTAGGCTCTCGCGTCCGGTTCGGTGGAGCATCCACGAACGATAAAATGATTAACTATACTTGGGCCTTGCGCGCATAACCTGTCACGCGGGACAATTATATCGAAGCTTGGCATCGAGACTTGATCATCGACTGACTCTGACCTTGGTCGTGACCGCAACCTTGGTCCTGAAAATCGATCAATCATGGGGGTGACACGTGTCGCCCTCCCATTCGTCCATAAATTTTCATTTCCCGAAATTTCCATAATTGGTCAAAATATCGGAAACCTTGTGGGCCCCACAAAACGTAATATTTCTCGGGTGGGCCCTACGTGTCCAAATCCTAAATTAAAATTTCATAGTTCCGATAAATTCCATCAGTCTCAAATAACAATTAGAACCCAATTCTTCTGACAAACATTTTCCTTCAGAAGTTGGAAGATTTTTCCTTTGGGAAACAATTATTTCTTGCGTTCAAACTTTTAAGTCTCGTGTTCTCACGTCTATTCTCGTATATATGTCCTGTAATTCCGGGGTGTAACACATAGACTCCACAATTTATCATGTCAAAGAAGGAAGGAATAACACATATTACTAACATTTCCATTCCTTCCCATCGATAATCGGCTCGCGGTAGTGGAATCGAACAAATCTCTCTCTGATCGACCTTGGCATCTGAAGCCAACTAGTCCATCCCGTATTGACCTCAAGGTGCTGTCATATCAACATCACGACCGTTCGGGGCCGTGTGGTAGTGCCTAAGAGGCACCCAGTAGTCATACATCGAGTGTCGGTGGAAATATAAAGCAAGACATGAAAGCAGTTTATAAAATAAGACACGATTTATGTGAGAAAACATCGCCTTCGGCATATATATATAAACATGGTTTAGCGATTTACATCAAACAGCATGCAACATGACTATAGACCTCTGAGGAAATATACAACTATGGCGGGACGGGCCGCCATACACCTATCTGTACAAAACTATCTCTGACGGGAGATCGTACGAAAGTAGAGCCTCGGAAAAGATGGAGCTCCGGCACCAGCGTAGAGATCTAAGAATGTGGATCTAGCACTGCTTGCCCTTACCTGCGGCATGAGCGGCCCGAGGAAGTCGATCTGAGTACTAAGTATGTGAAAGCGTAAAGTACTTAAATGAAATCATAACACTTTTTAAAACCGGTTTACAAATATGTATGAAGCAATCGAGGACCGCGCATAGTGCCACATCACAAACAAAAGCAACAATTAGCGTAATAGGTCTTTTCTGGCTGCGAATGATTCGGCGGGGCCACTCGCCGTATTATCACTCTGCAAGCCTAATCACGGACTCCGGTCGCATGGGCCACTCGCGTGAGCCGCGTGAGGTATAACCCGCATCGAGGTAGCTACTCCTCGGCATCGTCACGGACTCGTTGTCGCATGGCGCATAGACCGCGTGAGGCATAACCGCGCATACTAACACGGAACTCGTAGCTCGCGTAGGCCCCTGGACCCGCGTGAGGTATTCTCGAATCATGGTCCCGGACGCTTTGAGTCTACCCAGCGTCGGATGACAACCCGGTATCGTCGAGGTGAGTGATAGTACACTAACATAACGACATCTTTAAACAACATAAGCCGCAACAAGGATACTCTCTTATACAAGCGTTACAAGATACTAACACACGTAGCATCATATCGTGTCTACTTATCAAACCATCTTATTATTCTTTTCACGATTCAGCGTAAATGCATTTATAAACACATAGGCAAACTTGTTTCTTTTATCAATCTTAAGTGGTTATACTTAACTTCCCGTAAAGCTAGTATAACTCTTAAGCTTACATTTTAAAACCAGTTAGTTCTCTTACGTAAAAAAATGATTGATATTCTTATGAAATGCTTTGGATCTTTATTATTCGGGCTTAAGCGTGAGGCATTCTTAGTAAGTGTTGTCGGGCTTAAGCGTGAGGCATTCTTAGTAAGTATTGTCGGGCTTAAGTCAAAGACATTGCCGTAGTTATTATTCGTTAACACATATGCGTCTACCGTACTATATATATTGTAAAATATCATGCTTTAGGAAGAATCACATACATACCAGTGAAAACCACGCGAGTTGAATATGTCAGCGTGAGAGTCGACCTATAATAGTCACGGACATCTATCAAAGACTACTCGAAGGTCATTCTAAGCAGAGGGTTCACAATTCTATGGAAAGTTGGGCGTGCTTCCCTACGGTGAGCTATATAAGTCTCTTGAAAGCTTGATCCATGTAAAATGCAGTTTGATTATTCTTCTTTTAAACCGCCCTATGTAGTACTTGATTCGATTCTATACGTGATATTCTTCTAAGTATTTATACTTATTCTTATACTACAACAGTATGTATTCTCTAATTCAAAGAGGGTTAGGATTAGTTACCTCGGTAAGCCCGATAATATCCTAGAAAAGTCGCGCTGAGCAGGTTTTGCTCACAAGTTGTATGCTCAGAGAAACCTTAGAAGTTCTTCACAACTTCTACTAAGTACTAAGGTATTTGGGCTAGGGTATTTTGGGCATTATAACAATACTGAAGGCAACTTTTCTACCAAGGGAGGGGGTAGGTTTTGGCTAGGCTAGGGGAGGAAGCCTCGACCAGCTACTCGAGGAGGGGGAGGTGTTTGGACGAAATGGCTCGAGGAGAGGAGAGGATTTTTAGACTTGGAAGATAACTTTGTGGATGAAGAACTCTTCATCTCTAAGGGTATTTATAGGTCAGAAGTGGCCAACCAATGGCGAAGATTAAGACAAGTGCAAGGCAAGTGTAGGGTGAGGATTAACTATACACAAATATCCTACCAACTCCTTGACTTGTGCACAAGGCACAAAAAAGCGTGCCAATGGTCTTCAATTCGTCAATGGGCGATTTCAAGTCCACAAATTGGAGGTGCCAAGTGTAGCCTCCCGTTGGTCAAAATATTTCGTCTCTCGGAAAAATCGCAAAATAAGAAATGGCATGGCGGAATTTACCCTACGAAGGCGTGGAAAGCGTTTGCGTCGGAAAACTATTCGTTTTGTGAGTTGTGCCAAAAAAACGTTTTGCCTAAACTTTAGGCTAGACTTTTTATGCGTATTCACTACGTACATACTGCGAAAATACGGTATAACATTCTCCCCGCCAGAAACATTCGTCGAATGTTTCCTTCCGAAACGATTAACGATAAGATTCTTCATAACTAAAGCGATTGCAAATGCCACACCGGCCCGGAGCAACACTTGGCGAAGCGATAGCGAAAATTTACAAGTAGGAAAGTGAATTACACGGAGGTATGGGAAATAGGTGAGGATATACGCCTCATGTCCTCGCCGGCTTCCCGCGTCATCTCCTCTGAGCTCGTTCGCCACAAGACTTTGTGGAAGCTACGTCCTTGGTCATGACGCCTAACGGACGATCGACTATCGTTATGGGAATCTCCTCATCGATAACCGCCGGTCACTGGACATGCGTCAATCGGGTGTACCACTAGATGGATCCCGATCATCTCGCCGGCGTAAATCGTGAAAAGCGGATGCCTGCCTCCGGATCGGACGGCGGATCAACTCGTAGGCAACCTTGCCACCTGCGGACAATCTGAAGCGGCCCGATGTACTGGTGAGTTTCCCCTTCTTCCGAACCTCATCGCACCGCCGTGGGTGACACCTAGGAAAACCCAATCATGAACCTCGAACTCAAGATCTTGTGGCGATGATCTGCATCGACTTACATCGACTACGAAATTTGTCGATAGCCGCTCTCGGATAAGCTTCACTTATCCAGCACTCTTGTACCAAATCTGGTCCCATTAGCTGCACCTCGCCCACGTCGAACCAACCTATGGCGATCTGCACTTCCTCCCATACAAGGCCTCGTAAGGCGCCGTCGAATCTTTGGGTGGTAGCTATTATTATCTGCGAACTCAACTAGAGGCAAATGATCCTCCCAACTACCTGAAGTCAATAACACGGGCTCGACATATCCTCGAAGTGCGGATAGTGCGCTCTGCTGTCCGTGCATGCGTGGATGAAATGCGATTACTCGGGCTCACTGCGTCCTAAACCCTGCGGAAGGACCTCAGAAGTTAGCGTAAGCGGGCTCCTGCATGCGAAATGATCGAGTAGGGACTCATGCGATCGGCGATCTCTCGGATGTAAAGTGCGGCATAATCCTCGGTAGAAAAAGTCGTCTGACGGGAAGAAAGTGGGTTGATTTAAATCGACTGTCGGCGATAACCGTATAGAATCATGTCTCTCTGAGTGCGAGGTAATCCTGTGATGAAGTCTATGTTGATTACCTCCGGCTTCGGTCGGGATCTCAATAAATGCGTAACAAACCACGGGCCTGCGGTGCTCTGCCTTCACTGCGACAACACGGGCGAGCTCACGAACTGCCAGCGTCCTCTTCAAGCCGTCCCGCGATACACGGATCTAAGGTCGTGGTACATCTTGATCGACCGGATGGATGAAGTGCTTGTATTTGTGTGCTTCCCCGAGAACCTGCTGCGAAGTCTGAAACATCCGGAACACACGATATGCCCTCAAACCTTAGCACCCGTGGATGCTACCTCAAAAGGACCCTTGCCCTGCGAAGAGTTGTATCGCGATATCGAACCAAAGGATCCTCGGTATTGCCTCTTCGCCTCGCCGGCGATGGAAGACTCGGCAACCTCGCGAACTCTAACCCATTTGCTATCGAATCAATCAAGCGGACACGAAGGCTCGCTGGCGATGCAAATCACGAACCATGTCCCTCCTCTCTTGCACGTCGATAGGCTCCCGTCGACTACGACTAAGGCATACGCATGACATTGGCCTTCCCGGGTGGTGCAGGATATCGACATCGTAATCCTTGGCAACTCTAACCACCGTATGCCGTAAGTTCGGCTCCTACGGTGAAGATATCTTGGAGGCTCTTGTGGTGCGTAAAAATATCCACGTGAACCCCATACAAATAGTGCCTCAGGATCTTGGCGTGAATCCGGCCTTGACTCCAAATCATGGGTGGGGTAGTTCTCTCGTGTTTCTTGTTTGTCGGGATGCATATGCTATAACCCTTCCATGCTGCGTCAACACGCATCCCAACCCGATGCAGCGTATGATACGACATAACCATCTGGACCCTACGGGAAATGAAGCGAGGGCGTGCGTCGGTCTCTCTTTCGGACAGCTGGAAACCTGCTCCATGGCATCGTCCTTGAAACTTGGCTGCGCCCGAGTCGACCTAGTCGATGGTGCGAGATGAAGCAAACTTCTCTACGAACGCGATAATATCTGCGAGGCCCGAGCTGCGAACCTGCGCCGGGTAGTAGGTCTAGGCCAAGTCGGCGCCTCGATCTTGGCGTATCCTTTCGAATGCCATCGGCCCGAGCAATATGCCCGCGCATGCTGAAGTCAGCGAAAACTCACGTTTGGAAAACTTGGCGTACAAGCTGCTGGTCTGGAGAAGCGTCGGCCACGGTCGCCGAATGCTCGCGTGCTCACGCTCTGGCGAGAATAAACCAAGATATCATCGATGAACACTATCACAGCGTGTCCAAAAATGGTTTGAACACTCGGTTGTCAAATCCATGAATCTGCCGGAGCATTGGTCGACCAAAAGACATGACCACGAACTCATAATGCGTCTGCAAGGTCTGAGCGATCCTAGGGACATCCGCCTCTCGACTGCACTTTTTGATGATAGCAGATCGCAGATCAATCTTGGAGAAACATCTCGCACCACTGCAGTAGTCGAACAAATCATCAATCACAGGAAGGGTATCTGTTCTTAATGGTCACCTTGTTGCACATTGTAGTCAACACACGTGCGCGGCGTCCGTCCTTCTTTTTCACGAACAATCTGGCGCCCCGGGGAGAAACACTAGGTCGATAAAACTCTTCTCAGAAATCTCTCGGTGGTCCTTGACTCTCGACTCGGCGGGTGCCATTACGTATGGCGGAATGGAAATAGGCGAGTGTGCGCAATATCTATACAAAACTCAATCTCCTCTCGGGAGGATGCGGGAGGTCGTGCGGAAACCGTCTGGGAACTCTGCGACTCACGGGGTGGTGAAAATCGGCGCTGCGACCTCGATATCAAACACCGAGCGAGATGGTAGATATGCCATGCGCACCATCTTCCAAGCCTTGAGGTAGGAAATAAACCTACCCTCGGCGTCTGGTGCTCATCCGCTCAGCAACCGGCTCGCCGGAAAGCTGGAACCGTGCTACTCTCTCTGCAATCTACATTGGCGTGGCAAGCTAACCAATCCGTCCCATAATCGCGTCAAGTCAATCATCTCGACTCTGTCAAGTCGGCTGAGGTCCGGCGTAAATAGTCACGGGACAAGCTACATATGCCGTAGAGCTACCCACCGAATCACCCGTGGCGTAGCTACCTCGAAAGGGTCTATGGACTCGGGCTCTATCCTATCCTACTAGCAACGAGGGAGATATAGGGCCAGTAGAACCGGATCTATCAAGCATACGTCAAACCCGGCGATAAGGTACGTGGCGACATCGGTGAGGCCTCACGATCTGTCGGTGGACAAAGCATAAATGCGGTTACGAGGACCGCTAGAAGCTGAGACGAGCCACGACCTGCCGCGACCTGACCCGTGAGTACCACGCCTCGGCGATAGCTGTAGGAGATGAAGCGGCAGCGAACTGAAGGTGAGCCTACCACCGTAGCGCCCGGTCGGACGATCCGCAAAGTGACCTGCTGGCCTCGTAACAAGCTCAAAAGTAGTACCACACTTCCAGTAATGGGATCTGCGTCGGCCACCGGGGGGTGGTCTCGATCGGCGATACCTCTGCTACTGCGACGTCGAAGCCACAGGGCCTGTGCGCGCCTCGAAAACTCTGTTTGTCTTGAGGGCGGTGCGAGTGCTCTGGTGGTTGTGGTGCGAATCTAGGCTCTTGTTGAGGCCGCCCACCACGATAACCACGAAGACCCTCGTCACGGCGCCTTAACTTCTGGCGTCGTCCGCTCGTCGACCTCTGCGCCTCGCATCAGGCGTGAGCTGCGTGCGGGTAATGTCCATACGGTGAAGAAAACACTGCGTGGCTCGGCGTGTAATCATCTAGCGGTGGCGTGGCGGTGCACCTATCCTCCATATCTGCTGCAATCTTTGGGACATGCTCGAGCGATGAATCAAACCGACATTGTACTCGCGACGGTCGTCCTCTGCGCCTCGATGGTAAATCTGCTCGGCCGCGCCCTCGCCATCTGTGGAGGCAAGAAGTAGTGAGAAAGCCTCGAGAACTCATCCCAGTAGGCGGGGCGCGTGCTCTCCGGGGATAACTCCCGTGAATCAAACCAATCGGCTGCGGTATCACGCGGCCGATGCGAACAAGGTCACGGACTGTCTCGAGGCCTTGATCACCCTCGTGATTCTACGTAGGCGGCGGATGAATTCTGCGGATCATCCTCGGCCTCGACAAGTAAAACTGGCGGGCAACAGCTCGAAATCTCGTAGTCTCAAACTATACGCCTCGGGTGCACCACGGTGCGTTGGGCTGAGCCCCAGGCGCCGCATCAGTCTCTCTCGTATCGGGCCTGAACTTTAGCCAATAGTGGGCCGTCTCCTTGTACCCTAACTCCTCGCCCGGTGTGGGGCGGGAGGTGTAGATGCTGTGGTCTCTGAAATTGGGCGGTGTCATAGAACTCGCCGTCTGCGGTATAGGCGGGCACGAGCCCTCGTGACTGGGTGTCTGCTAGCGACTCCATTGCCGGTTTGCCTTACAGGCGGGTTGCCTTACGTGGAGGCATAAGCGCATTACGGGAAAGGAATACGTTAGAGGTCCAACCTATAACACGACTCTAAAGCACGATCTCGGAATGAGAAAATGGAAACCAATCCTAAATATCCTATAGCCTCACGATTATTGGTGTGGTGCCTGACTGCGATAATCAAGACTCTACTAGATCACGATGTAGACACTTTCAGAGGATTAAGCGCTCGATACCACTTTTGTCGCGACCGTTCAGGCGTGGTGGTGCCTTACCAGGCGCCCAGTAGTCATACATCAGTGTCGGTGGAAATATAAAGCAAGACGTAAACGATTTATAAAATAAGACCACGGTTTATGTGAGAAAACATCGCTTTCGGCATATATATATAAACATGGTTTAGCGATTACATCCGACATTGTACAACATGACTACAGACCTCTAAGGAAATATACAACTATGGCGACGGAGGCCCGCCATACCTATTGTACAAAACTATCTCTGACGGGAGATCATACCCAGTAGAGCCTCGGAAAAGATGGAGCTCGAGCGCGGCGTAGAGATCCAGAATGTGGATCTAGCACACTTTGCCACTTACTGCGGCATGACGCGGCCCGAGGAGTCGATACAACGGTACTAAGTATGTGAAGCGTAAAGTACTTAAATGAAATCATAACACTTTTTAAAACCGGTTTACAAATATGTATGAAGCAATCGAGGAACCGCGCATAGTGCCACATCACAAACAAGAGCAACAGGTAAAGCGTAATAGGTCTTTTCTAGGCTGCGAATGATTGAGCGGGCCCTTCGCCCGTATTATCACTCTGCAAGCCTAATCACGGACTCCGAGTCGCATAGGCCACTCGCGTGAGCGCGTGAGGTATAACCACGCGTCGAGGGTGGCTACTCCTCGGCATCGTCTGGACTCGTTGTCGCGTAGCCACGTAGGCCGCGTGAGGCATAACCCGCATACTAACACGGAACTCTCGTAGCTCGCGTAGGCCCTGGACCGCGTGAGGTATTCTCGAATCATGGTCCCGGACACTTTGAGTCTACCCGCGTCGGAGGCTTAACCCGTATCGTCTCAAGAGGTGAGTGATAGTACACTAACATAACGACTTATCTTTAAACAACATAAGCACGACAAGGATACTCTCTTATACAAGCGTTACAAGATGCTAACAACGTAGCATCATATCATGTCTACTTATCAAACCATCTTATTATTCTTTTCACAATTGACATAAATGCATTATAAACACATAGGCAAACTTGTTTCTTTTATCAATCTTAAGTGGTTATACTTAACTTCCCATAAAGCTATTATAACTCTTAAACACATTTTAAAACCAGTTAGTTCTCTTACAAAAAAATGATTGATATTCTTATGAAATGCTTTGAGATCTTTATTATTGAGCTTAAGCGGTGAGGCATTCGTAAGTGTTATTAGAGCTTAGCGTGAGGCATTCCGTAAGTATTGTCGGGCTTAAGTCAAGACATTGCCGTAGTTATTATTCAGTTAACACATGTACGTCTACGTTCTATATATATTGTAAAATATCATGCTTTAGGAAGAATCACATGCATACCGTGAAAACCACTGCCAAGTTGAATATGTCGCGAGAGTCGACTATAATAGTCACGCATCTATCAAAGACTACTGCGAAGGTCATTCTAAGCAGAGGGTTCACAATTACATGGAATGTTGGCGTACTTCCCTACCCATGAGCTATATAAGTCTCTGTGAAAGCAGATCTATGTAAATCTGATTTGATTATTCTTCTTTTAAACCCTTCTTTGTGGTAGCAGTTCGATTCTATTCTGTGATATTCTTCTAAGTATTTATACTTATTCTTATACTACAACAGTATGTATTCTCTAATTCAAAAGAGGGTTAGGATTAGTTACCTCGGTAAGCTGATAATATCTAGAAAAGTCGCTGAGCGAGGTTTTGCTCACAAGTTGTATGCTCAAGAAACCTTAGAAGTTCTTCACAACTTCTACTAAGTACTAAGGTATTTGGGCTAGGGTATTTTGGGCATTATAACAATACAAGAAGGCAACTTTTCTACCAAGGAGGGGGTAGGTTTTGGCTAGGCTAGGGGAAGGAAGCCTCGCCCACTACTCGAGGAGGGGAGGTGTTTGGGCGAAATGGCTCGAGGAGAGGAGAGGATTTTTAGACTTGGAAGATAACTTTGTGGATGAAGAACTCTTCGTCTCTAAGGGGTATTTATAGGTCAGAAGTGGCCAACCAATGGCGAATTAAGACAAGTGCAAGGCAAGTGTAGGGTGAGGATTAACTATACACAAATATCTACCAACTCCTTGACTTGTGCGCGAGGCACAAAAAGCGTGCCAATGGTCTTCAATTCGTCGATGGGCGATTTCAAGTCCACAAATTGGAGGGTGCCAGTGTCGCCTCCCGTTGGTCCAAAATGTTTCGTCTCTCGGAAAAATCCGCAAAATAAGAAATGGCATAGCGGAATTTACCTACGAAATGTGGAAGCGTTCGTCGGAAAACTATTCGTTTTGTGAGTTGTGCCCAAAAAAAACGTTTTGCCTAAACTTTAAGGCTAGACTTTTTGTACGTATTCCCTTACGTACATACTCTGAAAATACGGGGTATAACACCAACTCCACTAGGTCTGTTAGGGTCTGACGATTGTATCATCACCGGGCAAATCTTATATACCCGCTCAGCTACCACCCAATCACTCACGGGTGTAGCTACCTCGAAAGGTTCTTACGGATTCAGGCTCCATTCTTTTACACTTGGTTTCTCTCTTTCTTACTGGTCATATTCTTTCCGTACTTCCAAACTTTTTCTAGCATACGTGCATAATTTCTATCACTGCTCTGTTTTCCAATCCTTGGAGTTACTACATCTGATATTTTAAGGCCATTTTGGCTCGCGATCGATTCGGTGGGCGTCCACGAACAGTAAAGCGATTAACTAGACTTAGGCGCACCTCGTAACCTGTCACAGCGGGACAACCCTTAACTAACCTGCTTTATTACGGTATGGTGCGACCAGTAATAGGTCCATAACGACTCGGCTATCGATGTTCTAAGGCTCACAATTTCCATGCCCCACCTCGTTATCCTTCCCGCGCGGGTAAGATAGCTTCTCATAATACCATGTCGTGTTCTCTTGATCACAACAACCATACTTACTCAATACGGATCTCATACGTACAATTCTCTTAAGCATACTCGTAGCTTAATCTATTAACATAGTCTTCCATTAAGTCCCTTAACATGATTTCTTAAGGGTTCATTGCCTTCTCGACGTCTCATTATCTCTAATTTTCTCAAATTAGTACGTAAAACCTTGATGAGAATTCATTAAATTGTTTCATACCTTCCGATATCTATTTAGTCCTTACCGATTCACGTAATCTAAAATCATTCTAGGCGACATATATATGACCTCATACATAAACCCGTATAGTCGTACATCATTATACCAACTATACCATAATTCTTACCAACTGGATCGCTATCATAATAATCTTTCTTGGGCCTTTATTGCATTTCCATAGGCTGATCAACATAACTTTCGATAGGGAGAGGCGACCACAACAACCTTTCTGTCGCGCGATCTTAGAATGAGAAGAATGAAACCAATCCTAAATGTCCTGCTGACCTCACGGTTATAGATGTGGTGACATCATCGATAACCAAGGCTCTACTGAACCATGCGTAGACACTTTTCGAGGATTAAGCGCTCGATACCACTTTTGTCTGACCCGACCCGAACTGCGGTAGTGCCTACACAGGCACCTGCAGTATACATCGAGATACTCGTGGAACATACATAACCACGTAATGTAACGGCGAAATAAACAACGAGCTGGCGGATAAGGCTACCTCACGGACATTTATATAATTACATATCAGCGATTACATCCCTTCTTTTACAACCGACCCAAGATATGACTACAGACTTCTAAGAGTTTTGACATAGTAAGCGTGGACGACGGGCCCCGCCATACCACAGATGTACAACAGACAATACCGGGATCTAAACCAAAGATAAGCCTCGAGTAATAGAGCTTCTCAGCGGATGAGCAGTGATCCTAAGAGTGAAGATCGGCAACTGTTTAACTCTACTATGGCATGAGCAGCCCCAGGAAGGGTGATTACAAACTATGTACCAAGTATGTGGCCAGAAATCTTGAAATGAAATCATATAGTCTAAAATAAAGTGGAGACATGTATGATGACGAAAATAACGATGCAACGTGTCTTACTAATAATGAGAGTAAACAAGAGTATACTATACGACATAATAATAGGAAGCTCATGATCAAATTAGGGCCACCCGCATAGTATCCTTAAGCAATCCTACTCACAGATGTTTCACTCGCATAGGTCTGTGGACCTTGATGGAGCAATTTGCTCGCATGGGACTCTTTCACCGCGTGGGCGGTGGACCTTAATGAGTACAAGCGCGCTCGCGTCGTGGGAGAAAATCCACGAATATGTAGTAACGGGGGTTTACCATGAATAACATAACACTAGCACAGCTATCATACATAACATAAGCAAGTTAAGAAATCCCTTAACTTCTTATTAGACATAATTAACATGCACTCTCATTTTATTTAACTTAAGGCACTAACATGTCATGAAAACTCCGAGAATTTAACCCAAAGTACTACGTACTTCTATTTTTTTCAAAAGACTCCTTTTTAAATAAAACCTCAAGATACTAACGCCCTTGGTATCAAGACATGCTTGCATTTTCAAAACAAGTCACTACATCTTTAGAAATTCAAATCAAAGCTTTTCAAAAGAAATCAAGCATTTCTACTTTCACAACCTAGGCAACTCGTACCTATAAATCAAGTAGACCACTCTCTTAACCTTCCATAAAGTCATTATAACTAACTTCTCATAAAGACGTTATAACTCTTTTTGTTTTAGACAAACCAAGACAATTACGTTCCTCTTTGAAACCAAGAGACTTATACTTTTGAAACCAAGTATCATATACTTTCAAATCAAGTTTCATAACATTCAGAATACTTCAAGTTCCTTGACTTTAGAAATCAAGTCTCTTAACTTTAAAATAGTTCAAGTAACCCATATTTTCCAAATCAAGTATTCTATTCTTTTCAAGTCAAGTAATCTTTACATGTAACCTCAAGTAACATATACTTTTAAAAGCCGAGTTACTTTACTTTTTGAAATCAAGGCAAGGATACCAAACTGAAACCATGTTCACTTAAAATATGTACGTCTACCGTACTATACCTTTGTAAATACTCATACTCGAGATAGGGAAGAGTTCACATACCTCTCAGGCTAAATCCACTTGCCAAGTTGAATATGTCGCCGTAGAATTTTAACCTATAATGACCATAATACGTCTATCAACTTCTAGCTTTCCAACGTAGAATATTCTAAGTGTAAAGCTTCCTATTCTACGGAAAATTGGGCAGCACTTCCTTTGTTTCTACGTACTTTTCCACCTTTTTCAAGGCCCGAAATCAATAACCAACATGCCACATTTAAGGCTCAACCAATCAACTAATCAAAGGGGATTACACGCCTAACGAGACGTGTAAAATTCTGCCCCACAATTGTATAAAACAGTCCAATAATTCAATGACTATTCTCGGCTATAATGTGTAACAATATATAGTCTTTTTCATTTTCTTTCTAATCCAAATCGTTATTCCAACATGTTATATAAGTCACAATCAATTAAAACAACTATATTCTCTTCCTTATATAACATGTAACGATTATAACCAACAACCGAATTGATTTACTACTTTAAGGGCTAGCATGCCAATTTTTGGTTTTTAACATAACATGATCCAAATCTTTTCAAACTTCATTATATATATCACATGCTCGTCTATCAACTACTATAACATGTAATCTTCAATTACATTAAGAAGATAAGGTTTTACCTCAATAAGCCCAAATATCATCGAGACTTCAAGTCGATCCTTAGCAACTTTAGCTCCTCTTTTGTCATCTCAATCTCACTGATCAACCCTTGAAGCTTATGAAGAACTCCTTTTCAAGTTCTAGCAATCTATGAAAAACCTCTTGGGTTATCATGTTGCGACTAATGTAAAAATGTAGTTTTTCCGGGATTTTTGTGTTGAGATATCCTTAGAATACCTTTAGGAATCTTGGGTTTGAATATTGGGATTTATGAAGCAAGATTGCAAAAAAAAACTCTTCTTTTTCCTCACTTGTCCGAGAGCTCTTCTAGCTTGCACAACAAGTTCTTGATTTTTCTAAGTATGAAATGCTAGTCTTTCACTAGTAGTAGTAGTCATATATAATACAATCAATGGCGGAATTAAAACAAATGTGTGGCTAGGATATTCGATCATATCAAGCTAACCTTGACCCTTTGACTTGGTCCATTCTTTTTCTTCATCCAACAAGCCCATGTGGAGGGTGACACGTGTCGCCCTCCCATTGGTCCATAATATTTTGTTTTCCAAAAAATTCCATAATTGGTCAAAATATCGGAAACCTCGTAGGCCCCACAAAAACGTAAAATTTCTCAGGTGGACCCCACGTATCCAACTCTGAAAATAAAATTCCATAATTCCGATAAATTCTAAAAGTCTTAAATAACAAATTTGAGAATCCAATTCTCCTTAACGAACAATTTTCCTTTTCGAGGTTCGGAAGATTTTTCCTTTGGAAAATAATTGTCACGACCCGACCACGGGCCCGCGACTGGTGCCTTACCCCGGGCACCCTAGTGTTACAACATCAGAGAAAATCAGCGGAAATGAAAACTTACACATGAAACAAGATATACAATAATGAAATAAGAAAACAGGCTAACCAAAACGGTTACCTTTCTGAATATATAAATAAAACTTGAACCCGAACAGTTACATCCCTTTTACAAACTCTACCCACAACAGTACTATAGACCTCTAAGAATGTTATAACAACAATGACGGGACAGGGCCCCGCCATACCCCTGAATGTAAGTACCTACAACGACAGGGGACTATACCAAAGATAAGCCTCCGGAGACGGGCTTCCCAAAATCTTTGTGATCCTATGGCGAGGATCGGCAAGCGCGTACCTCTACTGCGGCATGAGCGCGGCCGAGAAGGAGGTCGTCAACAGTACCAAGTATGTGGCCGAAAATCACGTAAATGAAATCATAGTAGTCTATATAAAGCAGAGACATATATGATAGCGAAACTACGATGCATAATATATATGCGATCGCGTCAAGTCGAGACTCGCGCCTCCAAGTCATCGCTCAAATATAACTATGGGTCGTATGCCCGCAACATCAATCATGCGTAGAACACCTTCCAGCTGCGGTCTCGATAACCACGCCAAGGAGTACACATGAACACGAGTCCCACATGTCATAAAAACGTGCGGGCAAGCACGAGCTAACTACCGATACCAAGCCGCGTCGTCAAGCGGCCAAGGCAATCGAAAGCCAACTACGGATACCAAAGCGTACCAACAAATCTATATAACCATACCACGGTGACCGGGTAAGTACGAAGCCAACTACGGATACCACGCGCCACGTAGATGGTAGGGCAAATCACGAAGACTAACTACCGATACCTGGCGGAATCACGAGACCCGTCACAAAGCTGAGCGGGCAAATCACGAGGCTAACTACCGGATACCGTCCGAATCAGCCCGACCTCGGGGCAAATGCGAAGCAACTACGGATACCAAGCGAAATCGGTAAAACCTCGTGGAGAGCTGAACCATGGAATAATAATCACGTAAAGCGTGCGTGGAATGCTCAACAAAGTCGCAGAATGCGTCCAGTAAGATCATAACAAATCGATCGGCCCTCCATGAGACGCGGTGGTATAGAAATACAATACTAACGGCGACAAGGCTATCACCGCAAACATAGGCAAGTTACACACAACTCAGTACTTTCATTTTATGCCAAAGTCGGTTTTAACCCCAAAGTACTCGTCGTTAAATTCTTTTAAAAGATCCATTTCTTTTACAAAGGTCACGATGCAGTATTATCAAAATAGAGTGACTAACCAAAACAACTTCCATACTTTCCTTTTAAACCAAATTAAGACAATACTATGCCTTCTTTTTAGACCAAAACACTTCTCGCTTTTAAAGTCAAGTTACCATTTTAAAACTAATGATAAAACCATTCTTTTGTTTTCATAAAGTCGTTATAACTAACTTCCCATAAAATGTTATAACATTTTATGTTTAAACCAATTTAAGACAACCGTGTCTTTCTTTTAAACCAAAAACTCTTCAATTCCTCAAGTCTCTTTTCTTTTATAAATCAAGTTCCTTAATATTTCACATCAAGTCATTTATAAGTCAAGTATCTTATCTTTTAAAACAACAAACAATTTCTTTACCTACGTAAAGTTGTTATAGCAAACTTCCATAAAGCGTTATAACAACTTTATGTTTTAAACTAACCAAATTCATTTAACACGTATCGTCACAGTGCTACATAGTTCTAACAATCATGCTAGAAAAGATAGGAAGAGGTTCACATACCTCGCGACGATTATCGACAATTAGCAAAATGCTCCACGTGCTCAAACTTGCTCGCCTTTTCCGTCCTTGAGTAGAATCGCCACTCGTAGTCTTCACTATAAAGGCCACAAAGCGTCTATCAACCTCTAGATCTCTTGCGTAGAATAATTCTAGATACAAGATTCCTTATTCTACGGAAAATTGGACACCTCCCATGACCACAAAAATATGCTCCTCTAGCGAGGCTGCTACCAACCCGACAATCACGGGGGTTACACATCTAATAGGATGTGTACAATTCTACTCCACAATAATACTACAAGTCTATTGTAAATCTGATTCGATTCTTTATAATCATCCTTCCAATATATCTTATACTCGATTCTAAACTACGCGGCGTGTAATCTCCGATTCTGATAGGGACGTAGGTAATTACCTCGATAAGCCCAAAATTATCCAAGATATAAGTCGATCTGAGCAGCGTTTGGCTCAATTCATACGCTTCAACCGGCTCAAGCAACCGCCAGAAGTTTCTAAACAACTTCTCTAACACTAAATCTAAGCTATGAAGATTTTCTAGGGTTTCGTTTTGCGACTATGGAATAAAGTAGTATTCAGGGCTCTTATGTTGGGATTTTTTGGAATACCACAAGGGATTTAGGCTAAAGTATTTGGAATAACAACAATACTTGAAGAATTCTACTCAAGGTGGGGTGTTTGGGCGAGAACTCATTAAGGGAGAGGGAATTTTTTGCCTTGGAAACTCTCTAATGTGGATGAAATAAAGTCTTGCACACAAGGGGTATTTATAGGAAATCAATGGCCAAGATCTAGGCAAGTGGATGGTGAGGATGGGGTACATGTGTGTGGGTAGTTGGCCAACCATTTGGCTACCACAAAATGGGACAAATGGCGCGCAAAAATGGGCCTTGTCCACCAAAAACGCGACACTTGTCTTCTCGAATTCGCCAACTTGGCCACACGGGGTGACACGTGTCGCCCCCCTACTCGTCCAAAATATTTCATCTTCCGAAAATATACGTAATGCCAAAATCCGAAAATAAAGTGGGCACAAAGTAAGAATTTTCAGTGGGCCCGCGTGACCAATTTCGGAAATAAAATTTCATAATTCTCAAATATTCCAAAAAGTCCAAATACCAAATCTGGGAATCAATTCCCTTTAACGAACATTTTTCCTTCACAAAATCCGGAAACTTTTAGTGAAAAATCACGTCTTCTTCGCTTTCCAATTTCTTTTGTCATTCTCATCACGCGTCGTCCTCGTATACATACCATGGAACTACGGGTGTAACATTCTTCCCTTAGAAACATTAGTCCCGAATGTTCCTTCTAAGCCTCTAATCATCTGGCGTGTATAGTCTTCAGCTACTATACTTATGACGAATTATGCCATACATGGCCATAATATAACATCTGCGCAAAACTCAATCCAAGCCAACGAGGAATCACCCCTAACGTGTATAACAACACAAAACTTCCACCCGTGGTCCAAAGGATATTTTCTTCACATCTATACTTATAAAAGGATACTTGCATCTTCGCCTCTTTTCTTACTTGTCGTACCCTCCTCGTACCTCGAACTCTTCCTCATATACTTACCACATTTACATTGCTTGATTTCCAAAATCTCGGGTTACTATCTCTAACTTGGTCATCATTAGCGAACACTGGAGGATCTCGTTACTCTTCAGAAACATAGCAACATGGAATCACGACGTCTTGCCTCCAAGTCGGACGGCGTGCTAACATAGGCAACTGTCCTATTCTACTATGATCTGAAAATGCCCAGAAGTACCTCGGGCTAAGTTTCCCCTTAACCAAATTTCGTCACACCGCCAGGGGTGGTATGAAGACCCACCGTCGACGAACTCCAGTGTCGGCGCTGATCGTCATACGACTTTGGTTGACTACGGCGCTAATAACTTCTTACGGATAAGCTTCACCTTATCCACGTCCTGCTGAAACAAGTAGGGACCAAACTATCTGAACCTTGCCGACATCGACGATCGGCCAAGCACCTATCTCGCCATACAAGGCTTCATAAGGCACCATCCGAATGCGAAATGGTAGCTAGTATAATACTCGCTCAACAAGAGCAAATAATCCTCTGACTACCCACGAAATCAAAACAGGCGTAACCTATCACCGAATGTACGGATAAAATCGTTGTTCGTCAAATCGGCTTGAGGGTGAATGCAATCTTGAGACTACTTTGAGTTCCTAACCACGCCGTAAAACCTCCCGAAAAGAAATAGCCGTAAGCAGGCTCACTGCTGCCATAAAAATAAAAGTAGGAACCGTGCGACCTTACAACCTTCGATATACAACATCTCGCATAACCTCCGTAGAGTAGCAGTCGACTAAAAGACAAGATGGGCTGACCATCGGCCACTATCGGTCGACGCATCCATGAGCTTCGTGCGATGGTTATCTAAACTTGGGCCTAACACCCTCGTGACCCTATCATCTAGCGGGACCACCTCAAGCCCGGCCCAGCACATTAAGGCTGCTTGGGTTGACTCGCGAAATGGCCTCAACCCGACCCACTTGCTAAACTCGTTCCCGATCCGGAACAATCTTACGATTCACGTCATGAAAGCTACTACTTCCATCTCACACTACCCATGGATTTATCACAACTTACACCACGCTAACCGAACATAGCACTCACGTATCTACCATAACAACCTAAACAAGTCTCTTAAAAATTTGAAGATCTCCGCAGTAACTCTTCGCCTCACTTTCTTTGCCGCTCTAATCAAATCTTGCTCTTTGGGCGCGTAACTACGTAAGGTGATGAACCGACCATCGATCGAAGGCGTGAGTCGTAACATCCGCGCCACCATTCGGACAATTTCTCGCAAAATGGCCCTGTTGTCATAAGCTAACAAGCTATCTAAGTAGTGCGACACTCCCCAGCCAACCCCTACCACAGCGACCATACAGGGTGGGGTGGCCTCCTCAGCTAACACCCTTCCTCTCAGATCCATGACCAAGAATCGACCTAGTAGGCTAAGTCATCCCACGTGTATCCCTCCTACTAGGACATTCTCTCCTCACATGCGCATTAGCGGGGACATAACGAGCCAATAAGTCAAACTCTATCTTTGTATTCCGAACCGTCGCGCCTTCACGCCTCGATCTCGTAAATCTATCTCGCGAGCTCTCTCATCTGCGAGGCAAGAAGTGTGAAATGCCTCACGAGGTCTTGATCACTTTCATGATCCGTTGCAATCGTCGAATAAACTCGATGATCTTATCGATTCTAGATCCATAGAACGGGTGGATCTGACTCAAGTCCGAAATCTCAACTATCCGGATCTAGGGTGAACTCTGATGCTGCGGAACCTCCGACTGCTCGCATCTCGTTCCTAGCCACAAGTCTAGCTAGTAATCGGTCATTTCCTTGTAACTCATATCCTCGGCTCGGTCGTGGCGGAGGCTCGGTATCGTGGCCTCGATGAAACTCACGCCACCTAAACTCTATTTGGGGCTAGCGGCGTCATAAAACTCGTCGTCACGAGTACTATCTCGGTAATGGCCAGGGCACGTGCCTCGTAACCTCACGTGTTCTACTAGTAGCTCCGTCTTTGCCGCCTTGCCCTACGGGCTCTGGTTGCTGCGTAGAGGCATAACGGGTGCAAAGAATACGTCGAGGAGTCGAACTTATAACACGACTCTGAAGGCACGATCTGGAGTGAGAAGAATGGAAACCAATCCTAAATATCCTGCGGCCTCACGATTATAGGTGTGGTGCACAACACACCGATAATCAAGACTCTACTAGATACGATGCGTAGACACTTTCCGAGGATTAACGCTGCTCGATACCACTTTTTCACGACCCGACCACGGGCGCGATCGGTGCCTTACCGGGCACCACTGGTGATCTGACATCGAGAAAATCAGCGAAATGAAAACTTACACATAAACAAGATATACAATAATGAAATAAGAAGCAAGGCTAACCAAAGCGGTTACCTTTACGAATATATAAATAAAACTTGAACCCAAACGATATCCTTTACAAACTACGCCACAACGATTTTCGGACTTTAATAATGTTATAACAACAATGATGGACGGGGCCCGCCATACCACGAATGTAAGTACTACAACGGCGGAGGACTATACGAAGATAAGCCTCGGAGAAGCGGAGCTTCCCAAGCGCTGAGCGTGATCCTAGCGAGGATCAGCAATCGGTACCTCACTGCGGCATGAACGCGGCCCCGGAGGTCAGCATAACAGTACAAGTATGTGGCTGAAAATCACGTAAATGAAATCATAGTAGTCTATATAAAGCAGAGACATATATGA
Source organism: Przewalskia tangutica (assembly GCA_029844215.1). NCBI lineage: Eukaryota > Viridiplantae > Streptophyta > Magnoliopsida > Solanales > Solanaceae > Przewalskia > Przewalskia tangutica. Next base: position 53,299,415 of record CM056718.1, read on the forward strand.
TAACCAAACTCTGACATAATATGCTTGACACGTCAAGTCGAGGGGACTCGCGCCAAAGTCATCACTCAAATATAACTATGGGTGCCGTGCCCGGCATCAATCATGCAGTGGAACACCTTTCCGCTTTGGCGATGCAATAACCACACCAAGGGTACATGAACACCAGTCCCACGTGTCATAAAACCGTCGGCAAATGACGAGCTAATTACGGATACCAAAGCCGCGTCATCAAGCGGCGGGCAAGTACGAAGCCAACTACCAGATACCAAAGCCGTACCAACAAATCTATATAACCATACCACGGTCGACCGGGCAAGTCACGAAGCCAACTACGGATACCACTGCGCCACGCGTGGTGGCGGGCAAGCACGGTAACTACGGATACCAAGCGGAATCACGAGACCCTGGCTACAAGCTGAGCGGCAAATACGGCTAACTACGATACCAAGCCGAATCGGCCACGACCTGCGGGGCAAATCGAAACCAACTACGGATACTGCCGAATCGGTAAAACCTCATGGAGAGCTAGTCCATGGATAATAATCACGAAGGCGTGCCGTGGAATGCTCAGTCGCGCAGTCGCGTCGAGTAAGATCATAACAAATCGGTCGGCCTCCATCGAGAGACGGTGGTATAGAAATACAATACTAGCACGACAAGGCTATCACACGCAAACATAGGCAAGTTACACACAACTCGAGGTACTTTCGTTTTATGCCAAAGTCCGGTTTTAACCCCAAAGTACTACGACGTTAAATTCTTTTTAAAAGATCATTTCTTTTACAAAGGTCACCCGATCACGTATTATCAAAATAGAGTGACTAACCAAAACAACTTCCATACTTTCCTTTTAAACCAAATTAAGACAATACTATGCCTTCTTTGAGCCAAAACACTTCTCCTTTTAAAGTCGAGTTACCATTTTAAAACTAATGATAAAACCATTCTTTTGTTTTCATAAAGTCGTTATAACTAACTTCCCGTAAAGTTGTTATAACACTTTATGTTTTAAACCAATTTAAGACAAAACCATGTCTTTCTTTAAACCAAAACTCTTGATTCCTCAAGTCTCTTTTATTTTAGAAATCAAGTTCCTTAATATTTCACATCAAGTCATTTATAAGTCAAGTCTCTTATCTTTTAAAACCACAAACCATTTCTTTACCTCGTAAACTTGTTATAGCAAACTTCCCATAAAAGCGTTATAACACTTTATGTTTTAAACCAACCAAATTCATTTAACACACGTACGCCTACCGCATGCTACATAGTTCACAACAATCATGCTAGAAAATATAGGAAGAGGTTCACATACCTCGGACGATTATCGACAATTAGCAAAAGCGCTCACGATTTCTAACTCTTGTCGCTTTTCCATCCTTCAAGTAGAATATGCCACTCGTAGTACTTCAACCTATAAAGGCCACAAAACGCCTATCAACCTCTAGATCTCTTGTAGAATAATTCTAGATACAAGATTCCTTATTCTACGGAAAATTCTGAAGACCTCCCCGCAACCACAAAAATCTCCTCCTACAACGAGGCTGCTGCCAACCCAACAATCCTTCGGGTTACACGCCCAACCTGACGTGTACAATTCACTCACTATAATACTACAAGTCTACCGTAAATACACAGTCTATGTAAATATAGTTCAATTCTTTATAATCTCCAACATGTAATCTCCAATACGTAATCTCCAATTACAATAGGGACATAGGTAATTACCGATAAGCCCAAAATTATCAAGATAAGTCGATCCTCGAGCAACGCTTGGCTCGATTCCTTACGCTCCAACCCGCCTCGAAGAACCCTTTGAAGTTTCTAAACAACTTCTAACACTTCATCTAAGCTACAAGATTTTTCTATTCATTTTGCGACTATGGAATAAAGTAGTATTTCGGCTCTTATGTTGGGATTTTTGGAATACCACAAGGGATTTAGGCTAAAGTATTTGGAATAACAACAATACTTGAATAATTCTACTCAATGTGGGGTGTTTGGACGAGAACTCACTAAGGAGGGAGGGAATTTTTTTGCCTCGAAACTCTCTAACGTGGATGAAATAAAGTCTTGCACACAAGGGGTATTTATAGGAAATCAATGGCCAAGATCTAGGCAAGTGGATGGTGAGGATGGGGTACATGTGTGTGGGTAGTTGGCCAACCATTTGGCTACCACAAAATGGGACAAGTGGCCACCACAAAAATGGGCCACTTGTCCACCAAAAAAACGTGCCACTTGTCCTTCTCCACCCGGCCAACATGTTGCACGGGGTGACACTTGTCTCCCTACTGGCCCAAAATATTTCATCTTCGAAAATATCCGTAATGCTAAAAATCCGAAAATAAAGTGGGCCCTATTAAAAACCGTAATTTTCCGTGAAAATACCAATTTGAAATAAAATTTCATAATTTCAAATATTCCAAAAAGTCCAAATAACAAATGGGAATCCAATTCCTTAACGAATATTTTTCCTTCACAAAATCAGGAAACTTTTAAGTGAAAATCACATCTTTCTTCCTTTCCAGATTTTATTGTGGTATTCTCGCACAAACGCCCTCATGATACGTACTCGAACTACGGTCTAACAATAATTCTTTCTTTCATTCAAATTTTTATGTCTTATTCTCTCCCGCTCATTCTCCTCGTATATATCTGGATTTACTGGTGTAACACCATCTTTCCTTCTTGTTTTACTTCCAAAAAGTTCATAAACAATCTTAGGATTTCCACCCAACTTTCGGCCAAACCGTGGTTGATAAACCTTGGAGAGTTAACTTAGTTTAGAACTTGGTTAGGGTGCTTAATCTTGGAGAATAATCAACTCTTGTTCTTCACTTTTTGCTTGAAGAAAAAAGAGACACACGGCTAAGAAAAGAGAGAAGAGAAAGCTTGGAAGATAAGATATTATGTGAATATGTCTAAGTCTTGCTATCGCCTCTCTATATAGATGAATATCTCACAAGTGGGGGGGGGGGGCACTTGTCTCACAAATATCTCCCATACTTTTCCACTTGTCTCACAAATATCTTCCATACTTGTCCACTTGTCTTCCCTTCACAAATATCTCCCACACTTAGCCATTTTTTTCCAAATTTCGAACCCTTCCCCCCTCAAATTGTGAAATTTTAGATGGGCTCCACTTTATCAATGTCAAGACTTAATTAATCCACACTAAGTCCATAATCCATATTAGGGAATCTAACTCCGAGTTAATAAATTTTCGTCTTCACATTTTTCAGGAATTTTCCATAAAAAAAATGTAATCATACTATCCTTCCAATATTCAAACCTTAGTTCCCAAATGCGTTCTCATATTAATGCCTTAGTCCCTTCTGTCTAGCTGCACATCTGTCAGGATCTACGACTAAGAGCATCTGCAACCACATTGGCTTTTCCTGGGTGGTATAGAATATCAACATCATAGTCCTTAAGTAACTCTAACCACCGTCTCTGCCGTAAGTTCAGCTCCTTCTGTTTGAAGATATACTGGAGACTCTTGTGATCTGTATAAATATTCACATTAACTCCATATAAGTAATGCCTCCAAATCTTCAAGGCATGAATCACGACCGCCAATTCCTAATCATGGGTAGGGTAATTCTTCTCATGCTTCCGGAGCTGTCGGAACACATAGGCTATAACCTTACAGTGTTGCATCAACACACAACCTAGCCCAACACCCGAAGCATCACAATAAACAACATAACCCTCTAGTACCTCAGGAAGAGTAAGAACTGGAGCCGTCGTCAACCTATCCTTTAATAACTGGAAGCCCTTCTCACAAGCATCCGTCCATTCAAACTTAGCCGTCTTCTGAGTCAGCCTAGTAAAAAGCGCTGAGATCGAGGCAAACTTCTCCATAAACCTCCGGTAATACCCTGCAAGCTCCACAAAACTGCGCACCTCAGTAGGTGTAGTAGGTCTGGGCCAAGTCTTCACCACCTCAATCTTCTGAGTATCCACCCGAATATCATCGGACCCGAAAATATGACCCAAGAATGCCACTGAGGCCAGCCAAAACTCACACTTCAAAAACTTGGCATACAATCGCAAGGCTTTGGAGACCAATCTTGCCCTCAAATGGTCCGTACGCTGCCGCCTGAGCGAGAATAAACTAGGATGTCATCAATGAATACTATAACAAACGTATCCAGAAATGGCTTGAACACCCGGTTCATTAAATCCATAAACACTGCTGGCGCATTAGTCAACCCAAAATACATCACCCTAAACTCATAATTCCCATACTGGGTCCTGAATGTTTTCTTCGGGATATCTGTCTCTCTAACCCTCACCTGATGATATCCGGACCGCAGGTCTATCTTCGAGAAGACTTAGCACCTTGCAACTGGTAAAACAAATCATCAATCACGGGAGGATACATTCTTGATGGTTACCTTATTCAACTGCCTATAGTCAATACACATCCGCAGCGATCCATCATTCTTCTTTACAAATAACACTGGTGCTCCCCATTGAGATGTACTAGGCTTAATGAAGCCTTTTGTCACGACCAGATCGGTCTGCAGATCGTGCCTTACCGGAGCACCCTAGTGATACAACATCTCAGTAATCGGAACATAAAGACAATACATGAAACCAATGTAATAAGGCGATTGAAATAAGAAGACATACGCTAACCAAAAACGGTTACCGTCGATATATAAATAACAATTTGAATACATCCATTTCTACCACTCGCCCATAACGATTACTCTGCACGCCAAGAATGATATGACAACAACGACGGAGCGGTTCGCCATACCACGAATGTAGCACCTACAATCAATGCGGACTATACCAAGATAAGCCTCCGAGGAACGGAGCTTCCCAAACGCCGAATCGTGACCCAAGAGCGGTGATCAACGGCCGGGTGTACCTTTACCGCGGCATGAGCGCAGCCCCGAAGGAGTCGATACAACAGTACCAAGTATGTGAAACACGAAGATGCGTAAATGAAATCATAGTAGTCTATGTAAAGCGGGAGACATGTATGATAACCAAACTACGATTTCGATAAATAAGCGAATATGTCTATCGGGGACTCGCGCCTCCAGTCATCACTCCAATATAACAATGGGTCTCACGCCACAGCATCAATCATGCGTGGAATACCTTTCATCGCCAGTGGTCAATGATAGAAAAGCACCAAGGAATACACATGAACAATGCAGTCCCGCGTGTCCAAATAAACGATGCAAGTACGTAAGGCATAGCCGTCTACTAACACCTACGACTAACAAGGTCATAAATCAGATGATATATGTCTATACTGTCCACATGATCAAAGCCGGTCGCTCGCTCGCAATATCAAATGCGGCGTCTAGCCACGAACTCCCGCACTCCGCGTAGGCCGGTCGTAGGCCCGTGAGGTATAACCTCGCGTCGAGGGTAGCTACTCCGGCGTCGTCACGGACTCGCGATCGCACGGCTACATGCACCGCATGACCATAAAGGCCGCACACTAACACCGGAACTCTCAGTTCCGCATAGGCCCCCAAGGACCCGCGTGAGGTATTTCTCGAATCACGGTCCTGCAGCGCTGAGTCTACCCGACGGAGGGCGGCTTAACGGAAACACGGTGAGTGGTATAATACCAACATAACAGCTTTATCGTTTAAACAACCTAAGCACAATCAGGAAAACCCTTTACACAAACATCACGTATACTAACACGCGTAGCATCCTAATATGATTACTTATCAAATCAACACGAAGGTATTAAGGCTATCACAAACCAGCACAATCCATTTATACACGGTACATTATATGATTAACAAGATCGAGTATCTATTCCCAAAGTACTTCATACATTATCTTTTAAAAGATACGTTACTTTCAAAAGTCACACAATACCTGTAGTATATGAAAATAGAGTGAATATCTTTTGAAGTGAATCAACACACTTATCTTTGTAAAATCAGTAACAACATTATTATCCACGTCCAAGTTTGCTAATTTCAAATGTTCACGCTTTCTTATTTTAGAAATGTTTCGTAGTTCGTAGTCTTATTCATTTAAGAATATAATTCTCTTTTAACTATCCGAAAGCATAAGCCTTATATGTGAGTAGGATATTCTTGTTTATAACAATCTTATTACAAAGAAATATGATCTAGGAAATATCATTTTGTCTCATCTTAGCTTCTATGCAGATGGAAGTTTCTCTGTTTTAATAATACTTAATCTGTCAAAACATTTCTTTATTAACGCAGTTGGTTTGTCGATACACGTTCATTTCGAAATCAGTAAAACATTCTAAGCGTTATACCTAACTTCCCGTAAAGCTAGTATAACTCTTAAGTTTTCAAAACCAAGTATTACTTCTTCTTTCGAAATGATTCAAAAATCTTTTGAAATACTAAGTCTTTATTAACACATAACAAGCCGATTATAGTTCAAATCGATTACCTTTTAAAACCACAAGTATTTTCTTACCAACATAAAGTCATTATAACCAACTTCCCGTAAAGCGTTATAACACTTTATGTTTAAACCAATCAAATACATTTAGCATATGCACGTCTACCGCACTACATAGTTCACACGTATCATGCTAGAAGAGATGGGAAGAGGTTCACATACCTCGCGACGGTATCGACTAATAGCAAAACGCTCCAAGTACTTCCAACCGTCGGCTACTCCTTAAGCCAAGTAGATCGCGCCACACGTAGTACTCAACCTATAAGGCCACGCGCGCTTATTAACATTTAGACCTCCAAGAGACATTCCTCTACCGAAAATTCGCTCCCGCGGCAGCGTAAATCTCCTCCTTTATCAGGCGGCCACCAAGCCAACGGGGGTTATACATCTAAACGGAATTTTACAATTACTCCATGTAAAAGCTACACTGAAGTTCACTGTAATACACCCCATGTAAATACATCAGACTTTCTTTTGAAAAGGTTTCTTATTATTCGGGCTTAAGTCAAAAGACATTGCCGATAACAACGCTCATTCTATATATAGTATTCTTCAACTATATAGTCTAACAATGCATGTAATTTCCAATTACAATAGAGGACAAGATATTTACCTCGATAAGCCCATAATTATCAGAGTTTAAATGTAGATCCCGAGCAAGAGTTTAGCTCTACTCTGCGCTCGACCAGCTCAAACAACCCTTAAGTTCTAACCAACTTCTACTATTTACTCCAACTAACCATGGAGATTTTCCTTGTGGTTTCGGTTTGTGGATCAAGGGAAGTATAATAGTATTTCGGGTTCTTTTGTATAAGTATAACCTTAGAATACTACAAGGTATATGGCTAAGGTAATTTGGGCATTATAACAATACTTTTGAGAGTATTTCTACCAAAGGGGGTATTATACGAAACAACTAGGCAGTGGGTACCCACTGCTAGCACCCTGCGAGTGGGGAAAGTGGCTCTCGCCAAGTGGAGTGGATGAGGCTCTGGCCGAATTCTACACTAAGGGAGGGAGGAGGATTTAACATCAAGAAAATATTTGTGGATGAAGAAAGTTCATCACTTGAGGGTATTTATAGATGCTAAGGCCAACCAATGGCCAAGCATGAATCCAATGTGTTGGCAAGTGTGCGAGATTAAGCCATGCGGTGTGGGTCCCACTTGGTCATCAACCACACAAATATCCTACCAAACATCGACCAAATGTTTAGGCAACAAAATGCCAAAAACGTGCCCAACAATTCCCTTAGGTGTCATTCACTTGCTTCAATGCGAGGTGACACATGTCACCCTCCCGTTGGTCCAAAATGTTTCGCCTCTCTAAAAATCCGCAAAAATTGGAAATGACATAGCCGGAATTTTCCTACGAAAGTTGTGGAAACGCTTTCGCCGAAAAACGACTCTAATCGGTGTCAGGCACAAAGTGAAAATCGGCCAAGCCTACTTAAGCTTCAAAAATTTTCTACGTACGTCCTTACGTATATACACTGAAAATACGGGGTATAACATTCTCCCCTCCTTAGAAACATTCGTCCCGAATGTTCCTTCTAAGTCTCAAAACAAACGCGCGCCGGTATAGTCTTTACTACTATACTTACGAGAACACATCACACACCGCCACGTAAACACCGCGCAAATACTCACATCTAAGCCCACGAGGAAACACCTCTAACATCACCAAAGTAATGATCACAACTATGCTTGCCATACATGCTCGCTTCTCCCTTTACTCGCCGTGATACCACTTTTGTCACTTTGTCGCAAGGTTCTAGTGTCACTCCGGCGACGCAACAAATGGTACCGGGTTGCATGCGATCCCTGAGGCTGTCGTACACTCGAACTCTTAACACATTTCTGATACTGCTTCAGTTTCCAAAACTCGGGGTTACTATCTCTAACGTGGTCATCATTAATCGGGAACACTCGATGGATCACCAATACTTTCCCGATCATAACAATACGAAGATCGACATCGCTTCCTAAGTCGGACGCAACATGCTAACATATGTGCAACCCGCCTATTCTTCACATGAACTAAAAGTGGCCCAAAGTAACTCGCTAAGTTCCTCTGCTTTCCAAAACTCACACCCAAACCGTGGTACTTTCAAGCATCGACCGTCCAACTCAACTCTGGCGTTGCCGGACATTATCCGCACGATTTCTCCAGCCGCCGTAACCTCTCTGCATGCTTTACCCTATCCACACTCGAACAAGCTCAACCAACTATCACGAATCTTGCCAACATCGAACCACTGACCGGCTTACACTTCCGCCCTACAAGGCCTCATAAGGCGACATTCGAAACCGAAATGGTAGCTTAAACACTCTCTCCACAGAGACAACAATCCCCACAACTACCCCCGATTCCACACACCGCCCGGGGCATCGGATTCTGAGACTCACCAGTTCTTAACTCGCTGGTAAAACTTCCAAACAAAAACAGCACTGGCTCCACTGGTCATTATAAGCGGAAGGAGGCACCCCGCAATTCTTACAACCTTTCTCGATAAAACAACACCGCCGAGTAAACGGCCTTTGCTAGAAAACAAGACGGCGACCTCTCGGCCCGGCTCATCGGGTCGAATGATCCACGAATCCAGACGTTTGGTTAACTAAACTCGCCTAACACCTCGTGACCCTACCATGGGACCACCACAACCGACCTCACCACCAAACATGCCGCGGGTTGACCCGCGACGCGGCCTCAACCCAACCCGAACGCGCTAAACGCTAGCTCCAAGCGAAAACTCTCACTAATCACGTTACGAAAACCTGGCGGTCTTCTTAGCTCAACTACCCTCTTCATTCCACACTACTCGTGGACTAATCCCACAAACATATCTCACGTGGCACTATGCACTCCTATGGTCAAACATAAACAATACATCTTTTACTCGAGATGGCCTTACCTCAAGGTCTCTACGTGATAAAACTCTAAGGCTCACACCTTCTCTATCCCCAAAATCTACTCTGCTAACCCACCATGATTTCTAATCACAACTAACACATCGCTTATCGAACATAAAGCACTTAAGGTATACTCACCTTATCACACATACAGATCTCTGTAGGTTAAGGATATATCTATATCTATCGCTCACTCCCTTAGTCGCTCTAATCAAACTCGCCTGTAGGCGCAGCTAGCTAAGATGACAAACTACCCACCGATCCGGCGCTAAGTCCTCCGCGAGACACTCTTTCGACATCAGACTCGACGGTCATAGGTACAACACGTACTAACTAAAAGACGACATTCCCGACGACGCACGCCACATCGCGAACACCGAGAAAATCAACCGGATGGCCGGAACCTACGTGTGGAACCTAAGCTCGAGCTCGACCAACTCCCGCATACCTAACGCCCCGAACCTCGCGAGGACCTTTCGCATGGATGCGCATAATCTAATCTGGCCGCGAGGCGACTACCGCAAGTTACCAAAGGACTCGCTATCGCCCTCTTCGCGTCCTTTAACCCGCCGATCTCTACGCTTTCGCCGCCGCGATAAGCCCGCATACGTGCCATGCTCGGCTTCAATCAAGAACTTACTTTGCACAACCTTCTCGCTGATATTCATCAAGACTCGCGGACATCGCAGTATACTCTCCGTAGTCAAATCCATAGTTAGTAACAGGTCGCCTTGAAATCTATATTATCTGTTCGGCCGTGGAACCAAGCGTTCAAATATCATGGCCGCAGAGGAATCGCCGCCGCGCTAAACTTCTTTGCCGGGCAGCGACGCCGCAGTAACTCCCGAACGGGCACCACCTGGGTGAAGATTTGGCCCATGCCTCGCAACCCTCTGAACTTCAACTCGCAGCCTCCCCGGCTTCCTTGCCCTCCTGGCCGGGTTGCTCACGCGAGGCATAGCGGTGGAAAGAAATACGTTAGAGGGTCCAACTTACAACACGCCTAAGGCACGATCTCGTGAGTGAGAAGAATAGAAACCAATCCTAAATATCCTATAGCCTCCTCGATTATTGGTGTGGTGCACAACACACCGATAATCAAGACTTCCATCGATACTCAGACACTTTCCGAGGATTAATCGCTCGATACCACTTTTTGTCACGACCGTTCGGCCCGTGATCTGCCTTACCCCGCACCCTAGTGATACAACATCGTAGTAATCGGAACATAAAGACAATACATGAAACCAATGTAATAAGACAAAGGAAATAAGAAGATAAAGCAATCCAAAAACGGCATCACAAGATATATAAATAATAATTTGAACAATACATCCTTTCTACCACTCGCCCATATGCGCATTTCACACTTAAGAATGATATGACAACAACGACGGACGATTCGCCCGCCATACCCCTGAATGTAGCACCTACAATCAATGGGACTATACCAAGATAAGCCTCCGAGGAACGGAGCTCAAACGCCGAATCGTGACCCTAAGAGCGAGATCAACGCATCGGTGCACCTTTACTGCAGATGAACGCAGCTTCGGGCGAGGTCAAGATAACAGTACCAAGTATGTGAAATATGAAGATATCAGAAATGAAATAATAGTAGTCTATAGAAAGCAGTAGACATCAATGATAACCAAACTAAAGTTCACAATAAATAAGAAGTCATGTCTAGTCAGTGACTCACGCCCTCCAAGTCATCACTCCAATATAACAATGGGTCTCACGCCCACAACATCAATCATGCCCGTGGAATACCTTCCTCAACGGCAATAACGATAGAAAAGCACTAAGGAATACACATGAACAAAGCAGTCCCACCGTGTCCAAATAAACAAGATGGGTAGGCACGTAAGGCATAGCCGCTTACTAACACCAGCGAGACTAACGCGTCATAAATCAGATCATGATATATGTCTGCACTGGCATACGATCAAAGCCGCCGCCGCCCGCAATATCAAATGTGCGCCTAGCCACGAATCTCCCGCCCTCCGCATAGGCGCCTCATAGGCCCGCATGAGGTATAACCTCGCATCGGTAGCACCTCGACATCGCCCCGACTCGCAGTCCGCACGCCACATGCATCGCATGACCATAAAGGCCGCACACTAACTCGAACTCGTAGCTCATAGCCCCCAAGGACCCGCATGAGGTATTCTCGAATCACGGTCCTGCATCGCTCGAGTCTACCCCAGACGGAGGCGCCTAACCCCTAAACACGGTGAGTGGTATAATACCAACATAACAGCTTTATCGCTTAAACAACCTAAGCACAATCAAGGAAAACCCTTTACACAAACATCACGTATCACTAACACACGTAGATCCTAATATGATTACTTATCAAATCAACACGAAGGTATTACAAGGCTATCACAAACCAACACAATCCGCTTATACACACAAGGTACATTCTATTATATGATTAACAAGATCGAGTATCTATTCCCAAAGTACTTCATACATTATCTTTTAAAAGATACGTTATTTCACAAAAGTCACACAATACCCGTAGTATATGAAAATAGAGTGATTATCTTTCAAGTGAATCAACACACTTATCTTTGTAAATCAAGTAACAACATTATTATCCAAACGCCCAAGTTTGCCTAATTTCAAATGTTCACGCTTTATTTTAGAAATGTTTCAGTTCATAGTCTTATTCATTTAAGAATATAATTCTCTTTTAACTATCCGAGAAACATAAGCCTTATATGAGTAGGATATTCTTGTTTATAACAATCTTATTACAAAGCATGATCTAGGAAATATCATTTTATCTCATCTTAGCTTCTATGCAGATGGAAGTTTCATCTGGTTTTAATAATACTTAATCACAAAACATTTCCTTTATTAACGCTGCAGTGGTTTGTCGATACACATTCCGATTTCAAATCAAGAAACATTCTTAAGTCGTTATACCTAACTTCCCATAAAGCTAGTATAACTCTTAAGTTTTCAAAAAACCAAGTATTACTTCTTTCGAAATGATTCAAAAATCTTTTGAAATACTTCAAGTTCTTTATTAACACATAACAAGCCAGTTATAGTTCAAATCAGTTACCTTTTAAAAGCCACAAGTATTTTCTTACCAACATAAAGCTGTTATAACCAACTTCCCATAAAGCCGCTATAACACTTTATGTTTTAAACCAATCAAATACATTTAGCATACACGCTCACCGTATCACATAGTTCACACATATCATGCTAGAAGAGATAGGAAGAGGTTCACATACCTCGCGACGAGTATCGACCAATAGCAAAACGCCCAAGTACTTCCAACCGTCTGGCTACTCCTTAAGCCAAGTAGATCGCGCCACACGTAGTACTCAACCTATAAGGCCACGCGCGCTTTATTAACATTTAGACCTCCGTAGAACATTCTACCAAAAATTCTACAAAGACCTCCCCGCGATAACAGAAATCTCCTCCTTTATCGAGGCCGGCTACCAAGCCAACCAGGAGGTTATACATCTAACCGAACGGTATAATTCTACTCCACGTAAAAGCTACACAAGTCTATCAGAATACAAATTATGTAAATACGCAAGATTTCTCTTTTGAAAAGGTTTCTTATTATTCAAAGCTTAAGTCAAAAGACATTGCGATAACAACGCTCGCTTCTATATATAGTATTCTTCAACTATATAGTCTAACAATCATGTAATTTCCAATTACAATAGAGGACAAGATATTTACCTCGATAAGCCCATAATTATCCGAGTTTAAATGTCGATCCCGAGCAAGGTTTAGCTCCCACTCATGCCCGACCGCCCAAACAACCCTTAGAAGTTCTAACCAACTTCTACTATTTACTCCAACTAACCATGGAGATTTTCCTTGGGGTGGTTTTGTGGATCAAGGAAGTATAATAGTATTTACGGTTTTTTTTATAAGTATAACCTTAGAATACTACAAGGTATATGGCTAAGGTAATTTGGGCATTATAACAATACTTTGAGAGTATTTCTACCAAAGGGGGTATTATACTAAAACAACTAGCAGTGGAGGTACCCACGGCTAGCACTCCTGCCGAGTGGGGAAAGTGGCTCTCGCCAAGGGGAGGAGGAGGCTCTGGCGAATTCTACACTCAAGGGAGGAGGAGGATTTAACACTTAGAAAAATATTTGTGGATGAAGAAAGTTCATCACTCAGAGGGTATTTATAGACAGCCAAGGCCAACCAATGGCCAAGATGAATCCATTTGTTAGGCAAGTGTAAGTGTGTAGATTAAGCCATGTGTTTTGTGGGTCCCACTTGGTCATCAACCACACAAATATCCTACCAAACATTGACCAAATGTTTTAGGCAACAAAAATGCCAAAAACGTGCCCAACAATTCCTCAGTGTCGCCCACTGGCTTCGAATGGCGGGTGACATACGCCACCCTCCCGCTGGTCCAAAATGTTTCGCCTCTCCGGAAAAATCCGCAAAAATTGGAAATGACATAGCCGGAATTTTCCACGAAAGTCGTGGAAACGTCATCGAAAAAACGACTCTAATCGTGTTGTGCATAAAGTGAAAATCGCTGCTTCTACTTAAACTTCAAAATTTTCTACGACGCCCCACATATACACTGGAAATACGGGGTATAACACCTTTTTCCAGCAAGTCTTTCAGCTGGTCCTTCAACTCCCTCAACTCTGTAGGTGTCATTCTATATGGATGAATGGATATCGGTCGGGTATCTGGCAGAACATCTATACAAAACTCTATCTCCCGCTCTGGAGGAATACTTGGGAGATCATCAGGGAATACATCCGGGAATTCACTAACAACTGGAACTGACTGAAGAGCTGGTATCTCAGATTCCGTATCAAACACCTGAACCAGGTGATAGATATACCCCTTTCTAACCATCTTCATTGCCTTGAGGTTGGAAACTAGATTTGTCGCCCGCGCACTCTTTCTTTTGTTTGTGTTAACTACTTCTTCCCCTTGTTGTTGTCTTATTTTGCATATAGGTGGGATATAAAAATGTGATTTAGAATTGCTTTCTTAGAGTTAAAATAGGGTTGTCTACTTTTCCCCCTATATGGGTATGAAATAAACTCACTTTACGATGCCGTATTCCCTTTCCACTCTATAATCGGCTCCCCGGGAAACTGAAATCGAACCAACTTCTTTCTACAGTCGACATTGGCAAAACAGGAAGCCAACCAGTCTGTTATACCCCGTAGTTGCAGGGTATATATGTGAGGACGACGCAAGAGAGTACTGGCTGTAAATTTTGAAAAGAAGAAAGATGCTGAGTTTTCACTAAAAGTTCCTGCTATTTGTGTAGAAATAGGTTCGTTAATAAGTATTGGATTACCTGATTTGGTATGTGGGCTTCTTAAATTATATTAGAATTTTGAGATTTTATTTTCTGAATGGTCACGCGCCCACGGAGAAATTTACGCTTTGTAGGCCCGCTTTTGTTTTTGAGATTTCTAATTTGATATTTTCTAAGACGAAATATTCTGAAGCGACCGGGGCGACACGTGTCACCCTACGTGGCACCCTTGGCCGATTTTACATTTAGCACAACACCCTTGAGTCAAGTTGACTAAACGCTTTACATAACTTCATGGCGGAAAATTCCGGCTATGTCGCTTTGTATTTTTATGGATTTTTCCGAGAGACGAAACATTCGGACCAACGAGGGTGACATGTGTCACCTCACAACGGACGACGCGCGCACTTGGCCGAATCGGCGGCAAGTGGTGCCAGATATTTGCAGATATTTGTGAGGTTTTACGAGTAGGTCTAGGTGCACTTGGCTTGATCTCGCCTTACACTTGCCTTGCACATGGCTGATCTTGGCCATTGGTTGGCTTTTGGTTTTGCTATAAATACCCCCTTATGTCACTTAACTCTTCATCCACAAATGAAACCTTCCAAGCCTAAAATCCTCCCCTCCTAGTGTTTAGTTCGGCCCAACTCATCCCCTCTTTAAGAGCCTTGGCCGAGGCCTCCTCCTCCCCTGTGGTGCTCTCGCCGCACCCCTAGCCTAGTTGTTTTCGTGATAATACCCTTGTCAGTGGTATAGAAATACTCCTAGTATTGTTATAATGCCCAAAATACCTTAGCCTTGTACCTTGTAGTATTCCAAAGATACCTCTTTACGTAGAGTCCAAATACTACCTTTTGTCCTTTTAGTCTCAAACCGAAACCCTAAGGAAATCTTCAGTTGGTTGAAGATGTGAGCAGGTTGGTTAGAACTTCTACGGGTTGCTTGGAGTGGTTCGAGCGCACTGAGTGAGCTAAACCTTGCTCAGATCGACATTATAACTTGGATAATTTTGGGCTTATCAAGGTAATTATCTGTCCTCTATCAGAATTGGAAATTATATGTTTGTTAGAATATATAGTTGAAGATACTATATATGGAACTATACTTAGTATTCGCAATGTCTTTTGACTTAAGCCCAAGAATAAAGAATCAATCGAATCAGATTTACATAGATCAGACAAGGTAGACTTGTAGTATTATCGAGTAGAATTGTACACGCCCGTAGACGTGTAAACCCCCGGTTGGCTTGGTAGCCCGATGTAGAGAGGAGATTTACGCTGTCATGTGAAAGCCGAATTTTCTATAGAAAGATAGAAACTTGTGTTTTGGGGGTTAATAGACGTTTGACCTTTATGGTGAAAGACAAGAGTAGCGTATTCTACCGAGATGGAAAGGGCCAGTGCGTTGTAGTACTTGGAGCATTTTGCTTATCGTCGATAAATCGTCGCGAGGTACGCGAACCTCTTCCTATCTTTTCTAGCATGATTGTCAGGAACTATGTAGTACGTAGACGACATACGTGCTAAGTGATTTGGTTGGTTTAAAACATAGGGTGTTATAATAGCTATGGGAAGTTAGTTATAACGACCTTATGTAAGTGAAAATGGTTTATCAATGTTAGAAGTTAAGAGACTTGATCTTATAAGATAAGCAGACTTAACTTATTTGTTTTAATGTGATGTTTGTGAAACCTCATTCGCAGTAATGAGTACTTGGTTTTTAAAGGGATAATGTTTTACCGATTTCGAATCGTAACGTATCGGCTGCACCAACGCAAATAAGTATTAAAAGGAAAATGTACAATAATGATGCATTGTATTAAAAACCAAGTAGAAACCTCCATCTACATGTAAGTAAGATAAGACAAAATGATATTACATTTTCTAGATCATGGTCATTGTAATAAGATCGTTATAACAAGAATAAACTACTCACATATATGACATATGTTACTCAATTGTTCTAAAAAGGAATCAAGTGATTAAGTTTGGGAACTATGAAACCATTTGAAAACGGTAAGCTTAAATAATTTAAACTAGGCAACCGAACTTAGGAAAAGAATGTTGTTACTTGGTTTTGAAAAGGAAGGTTGGTCATTCTAATACTACGTATCTAGTGACTTTTATAAAAGAAATGGATCTCTTTAAAAGAACTTAATGTATGTAGTACTGGGGTTAAAACCCGACTTTGGCATAAAATGAAAGTACTTTGAGTCAGGTGAAACTGGCTTACGCTTGTTGTTGTGAAACTTGCCTATGCTTGTTGTTGTGAAACTTGCCTATGCTTGTTGTCGAGACTTGCCTATGCTTGTGACGCATAGCCTTTGTGCAAGTGTGGTATTTTTGTGTTACCGCTCTCGACAGGCGCCTGGCCAACTTGTTGAGAACTTACTGGACGCGGCCGCTGATGGAGAATTCCACGTATGTTTCCATTTTGATTACCGCCTTGTTGCTGATGTCACACGGATACGTCTACACCGACGCACCGGCATGCGGTTACGCGGTCGGGTTGATTACCCGATATATTGTTATTGTGGTTATATGGACATGTCTACACCGAGGTAGAATTCCGGGGCACGTGCCACGCGTGGTTGATCACCCAAGATATTATCGTTGACGCCACACGGACGCGTCTACACCGAGGTAGAATTCGGCACGCCGCCGGAGCATTGGTATTATTGTTGCATCATGGACATGTCTACACCGATGCGTCCGGTACGCGCCGTGATGCGAACATGATTGATGCGGGCGTGAGACCCATAGTTATATTCGAGTGATGACTGGCGGCGAGTCCTCGGATCGGCACGCATCGCTTTATGTCATAATCGTAGTTTGCTATCATACATGTCTCGCTTTATATAGACTAGTATGATTTCATTATGAGTTTTTCTGCTTTCACATACTTGGTACCAAGCATCGACTCTCCTTTCGGCCGCGTTCACGCCATGTAGGTACATCGGCGATCCTCGCCTAGGATCACACCAAGACGGGAAGCTCCGCTTCTTCGGAGGCTTATCTTTTGGCATGTGGTTCTCTGAGTTGTAGGTTCTGTACATCTGTGGCATGGCGTGGCCCCGTCTCCGCCATAGTCGTTGTAAATCTTGCAGGTCTCAGAATCGCCAAGTGGTTGTAAAGGATTAAACTGCTCGGAGTTTTATGTATACCTGAAGGCAACCGCTTTGGTTGGCCCGCTTATTATTATATCTCTTGTTTATGACTCATGTTTTATTTTCCGCTGGTTTTCTCGATGTTGTATCACTAGTTGCCCGGATAAGGCATCAGAACGGGCCCCGAATCCGTCGTTACAAAGTGGTATCGTGAGCGCTTAATCCTCGGAAAGTGTCTACGCACCGTGTCTAGTAGTCTTGATTATCGATGTGTTGTGCACTACATCTATAATAAGCGAGGCGCAGGACATTTAGGATTGGTTTCATTTTTCTCATTCCGAGATCGTGCCCTGGGAGCCGTGTTGTAAGTCGGACCCTCCGACGTATCTCGCTTTTACCGCTTACGCCCGCGCTAAGGCAACCGAGCCCGGGGCAAGGCAGAGGCGCCGCTAGTGAGATACAGAGGAGCACGGTGGCGCAGTCCACAAGACCGAGGTTGTGCTTCGACGCGGAGCCAGGACGCCGCCACCCCGCCAGGAGTTTAGAGCCGCACCGTGGCCGATGAGACTACAGCACCGAGCCTCCAGCCCCACACCGGGGCAGAGGAGACGGTTGGCGCGAGATGGCCTGGCACGTCGCCAGTGGTCGTGGCCGATATGAGGATAGGTCGGACGCAGCTAGCCCAGCCCAGAGCACCAGGTTCACCCGAGAGCAGATAGCCTGAGGTCGCGGACTTTCGAGTCAGAGCCCGCCAGAGTTTTACGGGTCGAGGCTCGAGGATGATCCGCAGGAGTTCATCCGGCAGCTACGGATCACGCGGTGATCAAGGCTTCAAACCGAATCTGGACTTTGGTTCGTGATCGGCCGCGTGATACCGCAATGATTGGTTTGATTCACGGAGCTTTCAGGGAGAGTACGCACCTCCAGCAGTATGGGATGAGTTTTCGGGCTTCCTCACGCACTTCTTGCCTCCGCATTTGCGAGGGCACGCCGGCTGATTTTTGATGCAGACAGAGCGCGACGGTTCGGGAGTACAACGCGAGTTCGACTCATCGCCGCAGACGCCCCGGCTGTAGCTAGTATGGAGGATCGAGTGCACCGATATGTTGTGGCTCGGCGATTACATGTCAGGCATGTTCGTGAGTAGCCCTTCAGCCGCACGACATTGCCCGCACGCAGCTCGCGACCGGGACGCGAGGCACTGAGAGGTCGACGAATGACCAAGATCAGCGTAAGAGGCCGAACAACAGTGGTCCTTTGGTGACTTTCGAGGCGGACCGCCTCGAAAGATACTAGTTTTGTACCTCCGCCAGCAGAGTGGTCCTCCACAACCTTCGAGTATCTTGGAGCAGTCCGTGGCTCAAGGGTTCAGTTTCGAAGTAAGCTGTTGCCGACACGGTCACCCCTACCTCTGGTGGTCGATGTAGACGATTTCTGAGAAAGTCGCGTGCCAGTGAGCTTGTTATTTTTGCGGCCAGCAGGCCATTTTGCAGGAACTGTCTCACCAAGGGTAGCACGGATGTTACGACTCACCGCACGGATCGCTGGGTCGTTCATCGCTTTCATGCGCATACTGCAGGCGTGGCCTATGATTAGAGTGGAGCAGAGCTTCGTGCATATCCTTAACCTCTAGAGTTTTGGTATGCTTGTTATGACGGTCTCATTATTATGTGCTATGTACGAATAACATTGTGTTAATCGCGAGTTAGAAAACATGCTTAGTCGGGAGGATACGATGTGGGCACGGTAAGTGTAACCTTAGACTATGTCACGATCGAGACCTTGTGGTAAGGTCGCCTTGAAGTTAAAGATTTATTTTTGACCCTTATCGTGAGTAGTAGTATACGTGGATTTATTTGGTGATAAGTCCGCAGAAGCGCGAGACGGAAGTGGTAGCTTTCGTGATGAATTAGTAAGATTGTTCAATCGGAACAAGAGTTTGCGCGGGGGTCGGGCCGAGGACCATTTGATGTCAACCCAGAACCCGGTTTGGGGTGGGCGTCAGTTCTGTGGTCCCGCCAGTGGTAGGTCACGAGGATGCTAGGTCCAAGTCAGGCGACCAACGATGAGTTCGTGGACGCGTCACCGTAAGCCGTTCGTAAGGCCGGAATGGCCTTAAGGAAGTTCGAGAGTTAGTAAGATGACCAAGTCTGAGGTAGTGACTCAGAGATTTTCGAACTGGTAATGATCAAGTATGGTACATACCGAGAGTTCAAGTGTTCGAGAAGCGGCACGACGCAGTAAGGAAAAGATAACGTGTGTTATTTCACGCGCTAAGCCGCGCTGACAACTTGTTGTAACTTCATCGATATCCGTTTGAGAAGGAACATTCGGACGAATGTTTCTGGCGAGGAGAATGTTATACCCGTAGTTGTGGTATATATGTGAGGACGACGCGGCGAGAGTACGGTAAATTTTGAAAAGAAAGAAGATGCTGAGTTTTCCACTGAAAAGTTTCCGCTATTTCCAGAAGAAAAAGGTTCGTTAATAAGAATTGGATTCGTGATTTGGTATGTGGGCTTCTTAAATTATATTAGAATTTTGAGATTTTATTTTCGAAATGGTCACGTGGGCCCACTGGAGAAATTTACGCTTTTGTGGCCCGCTTGTTTTTGAGATTTCAGAATTTGGATATTTTCAAGACGAAATATTCGGCGACCCGGGGCGCACGTGTCACCCCCACGTGGCACCCGCCGATTTTACATTTGTGCACAACACCCTGAGTCGCCGACGTAAACGCTTACATAACTTGCGTGCGGAAAATTCCGGCTATGTCGCTTTTGTATTTTTATGGATTTTTCCGAGAGACGAAACATTCGATCAACGGGAGGGCGATACGCGGTCACCTCACAACGGATGACGCAGCACTTGCCGAATCGGCGGGCAAGTGCCGCCAGATATTCGTGTAGATATCATGGTTTTAAGGAGTAGTGGTCTAGGTGCACTCGGCTTGATCTCGCCTTACACTTGCCTTGCACACGGCTTGATCTCGCCATTGGTTGGCTTTGGTTTTGCTATAAATACCCCTTATGTCACGAATCTCTTCATCCACAAACGAAACCTTCCAAGCCTAAAATCCTCCCTCCTCTAAAGGTTTAGTTCATCCAACTCATCCCCTCTTTAAGAGCCTTGGCCGAGGGCCTCCTCCTCCCCCTCAGGTGCTCTGGCCGCGGGTACCCCTAGCCTAGTTGTTTTGTATAATACCCCTTGTTGTGGTATAGAAATACTCCCAGTATTGTTATAATGCCCAAAATACCTTAGCCTTGTACTGTGAGTATTCCAAAGATACCTCTTACGTAGAGTCCTGGAAATACTACCTTTTGTCCTTTTAGTCTCAAACCGAAACCCTAAGGAAATCTTCATACTGTCAAGACGTGAGTAGGTTGGTTAGAACTTCTAAGGGTTGTTTGGAGTGGTTTGGAGCGCACTGAGCCGAGGCTAAACCTTGCTCAGATCGACATTATAACTTGATAATTTTGGGCTTATCAAGGTAATTATCTTGTTCTCTATCAGAATTGGAAATTACACGCTTGTTAGAATATATAGTTGAAGTATACTATATGAACTATACTTAGTATTCTACAATGTCTTTTGACTTAAGCTCGTTAATAAAGAATCGAATCGAATCAGATTTACATAGATCAGATTGGTAGACTTGTGCAGTATTATCGAGTAGAATTGTACACGCCCGTAGACGTAAACCCTCGTCAAGCCATGCCGATAGAGAGGAGATTTACGCTGTCATTAAGTGTGGTGGTCGCCAATTTTCTATGTAAAGATAAACTTGTGTTTTGGGGTTAATAGACGCTTTGACCTTTATAGTGAAAGTACTAAGAGTGGCGTATTCTACCTTATGGGCGGAAAGCGGCCAGTGCGTTGTAGTACTGGAGCATTTTGCTTATTGTCGATAAATCGCCGCGAGGTACGCGAACCTCTTCCTATCTTTTCTAGCATGATTGTTTGGAACTATGTAGTATGGCAGACGCATACGTGTTAAGTGATTTGGTTGGTTTAAAACATGTGGTGTTATAATAGCTTTATGGGAAGTTAGTTATAACGACCTTATAAGTTGAAATGGTTTATCACGTTTGAAGTTAAGAGATTTGATCTTATAAGATAAGAGACTTAACTTATTTGTTTTAATGGATGTTTGTGTGAAACCTCATTCGCGAGTAATGAAAGTACTTGGTTTTAAAGGGATAATGTTTTACCGATTTCGGAATCGCACGTGTATCGGCTGCACCATCGCAAATGCTAATAAAAGGAAAATGTATCAATAATGACGTGTCATTGTATTAAAACCAAGTAGAAACCTATCCGCATGTGCTAAGATAAGACAAAATGATATTACATTTTCTAGATCATGGTCTGTAATAAGATCGTTATAACAAGAATAAACTACTCACATATATGACATATGTTACTCAATTGTTCTAAAAAAGGAATCAGTGATTAAGTTTGGGGAACTATGAAACCATTTGAAAATGTAGGGGTTTAAATAATCAAACTAGCAAACCGAACTTAGGAAAAGAATGTCATACTTGGTTTTGAAAAGGAAGGTGGGTTGGTCATTCTAATACTACGGTATCGGGTGACTTTTATAAAAGAAATGGATCTCTTTAAAACAACTTAACGTACGTAGTACTTTGGGGTTAAAACCCTGACTTTGGCATAAAATGAAAGTACTTGAGTCAGGTGAAACTTGCTTACGCTTGTTGTCGGAAACTCGCCATGCTTGTTGTGAAACTTGCCTACGCTTGTTGCCGCAGACTTGCCTATGCTCGTGACGATAGCCTTTGTTGTGCAAGCGTGGTATTTTGTTACCGCCTCGACAGAGGCCTACGACTTGTCGAGAACTTACTCGACGCGGCCGGGCTGATGGAGAATCACGTATGTTTCCATTTTGATTATCGTCTCATTGGCGACGTCACACGGACATGTCTACACCGGCGCAGACTCCGGCACGCGGCTACGGTCGCCGATTACCCGATATATTGTTATTGTGGTTATACGGACATGTCTACACCGAGGTAGAATTCGGCACGTGGCTACGCGCAGGTTGATCACCCAAAGATATTATCATTGACGCCATACGGACGTTCTACACCGAGGTAGAATTCCCGCACGCGCCACTGGCATTGAGACGTGTATTATTGCCGCATCACGGACATGCCTACACCGATGCACTCCGGCACGCGCCATGACGCTAACATGATTGACGCTGGCGTGAGACCCATAGTTATATCTCCGTGATGACTTGTGGCGTGAGTCCTCGATCGGGCATGATCGCTTTTATGTCATGAATCAGAGTTTGTTATCATACATGTCTCCCGCTTTATATAGACTAGTATGATTTCATTACGATTTTTTACGCTTTCACATACTGTACTTGCCAGATCGACTCTTCGGGGCTAAGTGCTCACGCCGCAGTAGAGGTACATCGCCGTGGATCCCCGCCTAGGATCACACCAACAGACGGGAAGCTCCGCTTCTTCGAGGCTTATCTTTTGCATGTGTTCTCGAGTTGTGTTCAGACATCTGTGGTACGGCGGCCTGTCCCGTGCTGGCATAGTCGTTGTAAATCTTGCAGGTCCGTAGATCACGCGGGGTTGTAAAGGATTAAATCGTCGTGTTTTACGATATATCGGGCAACCGCTTTGGTTGGCTTTGTTTATTATTATATCTCTTGTTTCATGACCTATGTTTTATTTTCTCCATTTTGGTTTTCTCGATGTCAGATCACTAGGGTGCCCGGATAAGGCACCAGAACGGCCCCGAACGGGTTTACATACCACGGTCAAGTACCTATAATGACATCAAAGTCAGTCATCTCTAACTCTATCAAGTTTTCTAGGGTCTGACGACTGTATATAATCACCGAACAATCCTTATATACCCGCTTAGCTACCACCGAATCTCCTACCGATGTAGCTACCTCGAATGGTTCTATCAAACAGATTCTATTCCTATTCTACCAGCAACAAGAGAAGATATATAGGACAAAGTAGAACCTGGATCTATCAAAACATATACGTCACAGAGAGAAATCAATAATATATTTGTGACGACATCCGGCGAAGCCTCCTTATCGTGTCTACTAGCCAAGGCATAAATTCGGTTGAGGACCGCCGTAACCTAGCTTACCTTCGCTAATTTCCATTTACCACGGTCCTCACGCCCGCGGAACACCCCGCCGCTCTCGGCTCGCGCGATAGCTATAAGATGCCAATCCAAAGAATCGACCCTCTTCGTAGGGCCGAGCCATACTACCTGTACAACCTTTATACATGGACAGCTTCATCTTTAAATGGTCCCGATAGCCGCAAAAATAATGTGCTCTGAAAGTAGAATAACACCTCAAAACGGGACTCCACCGCACGAAAGTACACCGAGGCAAAGGTGATTCGCCTGCCAGACTTCTATTCCCCGGTAACCCGGCCCTCAACTCGATCGATCTCAATACCCCGGACGATCAAATGTCCTGCATGTAGACTGTGGAGGAGTACTCTGGTGCGTTGGCCGAGACGAATACATCACCTCGCTACTAAGGCCGCCTCGCCAAACTCACCCAAAACACACCCGCCTCGCCCTCTTAGGTCGGGCCCCCTCATCTCCGCCTCTCGTCCCGCCATCTCCCTCTATGTCGCTCTTCAACTCCCTATGCATACGCCTGGATACGAGCAATATCCATGCCCTGGGAAGGAAGAGCTACCGACACGCACTCATCAATCGATAAATGATTCGCAAATTTCATTACGTAGCGCTGCACACTGGGGCTCTGGCTAAGTGCCCGCTACTATAGTAAGTGCTGGAACCGATCCAACGAGTCAAACTCGTGCTATACTTCAATAGTCCTTTCGTCGCCTCAAGGTCAAGAACTCACAACTCCGGCTCTCTCATCTTGTGAGGCAAGAAGTGGTTAAGAAAGGCCTCCGTGAACTCGTCCCCCACCGCTGAGTGAAAGCACTTCCGCGCTCGGGATACACCCTCTACAACTCAAACCGCTAATCGCTACATCGCACAACCAGGGGATGAATCCAATACGAATTCTAATCGGTCTCCAAGCCTTAATCACCTCTCATCATCCATCAGATTTCAGCTGGGATGAACTCCTCGCCGATCATCTCTGGTCTCGACCAGAAACACCGGTTATCACTACACCGTTTCGCAGTCCTGACTCAAACTATCCTCTGGGGCCTCAGGGTTAACCAATGGCCTCGTCTGTAAGTCTATCCCCGCGCACTATCATATCCAAATACCGGATCAGATCTCTCATGCCTCATCCTCCCTCCGGCTTCTCGGCCTGGAGAACTCTGAGGCCTGGGCGGTCGGCTCGAGTCGCCAGCCGCTTCTAAGCTCATCTCGTGACGGGCAAGGTAATGTAACTCAGCTGCTCTGGACGCGACACCCTCAGTGCATCGATCGGCCTCGTGTGCCTCCAGTAACTTTCCTCTCGAGTCCACTAGCAGCCCCGCCGGCTGATTTGCCCTTCCGTGCCATCGCCTTCCGCGAGGCATAGCTCAAAGCACAATAATATATCGCAGGGGATAATCCTAATAAATGTTACTGCCTATCGTGACGACATCGTGGAGCGAGAAGCCATCAGGAAATCCAAATCCTAAATATCATGTAGCCTCCTCACAGATAAAGATGGTGCACACATACTGCTACACCCCCGTAATCTCCAGTCATGTTTAAGATAATATAACGAAGTGAACTCAAGACTTGAAATTGGCAATGGAAATGAAGAATTGTTTTTCCGGATTTCGGAAAATCTTCCGAACGCTCGTTTAAAGGAAAAAATGTTCGCTGGCAGAATTTGATTCTCAAAATGCTTTATTGTAAGAGTATGGAACTTATTATCATTATGGAAATTTATTTTTACGATTTGGTCAGCGCGGCCCACCCGCAGGAATTTTACGCTTTTGTGGGGCTCAATTCACGCAGGGTTACGGAATTTTATGGATTCATCGTGGAGGGCTGACACGTGGCAACCTCCCACATGGCTTGGTCGAAATTGATGCAAGGGGTAAAATGGTCATTTGACCAATGTGTATGACAAAGTCTTGCTAATTAAGAGTTTCGACATTGTCGACCAAGTCAAGATCCACTCGCTTGATCTCCTTCATCCAAAACCTAACAAGTGTTACATATTATCTGGTTATATTCTATTGTGTTTTATATATTAACACTTAAAACGCAAGAAACAAGTCTTCAAACACTTAGAATTATTTCAACATTTCTGTGCTCTAGTAGCTCACTTGGGTTCACCTAATTTTCCCACACAAAAAATTTAATATCAGGATCCATTATTCACAAGCACTCTAAAACCCAAGGTCCCTAAGGGCATTATGGTTGGATATCTCTAATAGAAAGATTTCTGAAAACTAAAGATTTTCAATGCTAGTCGCAAAGTGCGAAACTTAAGTGGGTTCTTCAACTTTTCAAGTTGGGAACTTGGAAGACGGGTTCTCATAGGCTTCTAAGGAAATGTGCTTGGAAAATGCCGATTTCTGGAACGCCAAGAAAAAGGAGTTGGAGTTAAGGATCGACTTAGGTTTCCGGATCATTTTGAGCTAAGGCAGGTAATAATTCCTCGCTCTTGCCATTAGTAATTCAAGATTTCATGTCAGAAAGAAATAGAAATGATCATGTGGATTTTATTATGTGAAGTTAATGATACGTGTTATGGAATATTTGACGGAACTAAAAGCTTCGATGATTTAGCCTTTTTTAAGTTGTAATTCAATTTTAGTTACTAGTTTAGTCGTCGTGATGTTATCTAAAAGAGTTTGATTAAGGTGATTATAATCATTAAGTCGCTTTTAGTGACTATATAAATATGTTAGACCTAAGCAAAGCTTGGATTGAAAAAGAATCGGAAAGTGACTTCGTGGTTGTTATATTGTTAGCCGAGGAATGGCTTTCGAGTATTAAACTACTTGCATGAATTGTGGGGCGGAATTTTACACGTATTGTAAGGCGGTAAAATCCCCTTTTGATCGTCAGGTATGCTGGTCTTTAAACGTATGCGTGTTTGGTTATTGTATTCTACTTTGAAAAGGTGACAAAGCAAGTAGTAAACAAAGAAATGTTGTCGGTCCATTTTCCTCGTGAGAATTTAGTGACTTTTGCACCAGTAATATTCTCACGCTCGGGCTAGAGGTTAAACGGACGATATGGCCAATTTAGGTTGAAGCATCAAGTATAGTTTTATTCTACTCAAGCTGATGGAATAGCCAGCGCGTCGGCGATCAGGAGCATTTTGCTTTTTGTCAATAATCGTCACAGTGATGCGGGAACCTCTTCCTTCCTTTGACATGCTTGTCAGATGTGAGCGGAATATACATGTGGTATTAGTTCATGATTCCTTCTACTCTTACAAAGCTTAAGAAGATGTACGCTGATTTACTATATGTAAATAATCGTGTCCGGTTATCCCAAGCTCTTACCAAGTCTTGGCGTGTTGCAAAGAGTCGCTAGAGGTATTTGGAGCCAAGTTGACTTGGCTAATTTTACTACATTTAATGAGAATAAGTATCGAATGCTTACTGCATCATAGTCATAATAAAGGAAAATGTAATTCCATTTATAAATTATATTAAAACAAGTAGAATTTCCATCCGCATGTAAGCCAAGATAAGACAAATTTGTTATGCACCGTAGTTCCGTGGTACGATGAGATCGCACGCATTTGAGATTGTATTTGGCGTAAATTTTGGAAAGAAAGAAAGATGGATTTTCGACTAAAGTTTCCTGCTTCAGGGAAGGAAAAGTACCAAGTAGCGGAATTGGATTCCCAGATTTGGTATTTCGACTTCGATTATATTAATTATGAGATTTTATTTTCGGAATGGTCACGCCGGTACCCACTGAGAAATTTACGCTTGTGGGGCCCACTTTGTTTTTGAGATTTTCAGATTTTGGATATTTTCTGAAGACGAACATTTCGATCTAGCAGGGCTACACGTGTCATCCCACGTGGCCACCTTACCAAACGCGGGATGCGGGCAGATTGGGTCCTCGCCGACCGCCTACAAGCGCAAGCCACTCGTCTTGCTTGTTGGGCCATAAAGGGTGGGACCCACACACACATGGCCCACCTTAACCATACACTTACATCGATTCGCCCTGATTCTTCTATAAATACCCCATACAAGACATAATATTCATCCACACTTAAAGACTTCCCTTCAAGGCAAAAATATCCCTTTCCCTTTGTATGGTTTTCGGCCCCCTCCCCACTCCTAGTAGAAAATACTTCAAGATTTGTAGTATTATCCCAAATACCTTAGCCTAGTATCCCTAGTTGTATTCCAAGGCTATTTTAATACTGTGAGTCTGAAATACTACTCTTTTTTCAAATAGTCGCGAACAAACCCTAAAATCTTCAGCTTGTCATTTGTTCGTTGTTTAGAAACTTCTGGCGGTCGCTTTGGAGCGGTCGAGCGTAAGGATTTGGAGCTAAACGTCATTCGTGATCGACTTATAATCTGGATAATTTTTGGTTTATCGAGGTAATGATTTACGCCCCTCTATCAGAATCGATATTATATTGTAGTACTTAGAATCGGTATAAGATATACTGAATGATGATTATAAGGTTTGAACTGTATTTACATTGACCGTATTTACAAGAGTTTCAGGTAGTATTATTGTTAGTAGATCACACGTCCTGCTAGGACGGTAATCCTCGCTGAGTTGTCAGTTTGGTACAGCCTTGCCAGGAGGTTGCGTATGTGATTGGCGAGGAAAGCCGAATTTTCCGTATCAGTGGAACCATGTTTGATTATGCTACTGGGTTAAGAGAACTAGAGATTGATAGATATATCGTGGTTATTATAAAGGATCTTCACGCTACGTGCATACTTCTTGACTCGCTCGCGATTGCTCCGAAGAGGTACGCGATTCTTTCCATATTCTCGAAAGCATGATTGTTGTGAACTATATAAGACGGGTAGACGATACGTGAAATGAATTTTGTTTAAAACATAAAGGTTATAACGCTTTCACGGAAGTTAGTTATAACGACTTACGGAAGATAAAAGAAAGATTTGATTTTGAAAGATAAACGACTTCGATTTTGAAAGTTAAGAGACTTTGATCTTTGGAAAGATAGAGATTCAATTTATAAAACGACTTGATTTTCGAAAAGGAGAAGTAATCATTTAAGTATAGGTTACTTGTTTTGAAAAGAGTAAGTTTTGGGTTTTAAAGAGTATACTTGATGTTGTTTACGTTAAAGCATTTCGTTTAAAAAGTATAGCACTTGATTTTAAAAGTCTTAAAGATTTTTACGAAAAGTGAAGAATTTGTTTGAAGAAAACGCATTTTAATACTACGAGTATTAGTATCAGTAAGTGGCTTCTACGCAAAAAGAGGTCTTCTTTGGTTAACGAAGCATGCAGGATTGGGGTTGAACTCCTGATTGTTTGCTATAAATGAAAGTATCGCTGAACTTGTCTATGTTTGTCGATAGCCTTCATGGGCAAGTGTTTTGTTTCAGGCTACCGCGACTCTCCGGCGTCTACTATCCGATTGATTGCTCGACATATCGACGCCGACGGTCCACGAGTACGCCCACTTCTGAAAGTATTATCCGGTTATTTCTTTCGACATACTCGACGCTGACGGTCCACGCAGTATGCGCTCCGCCTCAGTATTATCTTGTTATTTTCGACATACCGATTACCATGGACGGTCCACTTGCATGCACCCGCAGGACGGTTTCACGCTACGCTCGAGGTAAGATGCCGGCACGCGGTCATCACAGGATTACGTTATTTGTCCACGGACCGCTAATCCATGAAGCTTGCCGCGCGACGCGCGATCACGCTTGACGGTACACGTGGTTCGTTGTGCACACTTCAGATACTTGGTCTCCGGCTATTTCTCGTATCGGGTAGGCTCGGTAGATAGCTTAAGATACCGCCTCTGGCCATATCTCAGACGGTAAAGCCGTGGTGTTAGCTTAAGATACTTCTGCCTTTACCGGGCCATGCGGCTAGCTTTTGGACCGGTAATGCTTTCTGAATTCCTGCCCGTGAAGGGATATGACTAGCTTTGACCGGTAGTTGGCTATTCTATCAAAGTCCGACGGCTTGACGACGCAGCAGATCTAGTGTTCGTGTTCACATATTGCGTTGCTTTCACATCATGTGATCGCCATAGCTGGCAACGAGTTCCACCCGCATGACTGGAGCATTAAGGAGCCGGTAATCCATAGTTATGCGCGAAAGTGATTATTCCGGGATATGCGCCCCTTATCAAATCTAATTGTTTATTTATCATAAATGGTTTTATAAATGATGAAATGTGATTTCATTACGCATTTTCAGCCATACTGCACTCGCCGCATCGATCTTCGGTCGTTCACGCCGCAGTAGAGGTACACCAGCTTGTCGATCCTCGCCATGTGGATCGCAGTC